>VBSM01001124.1:56557631-56586566 GCA_008086735.1 Cheirogaleus medius | reverse complement strand
AAAAATTTCTGTTCATGTCCTTTGCCCACTTTTTGGTAGGGTTGTTTGATTTTTACTTGCTGATTTTCCTGAGTTCTAAATAAATTCTGGTTATTAGCCCTTTATCGGATGTGTAGCTTGTGAAAATTTTCTCCTATGAAAAATAAAAAAAAATAGAAAGAAATTAATTGGACAACTAAAAATATGTAGAAAAAAATTAGCCGGGCATGGTGGCGCATGCCTGTAGTCCCAGCTACTCGGGAGGCTGAGGCAGGAGGATTGCTTGAGCCCAGGAGTTTGAGGTTGCTGTGAGCTTGGCTGACGCCACGGCACTCACTCTAGCCTGGGCAACAGAGTGAGACTCTGTCTCAAAAAAAAAAAAAAAAGAAAAAAAGAAAAAAAAAAGAGTTATATCCATATTGAACTAGAAGGGTGTTGATGATATACCCCCAAAATGATAAAAGCAAGTTATGCAGTGAGATGTATGGTAGGATACAGTTTTTCCTTAGGGTAAAAAAGACCTCTATAAATGTTTGTACACATTTACATGAGCATGAAGAAAAGTGTGGAAGAACACGCATATACTGAACTGTCAATGTTGTTTTCCTTGGCAATAACGGGTGGGAGGCATGAGATAATAGGCTTTTTCTAAGTTCACCACTATGTTGTTTAGCTTGTTAACACGGTATACATTACTTTGTACTTTGAAAGGTAAAGTCAATAAATATGTGTATATGTGTATATATATAAAAATATCATTTACTAAACATTAGTTATTAAAATATAAAATAAATATAATATTAAAGATTTTACCCTATGTTAGCTCTAATTAGTTATACACACAGATGAAAATTTATTAATTTGGGAATTCATGCACTTATCCTAGAGAGCAACAAAGTCAAAGTGGGCAATAATGTGGTTAAGAGCAGAGCTTTGGAATTAGATACACCTGGCCTTGATTCTGGGCCATTCTTGCTAGTTGTGTGTCCTTAAATTGAGCCTCTGTGTGCCTCAGTTTCATCATTTAAGAGATTAAAGTAATATGTACTACCAAATTATAGAGATTAAATAAGGTATTACCTATAAATGCTTGGCATGGTGTCTGTCACATGGTATAGTCTACATAAATAGTGGCTATTGTTAAAAATGTTATCTAGAGCCCAAAACCATAATTTGATCAGAAGGCAGAAATATTTACAGGGTTATTCCATACATAGAAATCATGTAAATACCCAAATAGTTCCTAAGAGGTGGTCACAAGAATGGATATAATTTCTGTTTAGACAATGGAATCTTTTTGGTCATTTTTATAACTGGATGGGATTATTTACTTGGTGTTCCAATACATTTTTTAGCTCCTGAAACCATGGAAGAAAGAAAAGCAATATTGAACATTGTGATTATACTATATTGAGAAGAAGTGAGATAAGCTAGTTCGTTCGTTCCTTCCTTTCTTTCTTTCTTTCTTTCTTTTCAGAAAAATTTACCATTTTGGCTACCAGATTGTGGTCTTGGGTTCATGTTATAGGCAACCTCAGTTTGATGTAGCATGTTATAGTGTTCAAAGCATTTTTCATTACTGTTATTCCAGTAGGAAAGTGTGGGTATGATAAAGAAATGAAACTGGTATTGGTAAATGTGAGGAAAGCTGGTAAAAAATGTTATGACCTGAGTGAATGTTTTTGTAGACCAATATATGTATATAGATAAGGTTTTCCAATTGAGAATTTGAAAATGGTCTATTTTGTCATCCAATAATTTTGGTTGTGTGTCCCTTATTTCTTTTGTTACGAAGCCTCAGATTCAACAATTTGCACTGGGTTTCCCCCATGGTGAATATAATGCATTACCATAATTCAAGTCATATTCAGTTGACTCTGTGGTTTCAGGGAGCCCATACATTTCAAATTTATTTCCAAGGTCACGAAGCTATCCCCTATGGCAAGTGCAAAATGCCTTTGATGTGGTGGGCACAACATCTGTGCAGACAGACACACTTAATTCATGCAGCGCTTTGATTTCACATTTTGGTTGAGAGGTAAGATCTTTTGAACCCATGTACAGTTAATGTTAAGTCACATTAAACAATTAGGAAAATGGGCTTTAGCAGTGGGGAGATGGCATCCTGGCTATAAAGTTTGTCCTGGAACACCTGGCAAGGAAAAAGAAGGACTCCCATACTGTCAGTGTTGCCATCACTTCTGTTTATATGCTGCTGGTAACTCAGAATCATGTCCTGAGATGCAGCATATTCAATACTGACCTGCATAGCTCCCAAATCTGCCTCTCCTCCTGTTTTCCCAAGTCAATAAGTAGTACCAATATCCTCCCAGGTGATTGTGCCAGACCCCTAGTGTTATTCTTGATTTCCCTCCTTTGCCTCTGTATCCAATTGATTACCAGGACAGATTATTCTTAAAGTTACTCAAATTTGTCCATCACTGCTTATCTTCATCTCTTACTTGGATAATCACCATAGTCTCTTCAGATTTCCTTCTTGACTTCAAGGCTTGTTTTACTCCAATCTTTCTCTATTCTGTAGCTATGATGATAAGTTTAAGCCACTTCCCTTCTTAAAGTATTTTAATGGTTTCCTGCTGCTCCCTGTATGAAAAGATCCAAATTCTTTTATCTGGCCTCCAAGACTCTTCCCAGATCTCAGAGATCTTCCTGTGTTATCACTCTCTACTTTGCATTCTGAGTCTATGCTGTTTTTTTTTTTTTAATGGAACACACTCTTCAGCTTCCTGCCGTGGCTAAATTCCATCCCTCTTTCAGGGCTCAGCTGAGATGTAATTATCACGGGAAAGCCTTCCCTGACTGGATCCCTGAACTCCAAGTCAGGGCTGAGTTATTGGGTCCTTCCATGTACCCTGCATTCACTTCCTGCACTGGACTCCTCATGGTGTATTCCATTTACTGTTTCTTTGTCCACATCTGCTGGGTGTAAACTCCTCCAAGCAGGGATTAGTTCCAGTACCAGCAGAATGGCACATTTTCAGAGTTCAGAAAATATCTGTTAATAAATATATGATTTTAAATCTCCCACCCCTCTCTCCCTAAAACTAAACACCAGACCTTGATATAGGTTTATCTATATATCTGAGTCTGTGTTGGGACCTTTTATAGTCCATTTCTATAAAGGGCCTTCTATAGAAATGTCACTGGAAAGTTAGAGGGTTTTCTTGATATAATAAATTATTATTAAAAGACATCAGAGCATGAAGTTCCATATCTAGTCTGCAGGTAGTGGAAGTGGAGCAGAACTGATATACAGCTTCTTGTAGAGAGTAAGTGAAAAGAAGTTCTGGGAATGCAAGCACAGTAGAAAGGATGTTTTATGTGCACATTCCTTTCCTCTTCTCAGTTTACACATTTTTTTCTGAGTTGTGGTATTTGGTTGGATGATAAGAGAATTCATTTGTCATGTATACAAGTAATTTTTAAGTGCTGTCATTTATGCAAGGCTGGATAGGCACCACTGGGACTATAATAGAAGATGGTTCCTGTTCTAAAAAATCTTGGAAGGTTAGGAAGATGAGATTTGAATAGCAGTATCAATTAGAAAGAGTCAAAATGGGATTTGTTCAGGTGGTTATGACAATTGAGGTGGGAAGCGCTGAAGGGAGGAAGTGCTGCTTGGTGATGGGGCAAGAGGATTGCAAATTTCACAGCCACTGTTCCCCACTGCCCTCTATAAAATGGAAGCAAATGAGCCCTGGAAGAAGCATGGTTTGGAGCCATGTGAATTTGTGACTCTGTCATTTCCTTAAGCAAAGCTGTAGGACATCTGGGAAGCTGCTTAATCATGCTGATCCTAAATTTTTCTATTAAAAAAATGGGGATAAGGCATACTTCATTAGGTTATTGTTATATGAAACCATGTGAGTTAACATGACTCATGCAAAATTGTCTAACATTATGACAATTTATTTAAACATCAAGGCTCCCAGTAGACAGGAATTATTACATGTCTAGGGATTAGAGGAAAATCTTAGAGGAAAACCAAGTTTTAAAAGGAAGATTCAAGTATGCATTAGGTTTTTCAGGATCCAGGAGGCAACATTGTGTATAAAAAAGGTAAGCAAGATGGAGTGATCACATAAGGGGGCTAGGAGAGCTTTTCTGGGTACAACCAGGCATATGATGACCAGGGCAGATACCAAGTCAGGTACCGTAGGGGCTGTGTGGGAATCTAGGAAGAGATCGGGTTCATGTATTGTGTACTTCCTACTATTGAGGGCAAAATTCTAAGATGATCCCCATTGCCCATGCCCTTGTACAATCTCATCCTCCTGAGTGTGGGTGGGACTTGCATATATGATGGAATTTCTTCACTATAATTATATCATATTATATGGTAAAAGGGAATTTGCAGGCATGATTAAGGTCAACTAATCAGTTGACTTTGAATTGATCAGAGGGAGAATATCTGAGGTGCGTTCGACCTAACCAGGTGGGCACTTAAAGAGACAAGAGATAACAGTAGAATCTTTTCTGCTGGTCTTGAAGATGTAGGTTTCCATGTTTTGAGATGAGGGGCTCACATGGCAAGGACCTAAGAATGGTTGCAATAGCCAACAACAAAATGGAGACCTTGGTCATATGAATTCTTTTAACAATGAGTGAGCTTGGAAGGGATCCTGAATCTCAGATGAAATAATAGCCCTGAAAAACATTTTGATTTCAGTCTAGTTAGACCCTAAAGCACTGGCCAACTCATACCCAGACTCTTGACCTGAGGAATCTGTGAGATAATAAATCTGTATGGTTTTTAGCTACTAAGTTTATGGTGATTTGTTCTACGGGAATAGAAAATTAAGACAATCTTTCTTGTCTACCCCAGGCAGAACATCTTTTTTCTTCTACAGACTTCTGGTCACTCTTTAGTTGGAGCCCCAATCACATTATTTTGTAATGTTGGTTTATGGCTCTGTTTTTCTTTCTAGGATGTGAATTCTTTATAAGAAGCTAGGTGTAGTAGAGAAAACTTGACCTTTGGATTCAATGTGACATATATTCTATACCTGGATCCATTGATTAATAGTTGTATGAATTTTGGCAGTCTATTCAGCCTCTGCAAACATCAGTCCTTATTTGCAGAATGGCAATAACAAAAGTAGATAAGTGGTTCTCAACTGTGGGTAATTTTACATTCTCCAGGGCCACATTTGGTAATCCTGGAGACATTTTGGATTGTCTCAGCTGGGTGTATGTGAGGGTGCTACTTGCATCTAGTGGGTAGAAGCCAGGGATGCTGCTAAATATCCTATAATTCACAGGCTACCTCCCTATTACATAGATTTATCTGGCCAAAAGTGTCAATGAGGCCAAAGTTGAGAAATCCTTTACTAGACTAATAAAATTATTATGAAGAATGTGAAACGACTTTCATTATGTTTCATATTTTGGGAGAAGGGTTATAACTCCCTTATGAGGGAACTCTAAATTATTGAGGGAGGTACCTTCATAAACTACACATGTGCTTTCCTTGCCCCCACAATATTCTGAATTTGTCCTCTTATCTTTTTCTCACTCACCAAAATCATTGCATGCATTAAGAGATGTCACTAATGAGAATTTCCTGTGCAGGAAATAGTTTGAGAATCATTGGCTCTAAAACATAGTCAATACTGAATGATTCCCTTTCCCATTCTGAGTTTTATGATTTTGTCTGATCTTTAATACCTACCTGAGTGCCTAACATATATCAAGAATTTGCTAATGCTTACTAACTGTCTGAATAGATGAATGTCCTTCTTTTAACATTCTTTTTGTAATTTATTACTTCTGTAGCATTTTGCTTCTGTTATGTAGTATAATATTTTGACAATTTAACATTATGATAAAAATGTAAAGAGAATGAAATTGCAGTTGGAAACTGTATTACATTGGGCCATTGATTTAATGTTACTGAGCCTTCTCTAAAGGAGGCGTAATAACCCCCATCTCGTACGGTTGAAAGAATAAAAGGAAAGCTGGTAAGCTGCTCCCATCTTTCAAGACTCAACTCAAATCTCAGCTCTTGTGGAAGGCATTTGGTAACTTTCTTGGTAACCATACTGTTCTCTTAAAGAAATTTTGTTCCTGTGTCAATTATTGCACATATCACTTTGTGCTACAAGTGTTTGTTTACCCTCTGTTTTCTCCACTTGATACACATAAAGGTCATTTGTTTAATCAAACTATTTTATTTTAAGATCATTGTAACTTTAAATGTTGTTGTAAGAAATAATACAGACCGACCCCATGTGCCTTCTACCCAGCTCCCTCAAAGGTATTAGTACTATCTTGCAAAACCATAAGATGTGAAACTTAGTTTGACGTTCATATTGGGTGTTTTCGGCCTATGAATTTTACTTCATCATTTGTTGAAAAGATTATATTTCCTCCATTGAATTCCTTTTGCAGCTCTGTCAAAAATCAGTTGGGCATACTGAGTTTATTTCTGAGTTCTCTATTCTGTTTTAGTAATCTATATGTCCACCCCTCTGCCAATACCACAGAGTCTTGATTACTCTTGTATAATGTTTTCTAATCAGATAGAATGATTCATCCTACTTTGTTCTTTTTCAAAATTGTTTTAAGAATTCTAATTCCTTTGACTTTCCATATAAATCATATAGAATAATTGTGTTTATATTTATGAAATGTCTTGCTATGATAGTGATAGGAATTGCATGCATCTTTGGGGAGGGGAATGTGTCTTTACTATGTGAAATCTTCCAATGCATGGACACAGTTGTATCTCCATTTACTTACATTTTCCTTGTTTTATTTCACTGATATATTATAGTTTTCAGCATACAATTCCTATACATATTTTGATAGATTTACACTTAATTATTTTATTACTTTTAAAGCAATTATAAATGGTATTATATTTTTAGTTTTGATTTTTATGTTTTCATTGCTACTGTATAAAAATAAAACTATTCGTCAAATATCTATTACACAATGTAGAGATTCCAGTAATAATAACACCTTATAAATGAAATTTGCTTTATAGTTTAAGGGAAAAGAAAGATTTTTACATACATTGTTTCATTTATTCTCCACAAAAACCCAGCGAGGTATACATAGATTCCTCTACCTATTTTACAGATGAGAAAACATAAGTAAACCCAGAGAACATAAGTGATTTGGCCAAAAAGAAATTGAAACCCGGGAGTAAAATGCACCCTTTTAACCCTAAGCCTGGCATTTTCACTCCATGTTCATATTGACTCCAAAGGCCACTGGCACTAGGACTGGTCCCTGGTGAGGGGGATACCTGCTAAAGACCAGGGTCATCATTTAAGAATAACCCCTGAGACCACAGTCCCAGCCTCCAATTCCCACAGTGGTCAGCCTCATGCTGTCCTGCCAGATGGTGATGCAACTCTGCCAATCAAAGGTCCTAGCAGCAGGACTCCCCTGGTATTTAGGGAATGTAGCCAGAGCTCCCCCACCTCCTGCCCAGAGAGCATAAGAGCTCACGTTTATTGAGTTCTTAGCACAGGCTGGGCACTCTTCTAGGCTCTTTACATGAATTAACTCATTAAATCCTCAGAACAACACCATGAAGCAAGTACAGTTATTAAAAATAAATAAATAAATAAATAAAAATAAAAATAATTTTTATATGCTTATATTATATCCTGCCACATTGTTAAAATAACATTAATTATAGGAATTTTTAAAAAATAGATTCTTTGGGGGTTTCTATGTAGACAATTATGCCATATGGAAATAGGAGCAGTATTATTTTTTCTCCTCTAATCTGTATGCATTTTATTACCTTTTCTTTTCTCATTGCACTAGCTATAACTTACAGCATTCTGAATAAGACAAATGAGAACAGATACCCTTGCTTGTTTCTTATCTTAGATAAAAGGTGTTCTGCAGTGAGCAGGTATATGCAAACCCACCCCCAAAGGGTGAAGGAGGTGAGAGGCCAAAGAAAGAGGCTGAAAAATCCAGTTTCTCAGAAAGAAACATTTAATAGGGACTTACCAACAGAAGCAATATCTTGGGTTACATCTTGGGAGATGATAGATCCCTGCCCTGGCCCTGCAGAAAGTTTTCTTTATATATAGCAAGGTTGCAGGGTAAAAATATGTGCAGCTGGTCATATATCAGACTTTCTTGCCAAAACTCATGATCATTGGGAGGTTAATAAGCATATTTATGACAGATTATCAACACTATAGACATTGTTTAAAGACCTTACTGCAGAAGACTTTATAGGAATCAAACATGGGTCCTCATGGAGGTTTTGCTTCAAGATGGTATCACTCTTGCTATGTAACTTGCTATTTTCCTGCAGAAAGCATTTAATATATTACCATTAAGTATGGTGTTAGCTGTATGTTTTTTGTAGATGCATTTTATGAAGTTGATAAAGTTCTTCTTTATTTGCATTTTTCTAAGATTTTTTTATCTGAATGAGTATTGAATTTTGTTAAATGTTTTTCTGCATGATTGAAAGTCATATGACTTTTCCTCTTTAGTCTATTATTAATAATATGGAAGATGATATTGTTTGATTTTCAAATATGTAACTAGCCTTGTATTCCAGAATAAGCCCCCCTTGGTGGTAGTATATAATTATTTTTGTATATTTCTGAATTCTGTTTGCTAATATTTTGATAAGATCTTTTGCATCTATATTCATTAGTAATATTTTAGTTAGTAATACTAAAGTTGAAGTTAGTAATACTAACTTCACAAGAGGAGTTGGAAAGTGTTCTCTCCTCGTCTTTTTCCTGGAAGAGATTATGTTGAATTTTGTTAAGCTCTCTTTAAATATTTGGTAGAATAGTACAGTGATACTATCTAGGTCTGTATATTTCTTTTTTGAATTTTAAAATTAATTCATTTTTTTAGTAATTATAGGGCTATTCAAATTTCTTATTTCATGTTGGATGAACTCTGGTAGCTTGTATTTTTCAATGAATTAATCCATTTTATTTAAGTTGTTTATGTATTTAGAATCGTTCATTGTATTCCCATGTTATCCTTTTGATGTCTGTAGTGTCTGAGGGGAAATTCCCCCTTTTTAATTCATTATATGGCTAATTCATGTTTATCTCTTTCTATCTCTGTCAGTGTTGCTAGAGGTTTAAGAATTTTATTGATCTTTTTGAAGGAGCATCTTTTTGTTTAATTTATTTCACTATTGTTTTTCTATTTTCAATTTCATTGATTTCTGCTCTTTACTATTTCCTTCCTTCTACTTGCTTTGAGTTTATTTTGGTCTTTTTCTGCTAGGTTCTTTGGGTTGGGAGCTTAGTTTATTGATTTGTGATGTTTCCTTTTTTCCTAAAGTATGCATTTAGTCCTATACAGTTCTTTTCAGCACTGCTTTTACTGTGTTTCACAAAGTTTGATAAGTATTTTTATTTTCCATTCAGTCTAATGCATTTTAAAATTTCCCTTGAGACTACTTCTTTGACCTATGAATTATTTAGAATTGTGTTGTTTAGTTTCCAAATGTTTGGAGGTTTCTATTGTTGATTTCTAATTTGATTCCATTGTGATTAGAATCACATTCTCTGTGATTTCAATTCTTTTATATTTGTTGAAATTTGTTTTATGGTTTAGGATATGATCTTCTCTTGACAAATTATTCATGGATGTTGGAAAAGAATATATATCGTGTTGATGTTGGGTGGAGTATTCCAAAAATGTTGATTAGATCCTGTTGGTTGATGGTGGTGTTGAGTTCCTCAATATCCTTGATAATTTTCTCCTTAGCTGTTCTATCAATTGCTGACAGAGGGGTTTTGAAGTGTTGAGCTATAATTGTGGATTATCTATTTCTCCTTTTAGGTTTATCAGTTTTGCTTCACAGTTTTGGTTTTTTTTTATCACTGATATTTGGCACATAACCATTTAGGATTGCTATATCTTTATGGTAGTTTAACCCTTTTATCATCATATAATGTTACTCTCTGAATCTGGTAATATTCTTGGTCTGAAATCGTCTTTATCTGACTATATTTATGCCTGCTTCTTTTTAATTAATATGTGCATGCTATATCTTTTTCCACCCTTTTGCTTTTAACTTGTGTATCTTGTTGTATTTGAATTGAGTTTCTTGTAGACAGCATAAATTTGGGCCATATTTTCAAATCTACTGTATGAATAATTATATTGTCATTGATATAATCATGCTATCACATTTAATTGAAATATTCCTATATTAAGATTTAAGTCTATTATTTTATGTTTTTTCTTTGTTTTCTCTGCTTTTCCTTTTACTGTTTTCTTTGCCTTCCTGTAGTTTATTTGCACATTTTTTTAGAATGCCATTTTGATTTATCTGTAGTGTTTTTAAGTGTATATGTTGTCTTTCAGAGTCATATTACATTTGTTTTATATGTAATGTCTAGGATTTTTGACTGTACTTAGTAGGTGAAATAGGAAAAGTATATGTACTACATCTTCCTGGAGAGCAGAAATTAATGGTAATTTTTATTATTTATCTTTCAACTCCCAGCACCTAGAGCGGGTGTTTAATGAAGATTGAAATAGACCATGATGGAGAAATTATTGTTAAACTTTAAGGCAGAAAACAAATGTAAAAAATTATTTTTCCACCATTTTAATTTTTTATTATTATAGAAACCAGGAAAATGTCTACTTATTAAGAAAAATAGTATATTTTAAGATTGTTTTTATTATGTTTCTTTATTTGATTTGGCATTTACTCTAGTAAAGTGAAATAGTCATGATGGGGGTGGCACAAAAAGAAACAAATACCCATTAACATAGATGAGCTAATGCCAACAAGACCAATATCCACTTCAACCTGTCTGGTGAACAGGAAGTATAGGGAAAATATGCTCAAGTGAGCATCCTTTCTTTTGGATTAAGGTAAGCAGATTATTGTTTTTGTATTAATATAGATTGATTTCCCATTTCATCAATAAATCTGTCAAAGACAGGATTATTATGAAGAAAGTATGGCACTGTGGAGTGGGTTATCATATGACCCAGGAGCTGCTTTCACTTGTCAATAGGTCACATATAAGCTAAAAAAATTATTGAGAATTGCTGCTCTATCTAGAAAAGAAACAGAGCAAATTTAATTTAATGGAGTAATTAATACTTATGTGAATGGTTGTTTGTAAAACAAATTTTGTTAAAATGAATTGCATTTTCCCATTTGGATCCATTATATACTTCTTAGAGATAAACCTACACCAAATATATTAGTCACATAACAGCCTAAAAGTCACTTGCTCTGATACTTCTTCTCTGACTATATATTGCACATCTGTTTCTTATAATAGTCATCCTACAAAATCCAAAGAAATATCCAGTTCTATAGTCTTATTCTAATTCAAGTTAAATATTCTCTTTGAAATCCGAGTATTTATTTTCATGAAATCTGTTTTCTTTTTGTAGTGCTTCCTTTACAAGATGATATCCTTATATGAATTATTTGAAGTGATGTAAAATGATTTTATATTGTTCAACATTTTGGTTCAAGATTGATGTATTTATTTTTTCTGGTGTTTCTATTGTTCATAGTACCACTTAAGACAAGTATCTTCCTTCAGTTCTTTCTTGCCTTTTGTTGTCCATGTTTTCAAACTTCCTCCTCCTTGGTAAATTAGTGGGCTTCTTTCTGGAAAATTCATAACCCTGCTTTTTTTGGATATACCTTGCATTTTAGCAATAACAAGTGGGCCTTTGTTATAAGGAAAGTATCATAGGCTTATTGATTACCTTTCCTGAAGGTGCAGCCTTGGATTTTCTTGGCTTCAATGAAATTAGCTAGGTGGTGGTCATGATTCAGAACACTGGGGAGTAATATAAATCAGGCAGCATTAAGTAGGTGCAGCCATAGTCTGAGGTTAATACTTCAGCTCACATGACTTGTCACATAGTCAACTAGCCAATTACTATTACTCTCCCTGCCTTGAATTTTCTTTCACACTTTGTTCATCTAGCTTAAATGTCACCTTTATAGGTAAGCCATTGCCAGCATTAGGTAACTTTTCTTCTATGTTCTCATAGCATTTATTATGTTATTTGTTCAATCACTAGATATTTATTGTGTACTTATTATGTGTTAGGAATGACTAAGCTCTGTACACTCTAGCACTTTGTGTGTCTCTGTTAATTATTCAAATTCTTATTTAGCTAACATCTATTGAGCACCTATTTGGTAGGTTCTTTGCTATATACATTCCTGTGCATGTAGGCACTTTTGGTTACTTCTTAACCCCTGGAGGACAGGAACAGTGTTTTTTCACTTTTGATGACCTTGTACCTAGAATAGAGTACCTGTTCTGAATATGTTTGTTGCACGAATGAAAGGATGAAAAGCAGGCAGGACTGACTTTTGTGGTAGAGAAAGGACTGTGTGTAATTGCACATGAAAGGGTAAGGTTGTCTTTGCCTGTGGTATCTGTGACTCAGTTGATTCCATCACAAGCAATCCAGCCAACTTGACTCTCCTCGGGCATAGAGATGTTTTCCCTCAATCAGATTATGTGTCATTTACCATATACTACTTGAGCCAAAGTATGCTCCCCTGATGAGCATGACATTTTATTTGCATGCACATAAGCAAGTTCTTAGTGTTTAATTTGAAAGTGCAACCCCACTAAGAATGCCTTTGTTTGTATTTGTTTAGATTTATTTCGAAACTTTGTTTGGATGGGCACATGGGGGTGATCTGGGATATGGAAGCCTGAAAAAGCTGATGAAAGCTGGTTCTCCCTTGAAGAAGGCATTTGGGATGAAGAAATGTGACCTTTAATCACCCTCTGACCTCTTTTTGCTTTTGTTTCAGGACATTCTATAAGTAGAAACTTCCAGCCCCCTCAGTTCTTTTGTCTTCATTTTATATGCCTTTGGTGTTTGAGATGTTTGGGTAGTGTATGCTTGAGGGGAATTTTCTGGTGGTAGGAATGGGATGTTGGTGGGAAGTTTGTAAGGACTGACCTTCCCAGATTACTAACAGTTAAGGAATAACTGTTCACCCTGCAGATGAACTTTAGCTATTACCAATCCATCCAGGTAACTTTATGCTGCCTCAAGGAACTGGGCTGATGTTTTTCCTGATTTTCTCAAAAATGTTGTAAGTGCTGTGGATAGAACAAGAGGTTCAGTTTTGTTTTGAAGCAGAGTTGCCTCTATCCATATAGTGAGGCAGCCCACCCTTGGTTTGTTGGGTTACAAATATTCCCTTTGTTGGGGGAAGTATTAACCATGAAAAAGAAGAAGTTAATTTTTGTTTCTCATATACAACAACTCTGCATGGTATCTCTATTTAATGAAGCAGTATGGGTATGTACCTCCCTGGCTTCATATATAGAGATATTTCACACAGGTAATGAAATGGGAAACCCAAAACAAACACCAGTAGGAAGGAAATGGTTAGTTCAGCAGTCTGAAGCATCATCCAAATATTGCCTTCATTTTAAGGCAGCCAACAGAGAAGGAAGCCTTCTTCTCCTTGAGGATATCTGTTTATTTTGCAATTAACGAAGAAGAAGAGAATTTTTTCTGAAGTTTTTTGATTGAGGGTTCATAATTTAAATGGAAGCTATTGCTTTCAGGATTCGGAGCATTACAAAGAAAATTCTCATAGGTTTTAGTTCTGTTAAGTTTGTAATGGCTTATATTTACACCAAAGATTAACCCATACCCCTGTAGGTTTTTGCTGTTTCCTTTCCAGCTTCATTGTCACACAAAAACACCTGAATTCAACCACAATACTGGGGGAGAAAACAGACATATTCACATATACCCGTAGACCCTTGAGAACGGTTTTCTTCTTTTATTCCTATTAAAAGTGATTTATAACCAAACCAAGGAAAACCTTAAGTTACTGGTGTGGTGAGATTTATTATTACTACCTAAAGTCAAGCAGATTGGAAGGATTATATTTGGTTCTAAGGTTCATTCAATCACTGTGGCTTGGAAATCACCTTAAACTTGAATTTTTTCTTTCTTTTACCCCAGTTAAGCCAGCATCTTATATTTACTCTCATCTATAGGAAGTGAGGTAATTTCAGTAGAGCTTTTGGTTTATTATTTTGTAGCCTACTTAGATGTCTCGAGATTGGCTTACATAACTTGAAGTGCCGTGTTTCCAGTTTTCTGACTTTTCTCACCCTGCGACTGAAATGCATATATTTTTATGTGAAATTACTTTGCTATATCCAGTGCTTGTCTCTCAGGAATTGTGAATAAAGTTGGTCAATCATATTTACTATTTATAGGACAGTCATAATATCTTACTTTTGTATAGTACTCTAGTTTGCAAGGCACTTTCAAATAATTAAATCATTTAATTCTTAAAGCAGTTTTGAAGTAAGGAGGATAATATTATCTCCATATTATAGAGGAAACAGGTTCAGAGGGGTTACACGGTTTGTCTGAGGTTATATGATTAGTAAGAGGAATAACCAAAATTAGAGAGTATAAGGTCTCTATCCACAGCTACCCACTAAACTGCAAAGCCCCTCAACTCTGCTTTAGACCAGAACTCAAGGAACAAGGTGATTTTCTCTTAAGTAACTAAATAAAAAAAGGTTCTTATTGCATAATGTCAAAGACAAAGTATGCACTTTTGAAACTATCGCAAAAATGCTTATAAAGCTAGAAAATAGCAAGTGGCTATGAATGGGTCCTTTTTAAAGGACACACCTTCTGGTAGTATTAATGAGGGAGCATTTAGTGTAAAAGCAAGTTTGAAAAGGTGTATTATTTGTGTATGTCATGTATTTTAGTCCTCTGAGAAGCAGACTTCATGGCAGAATTAGACATAGAAGAGATTTGTTGGGGAAATTCCTGTAAGGGGAATGGGGCAGGGAGCTGAAAAAGGTAGAACCTTCCAAGCATGTGGCAGTTCTGATCCCCGGGAGAGAGGGAAGGTAGATGGGACTGAAGGAAGAGTCTCAGACTGCAGCTCTGTTCTAAGAAAGTTTGCAGCCAGGGCTACAGGGAACCCTCAAGCTAAAATCCCCTGCTGAAGAGTCCTGCATCACACAGGATGGGGTCTGTGTTGGTATCCTTGCTGGGCTCAGTCACTGGCTAGGAGTAGCCTGTGGGAAATATGGCTTTGGCTAGTACATGGTGGTGGATTCAGAGCAGAGAAGCTGGGACCAGTCAATAAATTATATTCCCCATAGCCAGAGATCTGAGGGGTACATTGTTATGGCCACCAAATATGTGTCATGATGGCATTCATTTTCTACCTCTTCAAGAGTAAGGAGGGAACAAAACAACAGCAAATATTCTTAGCAAAATGCAAAAACACAGAGAGTAAAATTAGATGCTCAGTTATATCACCACTAATAAACTGGGCTCTAATATAAGGGAAGTGCTAAAGGAATTCTGGAAGACTTAATTCAAAGGTTTTATTTGTAATCCTTTTTGACAACCAAATTATGTGCTCTGTGACAAAAAGAATGAACTAATTTTTTTTATAAACTATTTTTGTGTTTCTAACACAAGTGCAGTGCCCTATCCATAGTAAGTGTTCAGTAAATTGTTGTTGAACACATGGGTGATTAAAGTAAAAGGATAAAGAAAGGGACATGTTGCTATTTCTGAATATTTTTATTTTCTCTGGTATTTAAATGACTTCCAAGGATGTTTCTTTATTAAGCTTATTAGCAATGAACTCTGTTAAGTTTCTGGAGTTGGGGAAAACTTGGAACTCCTAAGAAATCATTACAGACAACTCTCTCTGGTCTAAGAACCTTGCATCTGAGGACTTGAGTAGCAGACTTGGCCTTGCACAGTCCTTCATTCTGTATGTCGGTCTACACATGGGCAAGTTCATTTGTCTAAAGTGGATACTTGCTTTTTATTAGCCTTCTTGTTTAGGGAGTCAAAGAAGTGCTAGGATGGCTAGCAAGAAGAGGTAGATGGAAACTGGACTCAAGGGTGAGACCTTTCCACATTTGTAAAATCAATAGAAATTCAATACTTAAATAACTTACCCATGAGTTTCAGGTTATGTCAAAGTATACTAGTGTGACATTCAGTGCATGTTTCTGTCAATGAGACCCCTGATTCTCCAGACCCTTTGAATTCCTTTGATTCTTCCTTTCTCATATCCAACTATTTATCAAGTGCTGCCAATTCTTTTGTCATGTTATCTATTAAGATCCTTTCTTTCACTTTAGGAAACATTACTTAAGTTCCCTGACTACTCTGAATATCCCTGGTGGGTTGCATCACTTTAAAGAGCTTCTGATCATGTGTCTGTAAAGAAGTATCATGAGCACTTGGGCTTTAGTCTCAGATCAGTCTCTTCCCAGCAGTGGGCCTTTGATGATCACTTCCCCTCTATTTGCCTCAGTCATCTAATCTGTAAGATGAGGATAATAGCACCTACTCCAGGGTATGGAGATGAACATGAAGTGAAATAGTAGATGAAAAGCACCTATCACAAAAACTATAGCCTGATGGTATCTCTTTGCTACTAGGGAGCCCAGGTAACAGCCCTGGCACCACTGTCTGGTTATTCTTCTGAGATAATTATTTCATTACCATCTTCAATTCAACTTTGTCTAGATTGGCTGCTCTTTTTTTCCAAATATCTCCAATGGGGTGTGGTCAAGGAACCCACAGAACAAATGCCATGTTTATCAGTCTGCCATTTGGTGTCCTTTACAAGCTTCTCTTACCCTAATTTGCTCATGTTCTGCTCTATTATTTTCCTAAAGGGAGCCTCCTGCTCCACTGGAGAAGGTATACTGATGTTCCCTGCTATGCCCCACGTGGGCACACCTCTGAAGCTCAGTCACACCTTTCCTGCTCAATGTGCCTCTCTTATTCTTTCCATTGTATTGTTTTCAAAGCCCAGTGCAAGTGCCTTCACTTCAGACAGCCCAACCCCAGTAATCTCAGTTCCATTGCTTGCAGTGTGACCCAGTGTACTTACTTTACCTCTCTGGGCTTCTCTTTCCTTATCTGTAAAAATGATGGTGGATAATATTTACCTCATAGCATTGTAGAGAGAATTAAATGAGATAAGGTATGTATAGCTCATAGAGAAGTGCCTGCCATAGATCAGCTGCTTACTAAATATTAACCACCGTTATTGCACCTGCCTTGTTCCTGAACTCCTCTGCAGTGGGTTTTTGCAGTGGTGACCACCAATGGCTCCAAACATTGATGGGAGACTCAATATGTAAATATGTATTTTTTCTATTGGCTTGTACTGAAAGTATAACTTCTAATATGATTCCTAAATGATGTTAAAATTGAGTCCCCCAAAAGATGAAATATTACTGGTCTGCTATCTATTTGAGAATTAATAAAGCTTGCAAAAAATCTTTTTCTATCTTTTTAGGAAAATTTCCAGTCCCCTCAAAGGAATTTTTTAATGTTTAAGGGCAGTGACATTGTTTTTAAGAGTGTCAAATACAGCACTTTTTGTTTTGAGGAACAATTTAAATATAGTAAAATTCACCTTTTTTAAGCATATGATTTTTATGTGTTGTGTAACCACCACCACACCAAGAAATAGGATGCTTCCATCATCTGCCCCCTTCCATAAATTCCTCTCTAGCCCATAATAGCCAGCCCCTCCCCCCACACCTATCCCCTAGTAACCATTGATTTATTCTCTATCCCTATACTTTTGCCTTTTTCAGAATGCCATGTAAATGAAGTCATACAGTAGATAGCCTTTTGAATCTGACTACTTTCACTTAGCATAATGCATTTGAGATTTACACATATTGTAGCACGTATTACAGTTTGCTCCTTTTTATTGCTGAATAGTATTCTAATGTATGGATGTAGCATAGTTTGTCTACTCATCAGTTGAAGGACATTTTAATTTTTTACATCTTGTGTCCATTGTGAATAAAGCTGCTATGAATGTTTATGGATGTTTGTCTGTAATCATAAGTTTTCATTTCACTTGTGTAAATAACTAGGAAGTACGTATGATAAGTGGTATGTTTAACTGTATAAGGAATTGCTAAGGCACTTTCCAGGGTGGCTTTGCCATTTTCCCCTTTTACCAGCAGAGTATGGAAGTTCAGTTACTCTGCATCCTCACCAGCACTTGGTATGAAGACAGCACATAATAAGTACTGAATGTTTTTACAGTAATTCTTCTCTCTGCTGCTAACATTAATTCTATTGCTCTTGCTATATCCTCTACCTCAACAATTTCCCCTTGAAATTAACTAATTTTCAGTATGACTCAATTTCTCTCTGGAAGCCAGAGCTCCTTTTCATTAAAAAAAAATACTGGATTTGGCAGTCAAAGAAGCCACGTAGGTTTTATGCTTTATTAAAAGCAGAACTCAAAAACCAAACACAATAGATTTTGTGTTGGAGGGGAGAGATGGAAGCAGAGAATGGATATTAATAATTTAGTATCTTCAATTTCTAGGAAGTGAAGAAATCCTTTGATATTAGTTCAGCTAAAATGGGACCCTATTTTAGCTCACTGTCCTCCCAGCTATATATTTCTCTGGTTGCCTGATTGGACCATTTGGTGTTTTCTGTGAGTTTTTTTTCTGAAGCCCACCAACTGCAGTGAGGGGAAGGGTAGGCAGAGAGAAGTAATGAGGCATTAACTAGGTGCTGACAAAGGGCTACAGTTAAGAGGAAAGAATGTGGAAATGTGATGATAGAGAACTTCTAATTAGGTTTCATGGGAAACAGAATTTTCAAGAAGCCCTATAAAAGGGTATTTAAAAAGCAGCACTTCCTATATAGGAGAGTTAATGTCAATCTGCTGGTACGGATTGGAAAGATCAGCAAGAGAAAGCTCTGGTGATTTACCTTTAGTTATAGTTATGAGCTAAACACAAACAAAATTCATGGAAACCAGAGACAACTTCATTCAGAAGGGGTATACCTTGGCCCAAGATATGAATAGAAAATTAAAAACAAAGCAAAAACAAAAATGAAAAGAAACGCAAAACATCTTTTCTGTCTTTATTGTAAACTCCTTGAGTAATCTTGAACAATTTTCACCACGTTTTTGTCCTGAAAATCATCCATCCGTGAAAATACATAGGGAGTATTTGAGCAAGAGATGCTTAAAAAAATGATGCTTTTTAAAGACTATAACTGTGGTCAACATGATTGGAATGGAAAAGGCCTTATGGATTAGCAGATAGAACTTCTGAATGGGGATTAGAGAATCCAGGTACTAGACTTAAATTGCTGACAATTTTGTGACCCCAGGAAACCACTTATTAATCTTCCTGAACATCAGTTTACTTACAAATGAAATCAAGGTTATTTGAGTAGGTGACTTTTAAAATCCTTTCTAGCTTTAAGATCCCATTTTTCTAAAGGTAAAAAGAGTGTAAATGATCAATTATCTTTTAAAAATACCTTGCTATGGTTTTTAGGTAGAGAGGTAGGAATTGGTAGTCTAGTTTCCATAGCTTAAGGTGACATGGATCCATTTATAAGAACCGTTTCTTTAAATTGTTTTAAAATTCTGTTACATGTTTTATGGATGTTTGAATTGTAAATCTTTGCAATTATTTTCTAAAGCAATTTCTGGTCTCTATTGTTGACTGGGCAGATTAGCCAAGGAAAACCACAATACAACCATCTTGAGACTGTAACTCGAATGTTATGCTAAAACTGTTTTCCATTTTCATTACAACTGTCAGAAGAATCGATGTACATAACAGCAATTTTAGTTTCTCCTGTTCCTCATTGCCTCATATGTTCTTTGAATTACAGGAGTATGTGGTATTTCCCATATGCTCTTATTTGACTTACTGCTCCTTTCAGTTGGATTTTTACTAACCTGTGAAGGAGGAGGGTGTTACAAGACACTGAAATTCATAATGTGGAAAAGGTCAAAATAGTACTGAATTCAAGGATGAAGAAGGAGTGTCAGACAGAGTTGTATTAATTGCCTTTGCTCTCGGAGGCTTCTCTTCCCCTTTGTTCAGACAGTGGCTGCTGAGGCAAGAGTGTGGAGGGCAGCCTCACCAAAAGTAGAGGCCATCTTGTGAGTTGAGCCTCAGGGAATGAGATTTTGATATTCGATGAGGTGGTAAGACTGAGACTACTTTTAATTAGGAAAAGTAATTTTAATACTGGGAAATAGGATCTGTTATGCTGACACCACAGACAGTGGTGTACCAAGATGAAAAGGGTTACAAGGAACAATTCACTTTCATTTAGTGAGTGCTTGAGGCTTAATGTTTATAACATGATATAACTGCTGAGTTGCAGAAATCAAATATATTTTTACTTGCAACACATTGCATGTCATTTTGATACAGGTAGACTGATCAAATTAACAGTTAACTAAATGATATATCTCAGGGGTGGGGAAGATTTTCATGTTGGAAGGCTTCATTAATTTAGCTGTAATCAAATAAGGCCACATTCAAGAAAGCTGAATTAAATATATGTAGAAACTTAGAAATACTTAAAAATGTACATTATTTTATAAAATTCAAACTACTATGTACTTAGTAATTTCAAAAAATGAAAACTATTTGATAATTTTAAAGTTAACTAACCTTTTAATGACTTTGTTGTGTTTGCTTTTTGTTGGAAAGTATTTATTTATTTTTTAAATGTGTGTACCTTTTATTGGGGCTCTTCATATTTTTTAATTTTTATTTTTATTTCAGCATATTATGGGGGTACAAATGCTTAGGTTACATATATTGCCTTTGCCTCAGGCAAAGTCAGAGTCAGAGCTTTAAGCTTTCTCACTGCTCCCCTTAGGTGTGAATATACCCATGCCGTCCTCACCCCTCCCACCCGCCCGGCACCCAATGAATGTTACTATTATATGTGCATGTAAGTGTTGATCGGTTAATACCAATTTGATGGTGAGTACAAGTGGTGCTTGTTTTTCCATTCTTGAGATACTTCACTTAGTAGAATGGGCTCCAGCTCCATCCAGGATAATATAAGAGGTGCTAGAGCACCATTGTTTTCTGTGGCTGAGTAGAACTCCATGGTATTGAACTCCATGGTATAGAACTCCAACTGAGTAGAACTCCATGGTATATGTATACCACATTTTATTAATCCACTCATGTATTGATGGGCACTTGGGTTGTTTCCACATCTTAGCACTTGTGAATTGTGCTGCTATAAACATTCTAGTGCAGATGTCTTTTTTATAGAATGGCTTTTTTTTCTTTGGGTAGATGCCCAGTAATGGGATTGCTGGATCAAGTGGTAGTTGTACTTGTAGTTCTTTGAGGTATCCCCATATTACTTTCCACAGAGGTTGTACTAATTTGCAGTCCCATCAGCAGTGTATGAATGTTCCCATCTATCTGCAATCCATGCCAACATTTATTGTTTTGGGACTTTTTGATAAAGGCCATCCTCCTTGGAGTTAAGTGATATCTCATTGTGGTTTCAATTTACATTTCTCTGATGATTAGAGATGTTGAACATTTTTTCATATGTTTGTTGGCCATTAATCTGTCTTCTTTTGAAAAGTATCTATATGTCCTTTGCCCACTTTTTAATGGGGTTTGATTTTTTCTTGCTGATCTTCCTGAGTTCTGTGTAGATTCTAGTTATCAGCCCTTTATCAGATGTATAGCATGTGAATATTTTTCTCCCATTCTATAGGTTGTCTGATCTGGTGATAGTTTTCTTGGCTGTGCAGAAGTTTTTTAATGTGATCAGGTCCCATTTATTTATTTTTCTTGTTGCTGTGATTGCCTTTGGGGTCTTCTTCATAAATTCTTTGCCCAGGTCAATAAGAGTTTTTCCAGCATTTTCTTATAGAATTCTTATAGTTTCATGCCTTAGGTTTAAGTCTGTTATCCACTGTGAGTTGATTTTTGTGAAAGATGAAAGGTGTGTAACCTGTTTCAGTCTTCTACATGTGGCTATCCAATTTCCCCAGCACCATTTATTGAATAAGTATTCTTTTCCCAAGTGTATATTTTTGTCTGCTTTGTCAAACATTAGATGGCTATATGAGGATTGTTTTATATCTGGCTTCTCAGTTCTGCATTCCATTGGTCTATGTCTCTGTTCTTGTGCCATAACCATGCTGTTTTAGGCATTATAACCTTGTAGTATAGCTTGAAGTCTGGTAAATTGATGCCTCCCAATTTGTTCTCTTTGCTTAAGATTGCTTTTACTATACAGGGTCTTCTCTGGTTCCATATGAAGTGTAGAATTATTTTTTCTAGATCTATCATAAATGATGTTGATATTTTTATAGGGATTGTATTGAATCTGTAGATCACTTTGGGCATTATTATAAACATTTTAACAATGTTGATTCTGCCGACCCATGAGCATGGTATGGTTTTCCACCTGTTTATGTCCTCTGCTATTTCCTTCCTCAGTGTTTTGTAGTTCTCCCTGTAGAGGTCTTTCACCTCCTTAGTTAAATATATTCCTTGGTATTTTATTTTCTCTGTTGCTATTGTGATACAGGGAGTTAGCTATGCTTCCAGCAGAAAACTGGGTCCCTTTGGCAAGGGTTGTCGCAAGGGATAAGGAAATATCGAAAATAGAAAATAATAGAATATAGAAATAAAAGAATACACAGAGATGAAAGTATGGTTTTTATAAAGTATAGTTTTATGTAGTTGGGGGAGTCAGGAGACCTCCAGCATTCCCATGAGCTGTGAGGCCATGAGTGAAGTCCCACATCAGTATTTATTGGTACAGTGATCAGTTGCCAGGGGTAACAGATTTACATAATAAAAGGTAGTTCATTTTAGGTTAAAAGTCTCACAAAAAGCTTCTAGAGTTCCCTTAATTAACTGTATCTATGTGAGCAAACAGTTACAAAATCTTTCTAATACAAACTTTTAAGTCCTAAGATAAAATTATCACTTAACAGAAAGGTTAAACAGAAATATAGTGGCTCTATATTTCTTTATCTAGCTTTTATTGATTGAGACAGGTAGTGAGGAGTGAAACAGGAACTGTCCCTTAGGGTAATTGCTTTCAGCCACAGGTGTCTGTTGAGCAGGCACTCTTTGATCAGTTCTCACCCTGTTGCCCCAAGCCAATCTTTGTCATAAAGAAGCAGGTGCAAGCTGACAGGTCTGAGACACAGTGTCACCCTGGAAAGTGCTACTGATCTGTGAGATGCTCTCCTGAGGTGAGACAGCTTTTGATATGTGAGCTAACATGTTCACATATTCCTTCAGGGCAAAGCCCTGCAAAACTCCTGAAATCTTATATGTCTCTATAGGAGACATTTCTATAGAGCAACATTGTGAATGGTATTGAGTCTTTGATTTGGTTCTCAGTTTTCACTGTTATTAGTTTATATGAATGCCTTTGATATGTGTGTATTGATTTTGTATCCTGAGACTTTACTGAATTAATTTATCAATTCCAGGAGTCTCTTGGTTGGATCCATGGGGTTTTCTAGATATAAGATCATATCGTCAGCAAAGAGCGATAGTTCAACCTCTTCTGCCCCTATTTGGATGCCCTTGATTTCCCATCTTGTCTGATTGCTCTGGGTAGGACTTCTAGCACTATGTTGTATAGAAGTGGTGATAGAGGCAACATTGTCTGGTTCCACTTGTAAGTGGAAATGGTTTCACTTTTTCCTTGTTCAGTATAATGGTGGCTGTGGGTTTGTCATATATGGATTCTATCATTTCTAGGTAAGTCCAATCTATGCCTATTTTGTTAAGTGATCTTATCATAAAAGGGGGCTGAAGTTTGTCAAATGCTTTTTCTGCATCTATTGAGAGGATCATATGGTCTTTATTTTTACTTCTATTTATGTGTTGAATTACATTTATAGATTTGCATATGTTGAACCATCCCTGCATCTCTGGCATGAAGCCCTTTTGGTTGTGATGGATTATTTTTTTGATAAGCATCTGAATTCTGTTTGCTAAGATTTTGTTTAGAATGTTTGCACATATATTCCTATGTGCAAAGGCATATTTGTCTGAAGTATTTTTTTTTGTTGTCGTTGCATCCTTTCCTGTTTTTGGTATCAGGGTGATGTTGGCTTCATAAAATGTGTTTGGGAGGATTTCTTCCTTCTTAGTGTTATGGAATAATTTCTGCAGAAATAGGCACCAGTTTTTTGTAGGTCTGGTAAAATTCAGGTGTGAAACCATCTAGTCTGGGACTTCTGTTTTTAGGACAATTTTTTATTGCTGCTTCAATTTTTGTGCTTGATATTGGTCTGTTCAGGAATTCTATTTCTTCCTGATTGAGCCTAGGGAGGCTGTGCATTTTTAAGAATGTGTCCATTTCTTCCATGTTTTCAAGCTTATGTGCATAGAGGTTTTTATAGTAGTCATAGATGATATTTTATATTATGATATCAGTTGTAATTTCTCCTTTTTGATTCCTTATTGAGCTTATTAGAGTCTTTTCTGGTTCTTATTAATCTCGCAAGAGGTGTGTCAATTTTGTTTATTTTTTTCAAAGAACAAACTTTTTGTTTTATTAATCTTCCGTATAATTTTTTTGCTATTGGTTTCATTTAGTTCTGCTATGATCTTTGTTATTTCTTTTCTTCTTCTGGGTTTGGGATGATTTTTCTCATCCTTTTCCAGTTCTTTATGATGATTCATTAGATTGCTGATTTGCGATCTTTCTGTCTTTTGGATGTACTGTGTTTCCCTGAAAATAAGAGCTACCCATAAAATAAACCCTAGCAGGATTTCTAAGCATTTGTGCAATATAAGCCCTACCCCCAAAATAAGGCCTAGTGATGGGTGTGGCTATGCAGCGTATCTGCACAACCCATGCATTTCGTCGTGGAGCAGTAAAGAAGACGGGCAGCCCTTCTCATCTGCCCCATCATGACAGCTACTATTCCAGAGGTGACCAGAAAGGTTCGGGCAGCCCCACCAACAAGGTCGGCTCCCCCTATCAGGTCTCGGCCGGATGCTGCAAGCTGAGGCTTTGAGGGGAAAATAACACATCCCTTGAAAATAAGCCCTAGGGTATCTTCTTGAGGAAAAATAAATATAAGACCCTGTCTTATTTTCGGGGAAACATGGTAGGAATTTATGGATATAAATTTTCTTCTCAGGACTGCTTTAGCTGTGTCCCACATATATTCATAACTTGTGTCTCTTTTATCATTTAGTTCAAATAATCTTTTGATTTCCATCTTAATTTCTTCCTTAACACAATAGTTGTTAAGGAGAAGGTTGTTTAGTTTCCATGACTTTGTGCAGAGATGAGAGTTTCTGTTGGAGTTGATTTGTAATTTTATTCCACTGTGGTCTGAAAAGATGCATGGTATAATTTCAACTTTTTCAAATTTGTTGAGACATGCTTTATGGCCTAGGATATGGTCAATCTTAGAGAATGTCCCATGAACTGATGAGAAAAACATATATTCAGTGGTTTTTGGGTAAAATACTCTGTAAATGTGAGTCAGGTCCATTTGTTCTGGAATTCTATTTAAGCCTATTGTTTCTTTGTTTATTTTCTGTTTGGAGGCTCTGTCCTGTTCTGTCAGAGGGGTGTTGAAATCCCTGGCTATTTTGGTGTTGCTGTTTATCATTTTGTTCAGATAAAGTAGGATTTGTTTTGAGTTTAGGTGTACCTGAGTTAGGTGCATAAATATTTAGAATTGTTATGCCTTCTTGTTGAATTTTACCCTTCACCATTATATAGTGACCACCTTTGTCTTTCATTACTTTTATTGGTTTGAAGACCAAGTTATATGAAATAAGAACTGCTAAGCCAGCTCTCTTTTGGCTTCCATTTCCATGAAATTTTGTTTTCCATCCCTTCATCTTGAGTCTGAATGCATCCTTGTGGGTTAGATTGTTTCCTGTGAGACAGCAGGTAGTGGCTTGTGTATATTTATCCATTTGGCCAGCCTATATCTCTTTTGTGGGCAGTTCAAGCCATTCACATTTATTGAAAGAATTGATAAGTGGGGCAGATTTCTGTTCATCTTGTTGAATTGAACTTTGTTGCTTTGTCTTCTCTCTTCAACCATTATAGTATTTGGCCTTCGACCTTTAGCTTTTGGATGAATTTACACTGGTGAGTGTTTATTGTGCTGATTTGTGTGTAATGCTGTTCTGAGTACTTCTTGGAGGGCAGGTCTTGTCTTGATGAATTCTCTCAGTCTTTGCTTGTTTGAGAAGGTCTTTATTTTTCCTTCATATAAGAAACTTAGTTTTGCAGGGTACAAGATTCTAGCTTGGGCATTGTTCTGTTTGAGAAGAGTGAGAATGGGGCCCTGCTCTCTTCTGTCTTGTAAGGCCTCATTTGAGAAGTCTGCAGTTAGTCTGATGGGTTTTCCTTTGTAGGTTACCTGCTTCTTTTGCCTCACAGCTCGTTGGAGGGTCTCTTTGGTGTTTATTTTGGCCAGTCTGATGACTATGTGTTGTGTTGTTTTCCTGTTTGCAATGAATCTCCCAGGAGTCCTGTGAGCCTCTTGTACTTGGATATCTATATTTCTAGCAAGGCCTGGGAAATTTCCCTCCATTATATCCTCAAATAGTTTTATCAGCCCTTGTGCATTTTCTTTTTCACCCTCATGGATGTCTATAATTATCATATTAGACCTCTTCACATAATCCCATATTTCTTGTAGGCTTTGTTCTTTTCCTTTATTTCTCTGCTATATCTCTGCTACTGACTTGTTTAATTGAAAGGTATTATCTTCAGTCCCTGAGATTCTTTCTTTTGGTTGATCTATCCTATTCCTGAGGCTTTCCACTGTGTTTTGTAATTGCTTGAAGAAATTCTTCATTTCTAGAAGTTCTGTTTGATTTTTCTTTAATATTTCAATTTCTTTAGTTAACTTTTCTTCCAAGTCCTGATTTTGGTTTCTTTGTGTTGGATATCCATTTTCTCTTGCATATCATTGAGTTTCCTTACAATCCATGTTCAAAATTCTTCCATTCTTCATCTTAGTGTTCTGAATTTGGTTGATATTCATTGCTAGATAGCTGGTGTTCCCCTTTGGAGGTTTGGTTTCAGTTTATTTTTCATACTTCCGGAGTTCTTTCACTGATTCCTTCCCATCTGTAGCAGCTGTTGCTTGTTACCTTTGGATTTTGTTTAGACAATGACAGGCTCAGTTTAGTCTCTGAGCCAGTTGGTGGTGCTTGTTGGTGGGATTCCACCACACCCTGTGTGTTGAGTCCATAAATGCAGTAAAAGGGCATGCAAATTGACCTCCCTGTCAGTAGGTGGCACTTGCCAGGAGGAGCAAGCTGCGGTGTTGTTTTTGCATCCTGTAATCAGATCTTGTTCCTCTCGAGAGGCACTCTAGTTCCTCATGTGGTAGGTGGGGCCCTGGGACTTCCAGTTGTGTCCTTATTCTCCACTTCAGCTGGGGTAGGTGGGGGAGTGAATCTGGGCGGGGTTGGGTTGGGTGAGCCTGCTCTCAAACTCCACAAATGCTGTTAGCAGGGGTCAAAGGGCTGTTCTCTGCTTCTGGGCAAAGCTTTCAGGGGCTGAAATGGACCCACTCAGCCAAAAAATCTGTGAGTGGAGGTGGCGCTGTCTGAAACCTGTAGTCTGGAACAGGCCTCACTCCTTTCCACCCACCCTATTCCATGGTTCCTCCTGGGCCTCTGCCAGCAGGCAGGTCCTCAAGTCAGTGGATCTCTCCTGACTGTGATTTGAACCTAGCGGTTTCCTGCCAGGATCACAGCCTGAGCTGGGAGCATGGCCTTCCTATGGGAGGAGGGTTGCCCCTCAAGCATGCTGCAGCTAGGACCCACTCTGATCTGCCCCTCAAGGTACACACACCTCAGTAGACTATTTCACAAATAACCCTTCTGTGCCCCTGGGAAATGTGATTGAGACCTGGGTATATGGGATCTGTTCTACAGGCCTGTCCCCTGGCCCTGGACATCAATCCCTGACACTTCCAGGAAGAAGAATGTGGGCTCAAGTCACCCACAGGGTGCCCAAGCTGGATCAATGTCTCTGTGCCTCGGGGTTTGCCTTGCTCTGCTGGAGTCACCAGGCAAACAGCACCAGGGAGGGCAGGTGGGTAGGGAGCACACAGTTTGAGTACCCATTAGTCCACGGTAGGGCCCCAAAAGGAAAGGTCCCATTCTCTGTGAATGCTTCCAGGTAGTGGCTAAATCGTCTCTCTCGGCAGCCATGGGTAGGGAGGGGAAGGGGAGAATGAAGCAATATGGTGCCTGCTGATTGGCTTGGGTCTGTGGGGTGGAAGGTGCCTTGAGGGAGCTGGGAGCCCGGTGCCCTGTCCACAAGCAGCTCACCACTCACTGGCAGCAGCCATCTCTGGCTGGTGTTGGCAGCTCTCTCCAGCAGCTCGGGAGCCGACCATCTGTCCCAGATGCAAGGGAGGGGAAATTGAACCATTCCACCTACCCTTGTCTCTGGTCTCCAATCCTCTTGGCGTTTAGACCCTGCCTATGTCTTTCTCCTTCCAGTTCTGCTCAGCAGCCTCTTCCCTTAGAGTCTCCTGTAGGTTCAGGCACCCTTCCTTCCAACCCTCATTTAATCTATGTTTGTCTGCCTGTTTGCTTTTTTCACTTTAATCTATAATCTTTCCTTCTTGCAGAGACACTTTGGCTGGAGGTGTTTCTGGTCCCCCATCTTGCCTGTCTCCGAAAGTATTTAAATATTTGGTTGCAGCATGGAAGTCCTCAGTTTCAGTTGATCTTCTAGATGGGTATCAGTCATTTGTGACATTAAGGACATCTTGATTTGGGTTATACAGGAGAATGTAGATTCACAGCAATAAGTGGTTAAAAAGCAAGAAAGCATTTTTGGGGCATGTTGCTGAAGGCATGGATATTCTACTGCATTTTTCCATATTTCAATTGGATTTTTCTTAGCATTAGTGACTTTAAAATGTCTACTGAGAATTCAATCAATTCCATATGTAGTTCTTTAGGTGCCTTAGTGATATCAACTAGGTGAGGTTGAAATGCTAATTTGAGTATGAGGCCATGATTCTTAAAGTCAGTGAACCTTTCATTGTATTCTCCAATTAATAAGTCCTTCACAGCTGCATAGTCTTCAAATGATTTGCATATATCATCCTGTTCATCAATGACCTTTGCTAACTGG
>VBSM01001124.1:56525043-56556028 GCA_008086735.1 Cheirogaleus medius | reverse complement strand
AAATAAAATAAAAATATAAAAGATGAACAAAAATGCATTAATAAAAATAAAAGGTTTTATTCTGTAAAATTTGGATTCAGTCAAAAGGCCTCACTTAAGGACCTAGAAGGCCACATGTGGCCTTAAGATTGCAGGTTCCCCACCCTTGATATATCCTTTTACTGAACTACATTGGCAAAACCAGGGAGCCTGTTACATAAGAGCATTACCAATTTTCTTTTTCACTTTGAGGCATTATTTTTTAGGTGCAGTGGTAGACAAATTATTATAAAAAGGTATTGATTGGGATTGTGGCAGCATGTAGCACTGGCCACAGGCTACCACTCATGAAATACTTATTTAATAGAACCTCTTCTGATATTGCCCACCCCATTTCCAAAGATACAGTGTTTTGGACACTTTTTTCCTGATCTATTAGTGGTGTAGTGGGAAGAATCCTGGTCTTATAGCTAGCAGTAACTGCGTGGTTAGTACTTTTAACTTATCCAGAACTCATTTTTATTATCTACAACAGGGGTCAACAAACTATTGTTTACAGACCTGATCCAGCCTGCCACCTATTTTTGTGAATAAAATTTTATTAGAGTATAGCTGTTCTCATTCTTTTACATAATGTTTATGGCGTTTTCACCTATAATGGTCAAGTTGAGTAATTTTGATAGAAACCATATACCAGACAAAGCCTAAAATAAAGTATTTATCATCTGGCCTTTTACAGAAAAAGTTTGCCAATCCTTGATGTACAATGTGAGGGACATGGGTCACTCACTTTCACCCTTTTTTTAATTGGTGAGACCCATTTTTCAAACTAAATATTATGCAAAACTCCCATATACAAAAGAAACAAAAAGTTCTGTGGTTGAACACGTTGTTGAGATTGAAGAAATATGTCCAATTTGGCTCTCCCTGCCTCCTAGGTTATTGCCTAAGACTCCCAGGGCTCTAGTGTGAAAACTCTTTGAAGAGGTCATCTCTAAAATATTTTACAGTTCTGTAACTATCATATCTTTGGAAAGGTGGTGGGTAATATCATATATTTTTTAACATGTATGAAGTAAGAATAATTCAGTGATAGATTTCTTTGTTTCCAATCTTCCATTCTTAGGTCATAGCAAGGCTTCTTTTATCTTCAAGGCAATTTCAATCTGTAGTACTGTTACTACTGTGGTGATTCTACAACATGATGTATGCTGTATGGCAAGTCTTTAAAGTCTTTGTGTTTCTTGGAAAACTTTTGTATACTGATAAAAGAGGAACTAAAGCTATACTTCTAAAACAGACCCCAAGGGCAGAATCTATCAAAGCATAATGTCTCAACTGCTTCATGTAAGTTTTCCTTTCAAAGCATGGACCAATGGGTAAATTGTTTATTTTCATACACTGTAAGCCAGCTTTTCTGATGATGGAGACAGCAAAGGAATTGGATGTAGTCTAACAGCATAATAAAATCCAATTCAGTTAGTGTTTATGAAGTACCCACAGGGTGTGAGCTATTGTATTAGACAAGATAAAAATCTCTGTGATGCTCATTTTCTTATTAGTGCATTTCTAAGGCCTGTTTTACCTTCCCAAATAACTTGGAAAATTTAAGTTCATTGTAGAAAGAACTCAGTGAAAAATGTGTCCTTGTCTCTTGACTTTTTAAGTGTATAAAAGAGCAAAAATGGTAGTGAGATGGGATGGGGTAGAGGAAAGTAATTAATAGCTATGGACTAGCATATTAATTGTCTTGTGCTATACTATTTCATAAAATTTTCTCCTTTATTTTTTACAACAATTTATGGAGCAGGTCTTAAATTATATACATGTGAAACAGTAACTTCCCGAAGTCACATAACAAATAAGTGGTAGAACAGGGTTTCTAAGTCAGGATCTGAAACATAAAATAGTAGCATCCATTAGCTCTGGTTCAAATACTTAAACACCTAATATGTACTCATGTAAATGCTCATATAAATAAATATATCCCAAATCACATAAAGCTTGGAATTGTCACCCCAAATGCATAGGACAGCATTGCTTTGCATAGTGAGTGACCTATATAACTTGGGTAATGATCTAGGTTTTCTGTCCAGATGGATAATAGGGAGTTGTCTTAGCATGAGATCAAGAACAGGAACATATCCTTCCCTTCAGACCAGGGGTTGGCAAACATTTTCTGTAAAGGGCCAGGCAATAAGTAGTTTAGGCTTTTCAGGCCACATGATGTCTGTTGCAACTACTCAACTCTGCCATTGTAGCACCAAAGCAGCTATAGCCAAAAATGTAAACAAGAACATGGCCATGTTCCTATAAAAGTTTATTTATGGACAGAATTTCAATAATTTTAACATGTCATCAGATTCTTTAGATTTTTTAAAAAATTATTTAAAAATGTAAAACCATTATTAGTTCACACGCTATGCCCAAGCATGGAGTGGGTTAGATTTTGCTGGTTTTGTTGGATTTGGGCCATTGATTGCCAACTCCTGTTTCAGGCCACTGGTTCCCTGACACTGTGTAAAAATCAACTGAAAAGCTTGCCTAAAATGGTTTCCCAGACTTCACTTTTAAAGGTTCTGATTTAGTAGATCTGGGTTGAGGTCTAGAATATGTATATTTCAAAAACCCTAGAGATAAATTTTGGCTACATCAGTCAGGGTTCCAAATGGAAATAGGAGGCTCACTAAAATTAGGATAATTCACAGAGTTTTATTTATTTGAGCACCATTAGAAAGGCGTGGGCAGAGTGTAGGTGAGCCACAGGGATAATGCAGAATCCAGAGCTAGCAGCAGAAGATCTGTTCCCATTAGGCCTGAGGAGAGAAGGAAGGGTCACTGGAACGCAGAGGCAGAGAGAAGTGTTGGAGAAGTCCCCCTGGAGAGTGATAAGGTTGAGAGAGCCTCTATCCAAGGCAACATTGCAAGACAGAGAATCAGGGGAATAATGTGCCGATTTCACTTTCTGCCCTCTCTCAGTCACGTGCTGAGAGCCCCATTGACTAAACCCAATTAGAAACCTAGAAGCACCAGAATCCTATTGACGTGATCCATACTGATCAGCCTCCTGGGGCCAGGCAGGATGGAGAAAACTGGAGAGTGAATCTGAAGGGTGGAATACAAGATAACTTTTAAAAGCGATGGCCTTGGTCTCACCTTCTCTCCCTTAGGTGACATTTATAATCCTAACTCCCCAGTGTTGCCTGTGGCCCCAGGCAGTAATGACAGACAATGGCTGACTTTACCCACCCCCACCCCCACCAGCTATCAGCATTTGCAGCTACAATTTTGTCACATGCACTGATGAATACATGAGGGCTTAGGGGCCATTTGGGGTGACTTTTATTTAAAGCCTTGGTGGAGAGGACAGAAGAGCAAAGAAAAGGGAAGCCTTGGGGTCTCCTGAGCCTGAGATTGAGTCCTCACCTTCATCTTACTTGTAGAGGGTTATAACAAGTACCTATTGATTAAAAATATAAATCATTTCTTGTTTAAGTGACAGGTAGCTGAGATTGGAAAAAGTCAATCTAATGGTTAGAGAGGGAAAATGTCAAATATTAATAATGAGACCTCAGCTCTTAACCAGAGGGGCTGGAAGGTAGGGAAAACCAGTGACTTGGAGCAGAGACCCTGGATGCAAAATAATGACGTGCGGGAAAAGTCTTCTGGATTTGGTCATTCAAAGGGCAAAAGGGGTATCAATTGTGTGATTTCAATGGGCTCAAAGGAAATAAGCCATACTCGGACAGTTTAAAGACAGAGGGCTTGGAATAGCTTTCATCAAATGCACACACCAATGACACGAGCAGTTCCAGTCTAACAGAGTGGCCAAGAAAGAAGAGAGCATTTTAGATTACAACTTAAAAAGGGCAAGAGGAGTTTTAGAAAACTGTTGAGTTTCAAGAATTTAAACTTGGTGGTTGCTGTTCCTAAAGAATCTAATCTCTATAAAATATGCCCATTGAAAAGTATTGCCCCAAGTCACCTTCTAAGATCCTCTCATTTTTCAAAGAAAGTGATTTCATACCTGAAATGTACTTTGTGTGCTGGGAGGGACTAAACATAAACATTTCAAAAGGTACAAGGTAGTTTTCTAGTAGTAGATTCATGTTTCTTTGGTGGACTTGAAAGAACTACACACACTTGGTTTATTCACTTTATAGCAAAATTCTCTCTCTTAATTCTTTTGTCTTCTTTACAGATGCGTATATGTAATAGGACTGGCCAGTCTACTTTCAACCAGGAAGAAGGGGAAATAAATATAAGCTAAGGGCTGACAGCTAAATCTCTTGAGTTCCTTTTGGTTCTTAAGTGTTGTGGGCTCAAAGACAAGAGCAAAGAGAACATATCTTTGAAAAGGCGCCACTGTGGTCTAAGAAATCTTACATATCCATTTGGCTTTTGCTATTTGCATAATAACCATCCATTTATTTTCCCATTTGTCTAAATTTACACATTCATATGGTTTATTTTATACATGAGAAAACATTCCCTTTTTGTCTCCATCAGTGTGAAGCAATGAAGAAAATCTGTTTGCCAAATGAAAAATACAAGAAATTTTCAAAAAGGGCATTAATAAATTGGTTGTAGCTCAAGAAAGAAAAAAAGAATGGCAGTAATTTTCAAATTAGTTAAGTTCTCTCTTTGTTCTCCAGAAGATTTTGAATGGATTGTCCTAACCTCAAACTAGAAAGTCCACTTTCCTCTTTAATATCCTGCTTATCTAATAAGTCCTTTCTTTGTTACTTTATCTGCTCTTCTATTCTTATATTTTGGAACAGAGCCACTTTCATGGGAACTTCAATTCCAAATTTTGAATTTCAAAATTTCAAAGGTGTTTTACAAACATACCAAGTTTGGAAAACCAGTTTTGCAAAGAGCTTTTCTTCTATTAGCCTTTTCATTGATATTTAAGCAGGGCATGAAAAATTATTAGGTTTTTTTTTCCACTTGGAGATTCTTAGATAATAAGGTAAAATATATAGTCAGAATTGGCAGTGAACAGGAAAAATAAAGTGAGTAACTGATCAATCACTAGAGTAGCTAATTACAAAAAAATAAGTTTCCATTTTCTTTGATGAATTCTCTCTGGCTCTGGCTATCTGATTAATTACATTGTACAAATCGAAACTAGCTCCTCAGAGGTGGGCAGCCACTAGGAATGCTCTTATAAAATGTCCAATGAATTCTATCACTTCCTTAAATCATGAATTACTACTTAATCACAGGTTCTTTTTATTCAGTAGCATAGAAGGGAGTGACATTATAACCTCTTAGAAATTGCTGAGAATGCTTTGTTAAAAATATACATATAAAATAAAATGTCCTTATTAAAGATGCCTTTCAAACCAAAGGCCTCATTGACTGTGCTTGATTCAGTTTTAAGAATACCCCTTGCTTCATTCCCTAGTGTTACCTTTTTTGGGTTTGGTTACCCTTTCTTTGGTTACCTTTTTTCCCACCTTAACTATATCCCCATCAATCACTCGTTACTTTTCATGCTTATAATCTGATTCTTCCTCAAACTATTGTGTTCTTTCATTTTAGTTTGTTCTGTGAGTTGCTACTAAAATATCACACATTTCTATATGACTATAAGATTTGATCACCTCATAACTATATTGTCTCTCAAACTGAGGAGTGGGGATGAGGGCAGAGCTGAGAGTTGTGGAAAAACGAAGTTGACATGATTCTATGATCTCTTTAGTTTTCTTTTCTTTCTTTTTTTTAAAAAATTTGTATTTTAAGAGTAGTAGATGAGATGGAAAAGGGAACGAGACATGCAGAAGGAACCTTGATGCACTTCTTTCTTACCTTCTCAAGAAAGTATTTCAACAAACAATTTCAAACACACAAACAAAACAAAACTGGAATGATGTTCTGAGTCGCTTGTTTTTGTTCTTTCTGTGTTCTCCATTGTGCTTTCTTCTTCTACAAATACTTTTGAAATGTCTGATCATCTATAAAACCTGGGGATGTGGAACAAAATACCTAAAAGATCTGGACAATAGCCATGAATGAATGACAGGGCCAGGCAGGCTGTGGCAAGCCAGAGAGCTCACCCCCATCTAGAGGGAGCCTGCCAGTGACTTGGGAGTTCTAGGGGGTTGTTGCCATGCAGGAATGTGGGCCCAGTGTCTCCAGATCTCTGTATTTTCCAGGAAAATGTGGAAATCTGGATTTTTATGAGAAATGTGTTGATTTTTGAATGTTGGAAACTAATTCAATTAAAGGGAAAACTCTGTGAGGGCCAATGGCACACACATGCAGGCCAGATTGAGTCTTTAGGCCACCACTTTGCATTCTAGGGACTTCAGCACTACCAAGAAAGGAGAAATTGCTGTCCATATGCTTTGATTTTAGTATAAGGAGAGAATTAAACTGACATAAATTCATAAGCACATGTATTTGCGTGGAAGTGAGACCAAACCCTAGTTTATTGTCATAGTAAAGAAGGAAATGTGGAATTATATATCTATTTAGTTTTCTCTCCCAGAAGCTATTTTTAAAAAGTCTTCATTAGCTCATAAAAATGTTTTCTGATTTCTGATAGGGATCTTTAATTCCTACACTTTTGATTTTGCATCAAGGAGCAAGGATTCATCATATGCATTTTCATCTATTTTAGCATAAATATTTAAGTAAAGCATCAATCTTTAAATATATACTTGTCTTTGAAAATTTGCACAAGGTATAAGTCTTGGCTTATATAGTTATTAACCAGACAAGAGCTACACTTTTTTTTGTAACTTATACATTCCTTTGTTAATTAAAAAATGCAGGGTAAAGTGGTTAATAGTACCAGCTTTTGAGTGAAAGAGACACAGATGCCCATGGTAGAGGACAGTTTTGCAGTGACAAAGACTCGAGTATGAATCCTATTTTTCTTTTCTTGCAGCATGTTCTTGATTAAGGTGTCTTACATCTTTAAGCTTCCATCCTACCAGTCATAGTGTTAGCAATGTTACTTGTATGCTTCGAAGATACTGGACAAATAGAGACTTGGAGGGCTGGGAAGGATGCTTTCTTTGAGAAATAATTAACAGTATAGGTGAGTAGGCAGAGCCAGATAATGGAAGGTCATAAATACATGGGAGAAACAGAAATTTTCAGTCTATTCTGCAGGTTAAAGGGAACCATGAAAGCATTTGGTTAGGGACAACCTACAGAGAATGTTTTAAGAAGAATGCTTTAGCAGCAGTGTCTGGGATGGCTCAGACTTGAGCAGCTATTGCAGTAATCCACCTGAGAGATAGTATCAGTCTGGATTAGATCATAGTTTTGGAAACAAAAGGGAAGAAATGGTTTAAAAGATATTGTTATATGTGATTTTCAGATGAATAGGCACAATCTGAAATTCTTGTGTGTGTGAAAAAGCTATGCAGCAACAAATCTAAGAATTTTAGGATGATTTTAAAGGTAATTCATGGTTGGTGAAAGAGAAAAGAGAGCTAAGTACTGAGAACTGAGCCATGTCTAATAAATAGGAATTGAGAAGAAGAAAAATATACAAAAGGAAATGGAGAAGAAACAAGGAATTTAAAGAAGAAATAGGATATTCTGATAATAATAGTTCTCTTTTTGTTTACATAATTCGAGGGTTTTTGTTTAGTATTCCCTATATCTTTAATGCTGTTGCTATGATAATTCATACCTCACTTATATTCTAAGAAGAAAACATTTTCTGTCCTTGTCATCTTTCCCATTTTTATATGCCACCTGAGAGTCTGTCTCTTCTAAGAGACTTTCTTCCTTTGGTTTCACTATTATATGCCTGCCTTTGAGTTGGTGTGGGACTATGTAGATGAACGAGATCAAGAATAACACAATCTGGTGTAAAATATGATACTTCACTTCTCCTTCCATTTTGTATGTATCTAATATGTGTAAAGAGTCAGAGCCTACTTCATTTTCTTCTTAATGTGTCTTGTGATTTATAGTCTGTTAAAAATAAGACTGTCAACTCTTGTAGGGTGCCTTCTGTTGTTCCTTCTATCCAATGAAATCTGATATTATACCTTATTATCTTGTCTTATGAAATATTAACTTGAATTATGAGTAGGATTTTTGCTACATTTTAAATAATATTTTTAATTTATTTTCCAAAGAGAAGCATGTTCTTATCATCTGCTGTGTGATTTCCTGCCACACTTAATAGAAACTATCATAAGGTGAGAGGTCAAAATTTGCAAAGGATTGATTAGTACTGTCCGGCCATTTAAATTTGTATTTAATATTAATTCATTAACATATTTGTTCATTCATTTCATCTTCTCTCTGGCCATTTTAACTATGGCTAAATCAGGCCACACCTTCCTCTGGCTTCCTCCCATGTAAACTTGTTATCATTCAAGTAATTTGGGAAACAAACCTTTCCAGAACCCATTTCCCTTCTATGTCTTCTCTGTCCTGCTCTAATTTCATGTTTCTCCCACAGTTGTGTCATTTTCAAACCTATTTTTTGGCACCATTTTAATTTTTTTCTGGTCTTTTAAGGGTGATTTTCCTTTCATTTTTCCCACTGATGTGATGCCTCCCATATAATTCCATGCTGTGTTTACCAGATTGAACTGAAGCTCCTGAAGGGCAGAGGCAGGTTCTTCCTGGCCCTATAGTCTAAGTTAGCACAATGCATCATACACAGCAGGTGAGCAATGAATACATTCAACACAAAAATATTGAGATTTTTTTTTTAGTGTGAGGCACTGTGTTAGATGCTGGGATAAAAATTTAAGTAAGATATTGTCCCTGGTCTTCACAAACCTAAACTCCAGTAGAGAGATGCACAAGTAAGTCAACAATTATATAAGGGATGGTAAGAGCTATTCTAGAGGCCTGTATAGGTTGGGATTTAGGGAGGGCATTCCTGAAGAGGTTCTATTCACTGAGTTTTGAGGGACAAGTGAGCGTAATTTAGAGATAACAAGACCCAATCTTAGGTTGTGTTAGTGGGTGAAGAGATGAGAGGTGGGGGACAGGAGAACTATTGGGAGGATTGACTCTGTAGGACTTGTGACCGACTGGATGTGGGATGGTAGAGAAGGAAGAGGTCAAGGGTGACTCCTAATTTCTGACTTGGACTACTGGGTAGAAGGTGGTCCCTGTTCAGGAATGTAAGGACTAATGGGAAAAAAAGAAACTTTAGATGAAAGAAGAATAATGATGATGCCAGAAATGCTCATTGCTCCCTTATCACTACTCCTTTGTCATCATTCTTCTTCCTTCTGGCAGAGTATTTGACTAGAAAGGACTCAGTATTGGTCGCTGATGAGAACAGGTGGCTGCACATTTATACATTTCTCTCCTTTTACATGGAGTCCATGGAGATAGGACCGAGGGGAGGAGTGTGGAGATGAGGGGCCCAGATCTCCTTCAAGGAGGAACTTGTCAGCACTGTCCTTAGTCACATGCAGTGAGTTCGACAGCCTCCAGCTCTCAGATCCCTTAGGGTCTATCTCAGGCACAAAGAGTCACCTTACCTACATCTGGTGATTGATTAAGACATTGTGCACCATGGGAGACACTGACGGAAAAACACTTGCTCCAGAGCACTCTGCTAGGTAGACTGAGACTTTGTAGGATCTACAATACAATTTGATTCCTCCTCTACCCCATCCAGTTTCCTTTTGTTTTCCTCCTAGATGTGATCTCTCGTAAAAATTTTGCACCCTCAAACTCCTTCTTAGTGTCCAGGCTTCTGAGGAAGGCAACCTGTAACACATACAGTGTGGTGGAGATACTTTCCAATCTCTCAGAATCCCTGGGATTGCACAAGCTCTCGTTCCTCTTGAGGTTCCTTACGGAAGGGGCTCAGAGAGTGTATCCTAGAATATAGTGGAGTAAGGGCCTGCAGTTATGTTCTAATTGTTACTGGCCTAATAGGATGTGGTGAGGTTGCCTTAGCTTGGGAAGAAACAAATCTGAGAAAACAAGTGAACAGTTAATTTTATGATGGGATTAAAGGTACTTCCAATCTTCAAGAGGGCTTTCATTTAAAACCAACATATTGTATTGCAGCAATTGTTCTAAATGGAAACCTCCTTCAAATAAAAAATATCAAAGAAACCGTGGGAATGTTTGAAGCAAATTTAGTTGCTGTGAACCAGAACAATTTAATCTCTTATTAAATGAATGCAGTGTGACAATAATATAATGATACCTTGCATTTAGATTGCATATTTATCTTCCCCCAAGACATTGGTAAAGCACTTTAATGAAATGTTATTTTTCCCCCTTGCTGCTAACTTTCCTCAAGTGGGGGAAGAAAGAATAGAGGGAACTGAATCTTTAATAGCTAATGTCCCATATTTTGATTCAACTGCTTCCCCAATCCATCTGTATTACAGCTATGAAATAGTACTAAAAATGACTTTACTTCCTGTCTCTTTGACAGCCTACGGGAGGCTATCAGAATAAGAAATGAAATGGTTTGTATGACTAGAGCAATGAGAGGTGTGGGGATAAGGAATAATTCCACTGACTACTGAATAATCTACAAACAGAATAATCTAACCTGCAGATTATTTGATCATCAAAATTTGGTACTGCTTCCTAAGGTCTTATCATAATCCTTAAAATTCTATTATTATTGATATTTGTGTATCTTAGTAGTGAACTTACCAAATACTATGGTAAACATTTTATATATATTATTTTATTTATTCCTTACAATAATCCTAAGAGGTGTTTTCCACTCTTATTTTGTACAGGCTAAAACTCAGGCTCTGAGGGGTTGAATAAGAGGCCCAAGGTCATTTGGCTGGTAAGGGACAATGGTGGGATTTGATTCCAGGAGGTATTTCACCCCAAAGATGGAGCTTAAATACATTGCTTACTGACTCCTTAATGTGGAACTCCATTATCTGCAGCTGCTGTGCTGACTCTACAGTTGAAAAAATGGAGTGTATGTGTGTGTGTGTGGTGGTGGGGTACTACTGAAATAGCCCCTAAGAGAACAGTTTGCTGAATATGCTTAACATAAAACAGCTTCATCAATAAAGCCCTAGGCTTCTATCAAATAGTCCATCTTCCCAAACTCTCCCTTCATGGAAATCTTTAGCTTTTCCAGTACAACTCAAGGAAGAAGATTTGACATCTTTGAGGATGACATAAAAAAAAATAAAGGAATAACAAACAATAAACATTGCACAACTATGCTAATTCATGCCCCAAGGGGAAGACAACAGGAAAAACCTAGAGTTTGCCAAATGGAAAAACAACTAAACTGGTGGAGACAGAAATGTTAATTCAGACTTCAAGATGATAAAAGACTTGTTACAAACAATGGGAATTGAAAAAAGAAAAGGTTGTACTCAGCCAAATCTTTCAGATATATGTAAGCAACTAACTCCCACTGAGATAGATGGATGCATCAATTTCTTCACTGTAATGAAGACAATTAGACTTTGCACATTCACAGGGCTCTCTGTGTTCAGGTCCTTTTCTAGTTGATACTGATGAAGCAACTCATAAAAAAGTCAAATGCTTACACTGCAATCAGGACAAGAAGTGGGCTCAAAATGGAAAGCAAATGGTTTAGTTTGCCTTGGGTTCAATTCATCCTCCCTTAGTCTCCCTTGGGAAGGAGGGAAGCATTCATAGAATAGCTGACCCTGTTTCTGAATTCACACTAGGCCATTATTAGTATATGTTTGTTCAATATTGTTATCCTAGGAGCAATCTTCCCTAAATTGCTACCTTCTCCATCTGATATTATTGAGAACAATGTACAATTAGCCACATTTCTGCACGAAGAACTTTTCTTCAAAGCAAACATGATAAACTTTGGTAGCATGGTACCCCTACAAATAATGCTTGATTGAGGCTGCTTAATTTAGTAATTTATTTATCAGCTTAAATGATCCCAGTCATCTTTGCATATGTCAACATCCATTTGTTTTGTGAGTATATTGGGGTCAAAATCAGCATCTCATTCATAGAAATATTTATCTATACCCACAGATGCATCTGAGTCTGCATGTGATATTGCTTCATGCTAATCCACACAGAAAAGTTTCCTCTCTAATTAAATTGCTTTTATATTCTTACTGGAAGATATGTTAATTTGTATTGTTCTGATTACTTTTGTTTACTTTTGTCTCTCTGACCAGATTTTAAACTCTTAGGGGTAGAGAAAAAGGTTTCTATTTTTTTTTTATGACCTTGTCTCTCCCCTTATCCTAGTTACAAATAAATGCTTTTTAAATTTTGCACCCTGCAGAAGTAAGTGTTACATAAATATCTGTTACATGGTTTTTTAGATTTTTGTATTCAGACAAACAGGGAAATAGGCTTAGGGGCAGAACCTACTTCCAAACAGGTTGACTTTTAAAAACCAACATGAATGAAAAACCAGTTTTGAACCTTTGAAGGAATTGATTGGCAAGCAAGGCCCCAATGGCAATCCCACACGATGGATGAGCCACTTCTGTCAGAGCTATAGTCATGCTCTAACATCAGAAGAAACGAGCTTAGCAGCATGGGTGGAGGACACAGGACCTACGCTGCAGAGTCCGTAAAAATAGGTGTTCTACTGTGAGTCTCTTTTCTACGTGTCTCATGGCTTTACTTCTGATATTTCAGGTTTGCATATTTCCCATTGATTCCTCTATTTACTTTTCAGCACCATCGTTTCAGCTGTCACTTATCATATTACTGTAAGTCTGTTGAAAGGGTGCCATATTTGTAGAATGTGCCTTGGGGAGAAAGAAAGCACTTTCCTTCAGCCCCATCTCAGAGATTTCCCTATGGTTTGCCTTTTCCCCAGAACTATAAAAAGTGTACTTTAAGGATGCTGTCTCATAGTTTAGAATTCATAAGCCACACATTTTCCATTCCTTGCTCCCCCGTACCACCCACTTCTGTTCCAAAGTGACTTCTGAGTTTCTCCATTGGAAACTAGTAGAGAAAGAATATCATGGGTACAGCCAGCCTTTGCTGATTGATTATTTCATACTTGTGAAACAGTTTTCTGTGCCCAATTATGTCTTTGCAGATGACAGAAGCCATTTAGTCTAATGACCATAATAATTAATTTTTATTATGAAGCAGATTGGTTAATGATGCTGAAGCCTAGATTTCATTATGGAACTAAAGCACAAAACTTGCCCACACTCCCAGAACATAACTTTCAAGTTTGTTAAATTGGGGATGAAATGCAATCATTACTTCTCTTATAAAGTCAACTGTGGCAAAGTCAAGGTAAAATTGTGAAGGTTTGTAGATTTGGTGAAGGTTTGTAGATTTGGTGTTTTGTTTAGTGTTCCTTACTTAAGGTTTTTGTTGGCTATAGGTCTTTCTGCCTTCAGAAGTACTTCAACTAAAAAACCCAAGAACAGTATTTGATATCCTAGAGTCAATTATCTAACATTACGAATGTTACATGAGCAAGCTAGGATTTAGGCAGAGATTCTTAACTTGGAGTCAACAGACTCCTTTAACCACCAAAACATCTAATGGGTAGAATTCAATAGATCTATTATTGTAGTAAAGTTGTTGGCAATTTTTATTATATTTATTCACTTTTTAGACAAATATTTACAAAGTGGCACTTTGGATTGAGACCTGTTCTAGGTGCTGGGGTTTTGGCAGTGATCGGAAAGACAAAATCTCAACACATTCTGGAGTGAGAAGGCAAGCACCAGATGAATAAACAAATCTGTAATTCCACATGGAATTACATGCTGTAAAGATAAATGAAAGATGATAAAAGAATAGAGTGCCACTGGAATATGAAGGGCTACTGTTTTGCATAGTTGATCAGGAAAGTTCTCTTAGATGAGCACACATTTAAACAGCGTGGGAGAAGGGAAAGCAGATAGCTGAGGGGAAAATATTTCAGGCAGAGGAAACAGAAAATGGGATGAAATTGGTGGGTTTCAAGGAAAAGATTGGAAAGATTGGTGGGTTTCTTTAGATTTTAAGGACAGTAATAAAACTTGGATAAGGTCACAAAATTATTAATGAAACCTAAACATACTAGATAGATTCCACTATGCTGTGCTCCCTCATATCTCTTCAGAGGATAGTTATCTGAAAAGACCTGTGTCCCTATATGCTCAATAACAAGACCTAGAGACTATATATGCTTGATGGCTTTTGTTTGAACTGATCAACTGTGGTTGTTCTTTTGGAAATATGACTGACTCAATCACTTCAAATGAAACTCATGGTTCTATAACTCTTGAAGCTGTTCAGAGACAGAGCTTTCTTGTTTTAGCTATTGTCCCTGGTGACAAAATTTTTAAACTGCCATTGTTTTTTTTTTCAGCATAATATGGGGGTACAAATGTTAAGGTTAAGTACATTGCTCTTGCCTTCCCTCCCCCCTTCAGTCAGAGCTTCAAGCTTGTCCATCCCCCAGACATTGCACATCACACTTATTATGTATGTATATACCCATCCCCTCCTCCCCCCTCCCGCCTGCCCGACACCCAATAAATGTTTTTTTTTTAACATTTTGGTTACATTTTATATCTTTGCCTTTCCCTAACAAGTGTTAGAGGTATGCCATTGTTGAGCACTTGCTATGCTCCAAGCACTGAGCTAAGTAAATTACCCACATTTCATCCTTTCAAAACTCATTTTTATTTTTGATGATAATTGGAACACACTAGTATGTAAATTCCACAAAGGCAGCAATTGGATCTGTCTTTTTACTCTTGAATCCTCCTGGAGTAATGCTTGGTTCATAGTCAGTATACAGCAGAGATGTGTGCAGTAAAGAGTGGAAAAATGAAGGAATGAAGTAATTTCTGTAAGTCATACAGATAGCAGGTGACAAAACTGGGATTTGAATCCAGTCTATGTAATTCCAAAGTTTTAACTAATGTGCTGCACTGTGAGTTAACCTGGAATGGAATGCGGGGGAAAAGATGGAAATATGAATCTTGAACATAGGAAAGGCAGAGTGGAAGAAGCAACCCATCCAACGCCATCAATGAAGCAAGAATACTAGCTCTCCTCTCCATGGCTGGTCTTGTCCTAGATGTTCTGGGGCTGAACAGAAGATTATAACAATGCTAGTTCTCTGTCCTCAAAAAGAATAGACTGAATTTGTCAATTATACTTCAATAAAGCTAGAAAAAGTAAAATAAAAGAACCAGCCTGGCAAGACTAACTCTCAAAGAATAATTAGTCAGCAATGCAATAAATTAAGCAGACTGGCATCTCATTTCATACTGTCTTACTAAGGTGTGCTGTCTTTGGAATAGCAAACATGAAGCTTATGCATTATAGTACTATGTTAGAAACTGAAAATTATATCAGTATGAGAATGACCCACATGCTAGCTTTAATTAGTTTCACTTAATCCAAATTGCCATTGTTTCTAATTTGCTGAAACATGCTGTCCAAACACAATGTAATGCTTTGAATGTGTGGAGAGGTCTTTTTACATTCTTTCCTGTCTTACCCTCCTCTTCTCTCCTCTCTTCTCACTTTCTCTTTGCTTTCTCCCTCCCCTTTCTTCCTCTCTCCTTCTCCACCATCCCTCTTGCTCTCCTACTTTTCCATTTTTTAAAAAAATTTACAAGTATGTAATTATAATCATATATACTTTCTGTGGATTTTGTAGTCATAATTGTACCCACTTTACCCATGAGAAAACTAAGTCATTGGAGGTATTATGTAACTTGTGAATTTTGTGGTGAAGATGGAAAAAGCATCAGCATTTTGTAACTTCAAGTACCTTGTGCTTTTTGACTTGTCCACAGGTCTCAAACCAAAATCTCAGGTTCGGCCATGGGTACTGATGGACAGTATATAATGAACAATAAGACATTTATTAAAGTAAAGGTGGAAGAAAATAAATCCTAGCTTGAAAGTCCTTACTGACTTAATATTTTAACTTAGGTAGTTCACTTTTCATCTATATTATGGGAATAATAATGGACCCTCATATACCAGGGATTAAAAAGCCTTTCATAAAAATAGAATTATATTTAGAAAATATATTTTTGTGGAACTTGATGACTTGGGTTTCACTGTTATTTAAGACATTAAACATTAGGAGTGCCTATCTTTAGGTAGCATTTTCTGCCTACTCTTGAGTTAAGAGTTATTAGGTTGGTTCTGCTTTTTTGCCAGTAGGTGGTACTAGCAATTTGTATAGTGTCAGTGAAACTATCCTGATTGGGGGAGAAAAGGCATGCTTGGGGGTTTTTTGGGGAGAGAAATAAACTCTTCAGACTCTGTGGTCAACCAGGAGTCTTTAGCTGGAAACATTTCTTTGGGTTCCATGGTCTACCTAACCTAGCCCTAAATGGGGTTAAAATGCAATGGTTTGAAGAACTTTGGTTTTAGAAAAGAAGGAAAAAAAAAAAAAAAAGGAGGAGCCCATGTCATGTCATATTTTGTTCCCAGAGTAATTAGATTACCAATGACTTCTGATCCCTATGATAGCCACCACCAACTTATTCACTGAGGAACATGCTATTAGATCAGATGGTACCTTTTTCCAAAAGATGTTCAAATAATGAAGCTGTGTTTGAGAGAAGAGCAGCAAACAAGAAGGAAGCTCATTGCTTTTTATATTGTAAGTGTTGTCATTGTCCTGGTTCTAACAAGGCTAAAACTTTTATAAGTAGTTAGTTCTTGTTGGAGACAATGTGCCTGTATAGTTTGGGGAGACAAAAAAACTCCCCAAAACAAAAAACTCTGTTAAATAGCTGAGATACCTAAAGTGGACCATTTCAGGTGCAGAGTAGTTACTTTCCAAACATGTTTTAATATGAAGCATCTGGGTTGTCAAAGAACGTTGTTGATTTATAAGACGGTGGTTGCAACACTAACTCCAATTAAAATGAATAGTCCCATTAATGTGAAGGGGAGTTAGCGTCATGACTATAGCCTGCTTTCCTCAACTGTCACTCTCCACAAAACAAAATAAGAAATGAAACATGACCACAGACAGCCTCACTGTTGCCCAGTATGAAGGCGGCATTAGGCAGAGAGGTAGAATTCTGAGCTGAGGACCCTACTGCAATTCCTAGCTCTTGCAGCCCATGGGGCTGAGTTGGAAGCCAGCCCTTGGCCCTGAAGGCTGTCACTCAAGTCTAGTTCAATGACTGGGCATAAAACCCCAGGTGAGATAGGAATGCAGAGAGCTGCTGAAGTTTTCATTAGTTACTCTTTAAACCATGACATGATTTCAGCCATATTATGTCTTTTTCTTCTTCACAAATTAAGGATTATTTGCTCAATACTTGTAAAACTTTCAATCTTGGGCCAGATTAGGATAATACTTCTCTTTTGGTTTTCTCCTGCTGGTGGGTGGGCAGGCAGGGGGCATCTTTATTTGCCTATCTGGCAGCACTATTGTGAGTTATATTTATTGACTGGAAACTTGGCAAGGCTAATATTTTTTCTTGGTAACAAAATACTACACTCAATTTTTACTAAAAAGCTCCACGGCAACCAGGTGGAACATACATCATTAGCTTACTGAATAATGAATATATTTTAAACGATGACTTAAAGCTGTTCATTTATATAGTATATTAAACCAAAGAAAAGGTTTAATGCAAACCCAGCTTTCTACAGAATTAACTAAATCAAAATGAGGCTTTTTTTTTTGGTCAACTTTATTGAAACTCATTTAACTTTCCAAGAACTAAAAATTAGCTTCCTGTCTTGACTGTTTGGAATTACTTACTGTCATCTGTTTCAGATGTCAAGGATATGATTTAATATCAGCAATAAGGCCCCTCGTCCTCATTTGGCAGGTGTTAATTATTTAAACACTACTCATTTTAATTTGTTTCCAATCACTCTTTTAAGTGATTTGCTTTACAGGTTTCATTATATGCATTTCTTGAAAAAAAAAGAAAAGAAATTAAAAAGAAAGCAGAATGAAGCCCTCGAACTGTACCGCCTAATCTATCTATTGAGAGGTGGGGTGAGGCAAAGCTGTATTTCAAGGATTATGATCTTCATGATCTCTGCTGATGGAATATAATATACAATACATCATTTTTATCTTCTTTGTAATAAAAAGTTGCTCTAGGCACAAAGCCTTGGGTTCCTGCATGCTAATGATCCTGGCTTACTGGAGAAAGCCTTTGCATTTCCTGATCTGTCAATTAGGAAGGAGCCATAGACATCCAGAATAATTGAAAATATAGGAGGGACATTTCTCCCAACAAAACTGCTTCTTTCTTGCATTTTGGGCATCATCTTCTTTGTCAGTTCTTGCTGCTTTGTTCCCTCCAGCTAAACTGGATCCTCCATGAGGAAGGGATCTTGTTATAAAAAGCCCAATCCTTTCGATTCACCCCACTCAGATGCTTGTCAGAACTTTCTCTGCTGAGATTGGGTGGCTATGTGCAGGCACATGTGGAAAAATCAGCCTTGCACTGGACTGATATGCTGGTGTTACTCATGTGGGGCACTGGTTTGAGTGCTCAATAGAAAACTTTTTCAAAGGACAAACATCTAAATTTGAAAAGCAGAGGGGTAGGGAGAAGGAGAAAGCTTTCACAACCCCTCTGGGAAAGGAGACACTAACAACACCAGGGTTTGGGTTTTTTTTTTTTTTTTTAGTTGTACACAGCAAAGTAATTTCATCTCAGTGTGAAATGGAAAAAGTGGGTGTTTGTTTAGATTGAAGACATTCAGTGATGATTTTAACACTCACTGGACTCTCCTCGCCAAGTATTCCAGGGACACAGTCTGTAACGAACACTTATCCTCCCAATTAACGTTTCGGTCCCAATGAAAATGTTACCCGATATCCCCCTTCTCCTATTTTCAGTGTTTCAGTCTTTGCTCTGTTTTTTCCTTCATGATTGGTGGCCTAGTTCATCATTTTTTCAGTGAAATTATTCTTCCTTTGGCAACCAGCCATGTAACCAAGTAGGCAGTTCCTCTGGCTTGAGAATCAGGTTCATCAAACTCATTTGCACTTCGGATTTGAAGGCCAGAGGAGCTGATTGAATTTCTGGTTGAAATAACTTCATTTCCTTGACCGAGTGGGATTGGGAGTCATTATGAGTCTTTGTAAATAAAATGTTGATAAACAAAAGGTCTTAAGTGTTTCAAACATGACTCAGTTATCTAAGTTAACTGTTATTTAGTTAGCTGTTTCTCAACTCCCTGAGATCACTTTTCATTTTGGTGATAGAGAGATGCTTGTGGTTAAAGTGGTGGCAAAGGTATGTAATGTGAAATGCACTTTGTAGTGAAAAACACAATAGCCTTGCTTGTCATTCTTTTCCACAGGTCTAAGAGCCTGTGAACATAGCACGTGTGGCTTCATTGGAAATCATCGCAATTTTGGGTGAGGGGCGGAGGGTGGGGGGCTGACGTAAACGAAGAAAAACATGAGAACCAAGGCCTTTGAAAATATTTCAACTTTCATTCTTTTGCTCATTCATTTTTTCAACAAATGTTAACTGAGTACACACTCTGTCTTACAAGGGGCAATGCTTTCCGAAATGAGATAGCTCACAATCTGGTGGATTAGACAAACCTGGGAGCAGAGAATATTAATGAGCATGCTCTATGAACCATTAAAGCAGTGTTCCAAATGAGCCCAGAAAAGAGATCAGCTAACTCTGGGGAATTTAGTAAGGCTTCCCAGAAGAGGTGGTATTTGAGTGAGTATTGAAATAATAAGTAGGTGTCCATGGAATAGAAATGGTGATGGGTTGGAGAGACTGGTGCTAAAAGGCATTCCAGGCTTGGGATAGCACTGATGGAAATGGCAGAGAGTTCTCAGGATTTGGACTGTGTCATAATGGGCCAGATTGCACAAGGTCATGCTAAGAAGTTTATATCATTTTCCTAAAGGTATTGATTCTCCAGAAGGCTTTATGCAGGGAAGATAAATCTGATGACTGAAGAGAGACTATGTTCATCGGGTGGAGAGAATGAAGATGGGAAAACACTGAAAAGACAAACCAGTGAGTTGATAGTTTAGGCCTAACTAAGGCATTGGCTGTGGGTGTTAAGTTAAAAACTGGTCAAATTCTATTCTGCTTGCAAGCTAACGTTAGTCTGCCCCAGTTTTATATACAAATACTGACAGAAAACATAGAACCCTGAGTTGGGGATACAGAAGGTTTATTACTCACAGCAAAAACAGCAGCTAGAGCAGCAACATGCCCCAATCTTCACAGGATGATTCAATAAGGGTTGGATGTTACCCAAACCTCATATGTTACCTCATTGGGTAACATATGCAATAAGGTGCACCACAGAAAAGGACCCCACATTTTAGTAGATTGAGCTTTTATAGGGTTGTTAACATAGCTTCCCATCCTCCGAGAGAGAGGGAGGGAGGGGGAGAGACAGAGAGAGAGAGGGAGAGAGAGAGATTACTCATTAGCCTGAAATGCGAGCCAATCTTCTCTCTGAGAGAGGGGAAGTCATCTCTAGGTTTATTACCTGGGGATGTAAGCAAGTGTCTCTGGGGAGGTTCATCTCTAAATCTCTCTGGAGGGATATACTATCTCTAGCTTCCAAGACTGTTTGGTATTTAAACACATATTTTGCTCAGATGGCTCACTGTGTAGAAACATGAAAAATCTATATATTAACAGTATTGTTCTCTAATATGGAGACGGGAGAGGAGGGGCTAAATAAGTTAAATTCACAAAGGATAATTTTCAGGGGAAAAAATGCCATAACTGATTAGATGGGGCAGAAGTTGGGGAATGAGGCTGAGGGAGGCTCAGATGTGACTGAGGTCTCTGATTTGATAGACTTATTGGTAGTAGGTGGATAGTAAGTGGAGTATTTTTATTTTTGATGGTGGTGGTGGGGAGAGGGTACAAACATAGGCACAAGGTAAAGATTTAGAGATTGATTTGTATGAAACTGACTATACCTGAAGGGACTATGGGGTTCTTTTTGGAGGGGTCATCTACTATTGCACAGATAACAAGAGAAGAAAGGCAAAAGGAGCCAAATTTCCATGTCTCATGTGAACTCAGAATTTTTTGAAGATGGTTGTGGTATCCTAGCAGAGAGGAAGATTCAAGGGGAAATTGTACTTGCTCCTAAAACATCTTCTGTCTCCCAAACTGCCACAGGAGATCCAGCTCTTACTTTCATAAAGCAGACCCTTGACAGGTCTAGAGGGCGAATTGCCCAACCCTTCAGGGCTTCTTATGAGGGGCTGTACACTCTACAGTGTCAGGGGCGGGAAATCCTGGAATACACTGTTCATTTTTATGAAATGAATACAGCAAGGTATGGTAGAAAGAGCCCTGGATTAAAAGTTTTAAGGTCAGGGTGGCAGTCTTAGCTACATCATTGACCAGTCATGGAGGCTTGAGGAATTGCTAGGCTACATGAGTCCTTTATTCATCTTTAAAATGGGGAGAAGAATGTTTGCCATATAGTGTTTAGATGATCAAGTGAAGAATATTTCATAAACTGTGAAGCTCTTGCACATGTAAATTATTACTATTACTACCATTGTCATTGTGTTTGGATCTGAATTCTGTAAGTATTCCATCAAGGTGTTCAATATTTATTGGATATTTGAAGTAAAAGATGTTAACGCTAATTTTTCCTCTCTTCTCTCTGTATAGGAGAGAGTACTGTCTTTTCCAAAGCTTGAGGGATGGGTAAATCATGTGTGAAGGTGGATAATAGCTCTTTCTATGTGCCTTCTTTTATTATGTGTAGAAAATTCTAGATAGCTTATACCTAAATCAATATAAGGCAAATAGAAAATAGTATTGTAAATAGATAAGAAAATATCATTTTATTCCCCCACTAGATTTAAAATATGACACCTTTCTGGGGAAAATTAATTTTTCTTTTGTATCCTGATTGAGATTTACTAAGTAGAACCTTTCTTTTTCTTTGGCATCTATGGTATTTAAAATACCATTTTATTACCCATGGTATCAAATGACTATATATTATCCAATGTGCAGAAGGTACTCTGGATTGTTATTAAAATGTCAATTATGATTGCATCACTTTAAAAGTTGGATATTTAATCTGAGAAAATAAACTAAGTATGTACCCTCCTCCTGTGTTTAAGGATTTTGGTTTTAACTTCTTTTCTGATATATAACTACTGGCTGCTAAATACATGAGACTCTACTTGATTCTAATGTAGTAAATCAAACCCTTGTTACAACTTGCCTTCAAAAGTTCACATGCTTTTCCTCTTTAGTCAGTTTAAACATTACAAGCCACTCTTTATCTTTAATTATTGCTCTTTTATATACTAATTGCATAGGCCAGTGTTGGGTGAGTTTATAATTTTCCTATTGCTTGACCTTCTGAATCTGTGCATTTTATTTCAGACTTGAGCACTGAAATAAATAAAGGTGGGAGCATTGAGGAAAGTCAAGTTTGGCTTCCCAGGTACAAGAGATGATGGCTAAGATAACTCCAGTTTGATGTACAGAGATACTAAGAAGAATGTGTGAAAATTGATGAGGGGAGAAAGGACACTTCTCAGAGAAGTGTGGTGACATATAATAAGCAAGGAATTGAAGTGAATCTTTAATCAAGAGTGACAAAAAAATCAGTCAACTGGACTCATGAGATCAGCTGGTTTATCAGGGTGGAATCTTGTCCTATCTCTGCAGGATGGAATCTTGTATCATCTCTCCTCCTACCTGAGGTTAGAGAAAAAGAGCCAAAGGGGGAGACCCAAGGGGCAGCAGAAATGTCCACTTAGGGAAGTGGAGTTAATGGAATTTAGCTCAGATTTCATTCCATGGGAAAGAGATCAATCAGTGTTATGAACTACTAAATATGACTAGATTGCCTAAGAACTAGTGAAGATTTACAAACTCGATAGGTTATTTTCTCTGAATTGCAATAGATTTTCATATAGCTCTTACAGTTGAAGGCACATTGGCTTGAAGAACGAATTAAATAGGTGATTTCGAACTGTTCTGTTTCACACCTGTTAGAAGTTATAAACTGCAGCTCTTTTCTCTGCAAAACAAAGTATTTTCCAAACAATTTAGACATTACCCTGCCTTGGATATTACAAACAAATTCTTTGTGCTTGGGATTTGAAACAGCAACTTGTCTAGTTGCTGGAGTTGCTGGAGTTGTCAGAGTAATCACCTGAGTTCAAAACACCTGAAATCCTCATCAATTCTTGGGATACACTGCGACCATTGTCCTTTGACAGTGTGAGCTAATTGTAGGATTACTGTGTAGACCCTTTATTTGGGTCTAATGAAATCCTAACCTCTTTGGAAAGTTTGGTGCTTGCCTACTGGATTCTTGCGTATTTGGTTCTAGTGAGGACAGTTTGTCCTCATCACATTTTAACATAACAGGCAACAGACAGTGTAGCCATGTTTCCTCAAATGGCTAGTGCTGTGGCTTATCTTTTAAAATGTCACTGGATTGGTTGATGATTAAGATGTCTCATGTTTTTAAAAAGAGACAGCCTACTGACAGAATTGGTATTTAAAAAATCTTTACAGAGAATGAAGACAGAGAGACTGAAAGAAAACTATTTACAATATTGTTTTGGAAAACATTTCCACCTGTTGCTAATCTTTTAATTCTGGTAAGAGGTGATGATGTAATAGATGGGCAAATCTCATTTCCTTGAAAAGGCTGCCCTGGACCCCATGATGGGCTCTCTTTTGCCTCTGATGTCCAGTGGCATCTGTTGTCTGTATTACTCACTCACCAATGAATCTCATCTTGTTTTGATCTGATTGTTGCTCATCATTTAAATCTCTTGTTGCAGTTTAGCTTTGTCTTTACTTGTAAGAAGCTCACAAGCTAGTTGGGGAGATGACAAACTCTTACACATCTTGTTTTTTCTTAGCATAGTGATTTACATATGTCTAAAAAATATGTCTGTTGATTTGATTTGCTATAGAATAACTTCAGTAGAGTTAAAGAAGCAATTTTGCTCCTTTCCACAGCAGTAAACAGCCATTAGTTTGTTATCGTGAGGTTGCCTAAGGCCAGGTTTTCAGACTAAAAGTGAGTGTGAGCCATCTATCAAAGAAACAGAATTATTTAGCACAATAAACATTTTAGTGTACATTTAGCCTAGTGGAAATTTTTTGCCTATCTGTATTGCCCAAATTCTTCAAATAACGACTTGTTCCCTGTGTTTATGTTCCTGGTCATCAGGGATATCTAAGTCTAATCTAAAAAGGCAGAAAATGCACTCTGAATGTGGACTAATGGTGAGTAAAATGCAGGGATAAATTTGAGAGTGTCTCTTAGAAAAATATCAATAAACATTCCAACGTGAGTCCAGGGCTCCAGGACTTAGAAGTTGGGGCAGAGGCTTACATTCAGCTCTGTAAATGATTAAAATTACAGGTTGCGCAAAGCATCAACCTCCCGTGTGCAGAAATGTTTCTGCTCACAACATCTGCTACAGAGAGAAGAGAGTGCCGACATCCAGTGTGCCTCGTGACCCTGGGAAGTTTCAAGAGTTCTTAATCAGTTGATTTCATGTTTTTAGGCTAATTCCATTTCCTATTCTGAAGACTGAAAGAAAAACATCAGTGCTTGAAAAAACAGCTTAGGATTCTTGCTTTTATCTTAGAGAATGTGATTATTAATGGCTATTTTAGAAGTGCTTTTAAATTTCGAGGCATTTTTTTCCCTCCATTTTTATTCATGAATCCTAAAGCTGCAACCAGTCAGCCTTCTCCCCTTTCTTCCAGACTCTTCCCTCTTGCTATTTCAGACCCTCAGGCAAGTCTTTCATCCTCCTTCTGTATGCCACAAAATAAAGGAGCTAGTTTGAGGTCCGCAGCTTTTTGTGTGTGTCAAAGGAAGGGATCCAGACTTCTTTAATGCAGCAGCACCCACCCATCGGTCAATCCATCTCACTCCTTTTTGTAACCATCAGCCACCACCACCCCCCAAAGTCCCTTGGCACTCCTTTCCTTGAAACCAAGGCCCAAGGAGTTCAGACAGCCTCTCTCTCTTTGCCAAGCATCACTCAGCCTCAGCTGAAGTAATGTTTACATATATGATCTTTCCATGCCATTTAAAATATGTAATGGATACTGTGAAAACAATAGACATATTCAAGCTCCAATGCTGTGCACAAATGAGAGAAATATTCCAATACTCATATCAGAGCCTAATAGGTATAATTTTGCTCATGATCGAGTAATGCGCAGCAGCTTTCCCCAGACTGCAGGGTAAAACAAAGAAGTGGTTGTCAACCTTTTCAGAATCAGATGTTAATGATATTTCGTGTCTTTGTTGAGTCTGTGGAAAGTAGCTACTGCACCTAGAAGGGAAATGACTTCCATACCAACCGCCCTCAGCCAAAGTCATTCGGACTGGGAAAGCTGGACCAAGTCCATATTTACATTTTGGAAAGAGGTGTGAAAGAAGATTTCAAGACAGACTCGACTGAGCTGCCTCCCATTTGCCTTACCCTATGTTCAATCTTATCAATGCTATGAGGGGTCTGATTATTTCTACCATATTGAAGGGGAAAATGTAATGTAAACAAAGGGCCCATGTGTTTTGGCAAAGGAGGAAAGTGTTTTCTGTGTTTTGTGTATTTTTGGAAACCTCTGAAATCCCAAAGTCATACGTCTTCCAAGGTTTGAAGGAGGGATTTTTTCAAGCATTTTTTATACTCAGCTGCTCAGAGAGCTGCTACTTTGCTGCATCTTTTGTAGCAGGGAACTATTTGGCCTTTTTCTTAGAGCTAGTTGTGAAGATTGGCTACAGTCATTGAATAGTTTGCTTTTCACTTCTTCTTAAAACCTTTTTCTGTCTCACCACCATTATCTCTTCATTTCAACAAAATTATTTTTTCATTTATTTTAAGGAAAGATCTTAATTCCACTTTCAAGTTCATCCAAGAGTAGGGCCTCTCAGTGCTTTGTTTCATCTGCTGGGAAATAGGCCACTCTTTTTGACCATATATATACATATATATACATATATATGTAATCTGAATCTTAAATCTTTAGATATTGTACAACTGTTAAGATTCTAACAGAAAGAGCTCTGAGGGTCGAATTGGTACCTTTTATGGAAGAACACGAGCCTCTCTAAAATTTTAAAAGGTAGAAAACAAACCACCAATTGCTTTTTAGTACTATGCCTATATTGAAATCCCACTTGCGCAATGATAGCAATGAATCTGTAAATAAAGGTATTCCTGTAGAAGTCCAAATTAAAATCAGGGGATGTTCCGCCATCATGCTCACTTGTGAAGACTCAGTTCATCTCTGTAACAGTGAAAATTATATTACATAAGTTAAGTCACAGGCACCATGTCTGTCAGTATGGAACCTCTTAAGTGTATGTATGTACTCATGTCAGAGTTCTAAGTTCTAAAATATTTTACAGACGTGATTGTGATTGTTCTATGTGTTGAGTAAGACATTTTCCAGATTTGGTCTATTAAAGGACTTTGACACAACTAATTCAACTATCTCAGTTATTTTGAAGTTTGTTTCTAATTGTTGCCACTTAGTGCCTTGCTACTCAAAGTAATGTTTGTTAACCAACAGCATTGGCAGCACCTGAGGACTTGCAGAAATGCCAAATACTGGGCCCCAAATAAGACTTTCTGAATCAAGTTCCAGAGCTGCTGGTCTACTGACTATACTTGAATAGAGAAGACTTAGTGGGCCTTTTTCTAAAAATTTAATTTAATTTTTAAAATTTTTACATTTATTTCAGAATATCATGGGGGTACAAATGCTTTGGTTACATATATTGCCTTTGCACCACCCAAGTCGGAGCTACAAGTGTGCCCAACTCCTAGACATTGAGCACCATACCCATTAGGCGTATGTACCCTTCTCCCTCCTCCCACCTGCCCAATACCCTATGAATGTTACTATCATATATGTACAGAGGTATTGATCAATTAGTACCAATTTAATGGTGAATACATGTGGTGCTTGTTTTTCCATTCTTGTGATACTTCACTTAGTAGAATGGGCTCCAGCTCCATCCAGGATAATACGAGAGGTGTTAGTTCACCATTGTTTCTTGTCGCTGAGTAGAACAACATGGTATACATATACCGCATTTTATTAATCCATTCATGTATTGATGGGCACATGGGTTGCTTCCCCATCTTTGCAATTGTGAATTGTGCTGCTATAAATATTGAAGTACAGATGTCTTTTTTTATAGAATGTCTTTTTTTCCTTTGGGTAGATACCCAGTAATGGGATTGCTGGATCAAAATGGTAGTTCTACTTTTATCTCTCTGAGGTATCTCTATATTACTTTCCACAGAGGTTGTACTAGTTTGCAGTCCCACCAGCAGCATATGAGTGTTCCCATCTCTCCATATCCATGCCAACATTTATTGTTTTGGGACTTTTTGATAAAAGTCATTCTCCTTGTAGTTAAGTGATATCTCATTGTGGTTTTTATTTGCATTTCCCTGATGCTTAGAGATGTTGAGCATTTTTTTCATATATTCGTTGGCCATTAATCTGTCTTCTTTTGAAAAGTTTCTGTTCATGTCCTTTGCCCATTTTTAATGGAATTGTTTGATTTTTTTCTTGCTGATTTTCCTGAGTTCTATATAGATTCTAGTTATCATCACTTTATCAGATGTGTAGCATGCGAATATTTTCTTCCATCCTGTAGGTTGTCTGTTTGCTCTCATGATAGTTTCCTTGGCTGTGGAGAAACTTTTTAATGTGATCAGATCCCATTTATTTATTTTGTTATTGCTGTGATTACCTTTGGGGTCTTCTTCATAAATTATTTGCCTAGGCCAATGTCTATAAGAGTTTTTTCAACATTTTCTGCTAGAATTCTTATGGTTTCTTGCCTTAGGTTTAAGTCTGTTATCCATTGTGAGTTAATTTTTGTGAGAGGTGAAAGGTGCAGATCCTGTTTCCGTATTCTACATGTGGCTATCCAATTTTCTCAGCACCATTTATTGAATAAGTATTCTTTTCTCTTATGTATATTTTTGTCTGCTTTGTCAAAGATCAGATGGCTACATGAGGATTGTTTTATATCTGGGTTCTCAGTTCTGTTTCATTGGTCTTTGTCTCTGTTCTTATGCCAGTACCATGCTATTTTGGTTACTCTATCCTTGTAGAATAGCTTGAAATCTGGTAAATTAATGCCTCCCAATTTGTTCTTTTTGCTTAAGATTGCTTGTGCTATACGAGGTCTTCTCTTTTTCCATAGGAAGCATAGTGTTCAGGTCATTTTGAGTGTTGGGCAGCTTTGGAAATATACATACATTTTTCAAAGTCAGGAAGGTATTATTTATATATGACTAAATAATGTAATAATAGTCTCCAAATTATAATGTGGTTTCCCATGGAAACTACTTTATTTTTTAGAAATATGCTTTTGGCATAATCTGACTATTAATTTATGAATTCCCAATAATGACTATTGGGAAGATTATGTAAATGCTTTGCACATTTATAATCAACATAATTAATACCATAAATTAAATACTGAAATACCACTAGAAATAGGAAATAATAAAAAGGTTATAATAGTAATAGATAATATTTATATGTCACTTAGTAAGTGCTAGACACTCTTCTAAACACTTTACATATGGTAAACCGTTACATCTTCCTGATAATCCTATGAGATGCCTTATTATTATGCCCACTTTACAGATGAGGAGACTGAGGCGAACAGAAGCAGTGACTTGCTCAAGTTCACAGGGCTAGAAAGTGGAAGAGCTGAGGTTGTTTTGATTGTCCTTTAGGTAATGATTAAGCAATGACTTCCAGCTGGAATGGGCCTTTAGCTGTCTGTATACTCTCTTATTTTATATATAAAGGTAATAAGACCCAGAAAAACCATGGAGCTTGCTTAACATTACAGATAAATTAGTGGCAATTGGGAATATAGCTCAGCCCCCTTATTGTTTATACATTTGGATCTTATAACCTCTCTGGGAAATAGGCAGGTGCCCTGACATCACACCAAGGACAGCCCCATTTTGTCTCATTATTTCAGAGAAAGAGGTTGGCATAAGTACAGGTGGTAATGCTCATAAATTGGATGCTCCTTGTGTAGCAGAATTGCTCCTTCTCTGTTTTAAGCCTCTGCTCAATCTTGTCTGGTTAGGTTCTGTTGCACTAATCACCCTGATTTGTGTTGTTGACATGTCTGCTCCATGCCAAGGCTTGAGAGCTGAGGCCATGTTTTATTTTTCTTTATGACCCTGATAATTACCACGGAACCTGACACATAGTAAGCCCTTAGGAATCATTGTCATGTGGACGATGACTACTTGTCACCACTGCTTCATGGGTGCAATCCAGATAGGGTGTGAGGCCCAGATGGCTTGGGCAGGAATGGCAGAAACTAAGCCTGAGATGAACACAGAGGGATGAGGAGTATAGCTTGGCTCATCATTGGAAGTGCTGGTAGTGATTTGTGCATATAAGTCGTGGTTAGGTGGTTGCATATTTTTTCCTTTGTCTCTTCATGTATATATTTTGCTTTGGTTGTAAATTCTGAAAGGCAGCAACTTCCTTTCTTTATTCCTTTTGTACAATATCCAGCTTTATACTGCACACAGAGAAGAATTGGTGAATGTTTGTGGGGATAATAATGAAACTGTTAATCTGCACCTTGAAGTATTTATCATATTACCTTTTTCTAGAAATACTCTTCATGTAGGATTTTATTTATTTAACAAAGTAAATGGAATAAGCACTAGATTAACCAGGTGGGCAAGGTCACAGGAGATAGTTAAAACATAGATGTTTCAGTTCTTACTAGTCCATGGTTTTAAAATAAGTCACAATTATTTTTAGTTTTTAAGTGAGCCATTACTAGTCCAAAGAGGGTATGGTCAGAGTGCTTCCCAGTTATTTTGGGGAGTCCCCAAAGGGTTGGGCTGTATGTCCCCGTAAACCAATCTGTCAGCTGTAGTTACTGCTTGGCTCCTGTCTATTCTTTTTCTCCTGCTCTAACTTGCACTTTCCCACAACTGCTGCCTGCCAAGCCACTTGGAGAAGCATTGTGGCTACTGCTGTCTGGGGTGTGAACACCGAGGGTCCACGTCCATGCCAACAGAGCTGCCTCTGGACACTCCCACTGATAACTCCCTGGCTGGCAGTGGAAGGAATGTCTCATATTGCTCTCTAAGAAAAGTCAAAGGGGAAGAATAAAAGAGTCTTTCCCATCAGACTTACTTTTTAAAATGAAACTATTTTGAGATGATTATAGATTCATATGCAATTATAAGATATAATACAAGGAGATCGCACCACATGGTTTCCAGTGACACCATTGAGGGGACTGTGTCCTCATTACCACAGGGTGGGGATGAAGGTCCTGACCCCTTACTGGTACTTCCCTGATATCACACCAGTAGGGAAAGGGGCGGGGTCCTCCTCACTCTAAGGTGGGAGTCTATACTCTTCACTAGGCCACTAGGCCTTTGCTGGCATGGGTGGGGGTTTGGCCGAAGTAGAGAGATCATTGTGTAAAAGTTTTCTGATTTTCTAGGCTGCCTCTTCCTAGCCCTTGTACTAGAGAGAGTAGGTTTTTTTTTCCTTCTGTACCTGTGGATGTTTCCGGTTGTCAGCTTCAATTCTGGGATATATGAGGCATAAAGAAAGCCTAGGGAGCTTACCACCCTGTTATTCCAAAGTCCTTAGCCACTCTGCCTTTTTTTCTTTATCTTCACTGTCTTCATATATTATTTGTATGTATAATGTCCATGGTTGTCATTGTATTAGTGGGAGGATTAGGGTAAAGTATGCCTACTTTATCTTTTTGGAAGTAGCAGTCTTTATCAGATATTAACAATTATTGTAAAGATATAGGAAATTTAGAAAATTGTTCATTCAACTGACTGATTTTTGGCGAACAGGCTTTTGGCCAATTGATGTTTGGGGAGTTTCTCAAGAACCATTACATCAATAGGTATGAACAACTACTATGGAAGACTGGGTGGAAGAATTTGTAGGCAGAATGGAGCTGTGCTCTAATATGCTTTGGACAATTCTTCTTGAGTGGCCATAGAAAACTGTAAAAGAATAATAAGAATACTTAATATTTATAGCAATTTATAGTTATAAAATACTTTCTTTTTCTTTTTCTTTTTTTTTTTTTA
>VBSM01001124.1:56498716-56524943 GCA_008086735.1 Cheirogaleus medius | reverse complement strand
CTCTTGCTTAGGCTGGTTTCGAACTCCTGAGCTCGAGTGATCTGCCCGCCTCGGTCTCCCAGAGAGCTAGGATTACAGGCATGAGCCACCGCGCCCGGCCAAAATACTTTCTTAAATGTCTGATGTTACAGATTTGTATTAATCCACTGAGTATCTCTTTGTGAACATTACAATTTATTAGTTTAATAGTTTTAATGATAACTAGTTCAGACAAATTGTATGTTCTTACATGGATCTTTGAGAATGAAAAGAGTTCCCATGATTAACTAGCTCTGAGTTACTAAGCAAACTGAATTACTAAGATTTCCTTTCAGAAACAACCAAATAATTTGTGGTTGTTGACCTTTCATTTTCAAAGGCTGCCGCTACCTCATGCCCTATCTATAGTAATGATTCATAATCTTGGATTTTCACTAGAACATCATACAAGTCATTGTTCCTTAAATAAGGTCACACCAGAGGTTGCAAAGCAGTGACCCACCGACCGTATTCAATGCATTGACATGGGTATTCTATACCATGAAATGTTAAAAACTTTTGAGAAAGCATTCAACTCAGTAGATTTTATACCATAATAAAGATTTCTGTCTCATTCTGGAAAAAATCAGATGCTCTAGTAATTATTGACCCTCATTCCTTAGGCCAAATGTAGATTTGAACTGAGGTCTGGCTAATTCCAACCTGTCTTACTTATTTATGTTACCTGTCAGTTTTTGAATGAATGAATAAATCTAAATAATTTTCACAGAATGCCTTTGAGATAGATGCATTATGGTAGAAAAAAAATATTTGTTGTCCACTATATGCTAAGCACTGTGCTAGATGATTGTCAAAACTTATCTCACATAGTCCCCCCAGAGAACATACTATTCACATTGGGAAGAAAGAGAATACTGGAGATTAAGGGATTTGTTCATAATGCACATGCAGAAAACTAAGAAAGCTAGTGTCTCCACAGATCTGTCTATTTGGAAACTCATGAACTTTCCCTTAAACTTTTTCTTTATTTCTCTTAACTTCCTCCTCCATTTTAGTTTAATTTGTTTACAATTTTTCCTTCATTGGTACTACACTTGAGTTACTTTTTCCTATGAACCATCTTTTATGAGTCAGGATTGCTTTTCTTGGAAGGCAAATTGTGTGGGAGAAGTTGGGGATATTTCTGACATATCTTACATTCCTGTTTCCCCCCTACCATTGTCCTACCCAAAGCTCCCTATACATTCCATTCCTTACTGTCCTGTGAGTCTGAACACTCTTGTTCCCTCTGTCATCACTGCAGTATCTCAGAAAAGAACCTCATTCCATATGGCTTTCAAGCACATGAGGAGCCAAGACATGAAACCCTGGAATTTGTCATTATCCATTTGGCCTCTGCTCCATCAAATCCAGTAGCTTGCATCCAGGAGAGATCAGTCCTTGATTCCTCAAAAGAATCTCTTTTTTCAAATTATAACTCTGGTTAATTGGAAAATGCTGTATTTTAGGTAAAAGATTCTGCTTCGCTTGGATGGCAACCAAGTCAGCCATACGGGAAGTAAAATAATCTGGTGAGTGGCAAAATAAGAAACCATGGTCCTTGTGTTCCTTCATATTTCTTTTTATTGAATGTGAGACACTGTCTCTTTGAGCTTCAATTTGTAGCCCTTACAATGGCAATACCCTTGGCTCTATTGTAAGAGTTGAAAATATAACAAATATGTACATGATAACTAAATCCCTTTACTGGGAGAAGGAGTTTCTTTGGAATAGTCTCCTTTCCTGACCACCAAGAAATATTACTACTGACTGATCCCTCACTCTTCACAAAACTGGTGATTTCACCTCTTCTCACTTCATGTACTAGTCCATTTGTGAAAATGTGTTGAGAACTTTGAAGTCTTGGATGATGGCCTTACTGTAGAAACATATTGGCTGACAAAAGCTGATGATGCTGTTTACTGTATTTGCCCTTCTATTCCTGTGGGCTTGTCTTACATCCATTGTCTCGCTTGAGAACAAAACACATTACTAAGAAATATGGCAGAGTCAATGACAGAGTCAGAATGGAGATACCAGCCACACTGGGAATGCATATTCTATTTATCTATCCATTTCTGTGGCAATGCTTTCTCTAGAGAAAAAAATACCAGAGAAGAGATATATTCTCTGCCTAACACTGAGGCCAGTGGAAGAGGAGAGGGTCTGGCAGAACCTCTGGTGTCAGACTAGGTAACCTATTGAACTATTTAATAGGCATTATGTGTTGTCCAGAAATCTCCTCCTCCCTATCTACCCAACCAGGGGATAAAAGAATAAGAATTTAGCCTCAGTCTTTCATGAAAAGTGGAGCAATGCTTGGCTGAGATTGTCAAGCAAAATATAGGCTAAACTAAAGATTGGTACATGTGTAAATGTATCAAAATGTTGAATTGAAAAAAAATGTGTATTTCTTTTTGGAACTACAGGAATCTTATACAATTGTACTTGTCATTCAAATACTAACATTATGTAGGTGCTTCAAAGTGGTAATGTCAATGAGTTCATGCAAATTGTCTTTCTAGAATCATTCAATTTTAAGATTTTAAGATTTCACAGTCCCCAAAGAGGCCTTTATAAATCCATTTTGTGAGTCACATTAGGGTCATATGCTTCTAAACACAGTGTTAAATTCACTCCCCTGAAGAATAGGATAAATCTTTTTAGAATGATTTAAATAGAGATCATGTCTAGAAGCAAGGGAAGTAATAGATTATTTAGCTTCCTTGGGCCTTTGAGTTTCTGTGATACTCAGAGGAAAATACCACAGATGATGAGTGGACATGGGACACTGTGGTTTTATGACAATCTTTTCTTTGTCTACACACATCTTCAGAGACTCTCCATCACTGAACTTAGGAATCTGACCAGAAAATAGCCAAAAAATTGTTGAAAATAAAAATGTCCCCTGGAGAAATTGTCACACAAGGAGTATAATAGGACCTCTGGTTCCAAAATATGGCTTCTTATACCTCATTGGCAAGGGACCTATGAGGTTGATGTATACTCATTTCATGATATTTTATAGCAGTTCTGAAGCTAATTATTACTTAGCTGTCTATTCTTGTTTATTATTCATAGATTTGCTATTTTGTCAAAGTTCAAAGTTTAGTCATAATAGAACAATTGGTAAAAATGTGTAAAAAGTTTGACTGAATGGGTTGGTCATGGGGTAGCAGTGGGAAGTATAATGCTAGCCACAGAAAGAAAAATATCTATGAAAATCTGAAAAGAAGTGATTTTTTAGTCTCTCTTGCCCAAGAGGTGGTGCATTCTTTGAGACATTTTTCCCTGGTGCTGAGACAGTCTGGCCTATAGTCCTAATTTTGTCAGTTATTCATACTTTTCACATTCAGACAAACTTTTACTCTTTGCTGAGGCAGTAAACATTATCAACACACTCTTAAACATTCATGAATAGTGTGAGCTAAGTAGAACTTCCACTTCTCTCCTAAAACATCTGTGGCATATTCCAAAGAAAATCAACAGGTTTATTAGCACACATGACAAAATTGCATAGCATCCTCATCACTTTTAAAGAAACCTCCCAAACATACCTCTATTAAGTCACTAAACCACACTTTCCCTTTTCTAAGGGGTGGGTATAGGAAGATACAGAAAATAGATATTTATACATTGATTTAGATACTATTGTGAGATTATAAATACATTATGAATGCCATTGAAGGTTAGTTCTTCCGATCACTGGCCATATCGCTAGCATGTGAGTGACCACTGAAGGAGTTAATGAATGGCCACAGTTTTGAAGATCACATTTATGTGATTTAATCACCTTTAACTGCCTGCAGAACAATTAAGAGATCTGTCCAGTCTCTTGAGGTGTTTCACATAATAAAACATCATAACAGACAGATAGGGGTATTGGATTTTATAGTGTCTTCATTCTATAATAAATATCCCGCATCACATTGGTTATCTCTAACTGATAAAGTTTTAATTAGTTGAGTTATTTAAATGTGAAATGGTGACCTAATGGGGCTTTATGCCTGATAATAGCCAGGTAGAAGAGAGCATATGAATAACAAGATCCTACTCTATAGACAGATGATAAAGCAGGTCCATATTCTTATTTTTTTTTTAATTAATAAAGTAATAGCAGCACTTTGTTTGTTTGTATCTCTTTTGTTTGGCATTATTACTTTACTTGGTTAGGGTAAACATTCTGAAGATGAGTTTGTAAAATGAAGAAATTAAAATAACATGGTTGAAATTTGAAATTGCATTAGATCAATAAATTTAACTCAAACATCTATGGAATACAATGTTAATATATTAAACTAGCATTAGAAATTAATTCATTTTATGCTCATGAAGCTATGACAAAACCACTATCTTCACATATTGGAAGCAAAATCATACAACTTTTGGAAGCTAATTTGGAAATATATGTCTCCAACCAACTAATATCTTGAGAAAATAGTCCAAAATATAGGGAGAAAGCTATATCTATTAATATATGGATAGAAACATTATTTATACTAGTAATAATTGGAACTATTAATAATTTAAATGTCCAATAATAAGGTAGTTTATATTATGGCATGTCACATAGCTTTTAAATGCATACTTATGGTGTCTATAAATCAGCATGGAAAATATTTATGTCAATGTTAAGTGAAAAAATTATAGAAAACTATATATTAATATGTACTGTTGTTATAAACATTGTTTATTATTAAAATATTTATTATTTATTATGTATACATACTTTTGTTTAAGAAAGATTTGAAACAGAGTTATAACTAAAAAAATGTATACACAAAAAAACAAACTTGAAAGAAACACATAATGTGTTGGGGGGATGGTTATTTTATTTTTGTCTTTTGTAATGTGTTCTAATTATTTATATAATGAAAAATTATAATTAAGGAAATCCTACTGCATACAGTAAGCTCACCCTTTATTCTATAGAGAGAAATTTAGGTAAAAGAAATTATAGAGCAATGAAAAGAAGAAAAAAAAAAGAGATCAAGTTGAATGACAAAGTGGTAGATGAGGAAATATATAAGCATGAAGAGAACATTCTAGTAAATGCCAGGCAAATATGGGCAGATACGTAGATGGCCTTGAAATTCACTGCAGAAAATTGAAATTTGACAATCAGTTAAGTGGGGATATTGTAAAAACAAAATGGGAGATGGTCACGCTTGAAGCTCAGACTTGTGGGGGCAGGGGGCGGAAGGGCATTATTCGAAACCTTAAAATTTGTACCCCCATAATATGCTGAAATAAAAAAACCCCACATACCAGCTAAAAAATAGGGTAGAAACAAGTGAAAAAAAAATTTTCAACATGGCAAATGGAGAGGTGAGGGACGATATGTTACCTAAATCAAATCCAGCTCTTTGAACAATTCTCCCAGCATCAGCTATGGATTTTGGTGAGTGCTGAGTAGAGACAGGTTATTAGCACTTAGGACTTGGGTCAGAACTAGAAGTCATCCCGCGGAAACTTGGCTGAGCAGGAGAAGCCTTTTCAAAGAATTGAAGATAGAAGGTTATTTAAACAAGTTATAAAATACTGAGCTGCAGTGTTGGCCACTTGTGAATAGAACATTCATATTACACCGTTATAACTTTGAAAGAGGAGTGGGATCCCAAAATAACAAATTACCTTTGAGTTGACCTTGGCAGAGTAAAACAAAAAAGGCATCAAACAAAAACAAAAAAGGCTGCAATAAAACATGCATTTTTTGAGACTTCATATAATAATTTACTTGGTATGGAGTTTTAAGCTTTCATTTATCTACCATATGTGTCTTCATATAATTAATAAATAATGCACATGTACTTCTGCATGTGTATAGAGGAAAGCATTTGTTGAAATAAAAAGGTTAGGTGATTTAAGAATAAATGTTGTATTCTGAAGGGTAATTATTTGGTCACCTGATAGACTCTAAGCCCTGATGATGTAAGTGCATTATTATATTATTGTTTTACATCTTTGTACTGACAACCTCAAGAGTAGTCTACACTTGTCTCCATGTTCTTACTCCACATTTATTACTCTTTAGTTGCTTAGAATTTGAATTCCATTTTCACCACTTTATTAATGTCTTTAAAATCACTCATTCTCACAAAAAGTGCCATAGTATCTCCTTTGTTCCCCTATTGTTTTTCCTATGTGCACAAACCCTATGTCTGGTTTGGTACCAGTTGATTTTTTCTGCCAATTGGATAAAAACAGCTAACATTTAGTGACCATTTACTGTGTGCCAGATACTGCACATTAGATGCTGCTTTGAGTTCTTTCCCAGCCCAGGTTAGAACAAGGGGTCCTTCTGAGGTTTGGCTGGGGCAATTACTCTGATTTACATTCCCTTGAAACCAAAAGGTATAGTTCCGTAATACAAAAAAGGGAACAGAAGAATTTACTTTCAAAAAGACAATCATTTCGATTATGCATATTGGATATATTATTTACCATAGAACCATATTTGGAAATTATATGAGGAAGGAACATCTTTTGTAACAAAGGATATACTTTTAACTGTTATTAACATTTGCTTCTTTCCCACCTCAGTGAGAAGTGGACCTTTGTTCATCTGGCAAAAGAATACTTTTGGCCTGAGTTATCCACTTATCTGTCCAACTGATAATGTTAACCAAGCAATTATCTCTGTGCTGTGTAGGCCTGAGTTAAAAATACTTTAAAAAGTGACACAAAAAGCCTTGCTATTCCACTGATATAAGGAAGTTTATTATAGAAATTCAAAGACCATAAATATGGAAGGTCTGAAAATTATGTCAAAAGTGGTTTTTGCTATCCACTTCAGTGAGTCCAGCTTTGAGTTGGAAAGGAATAGAGGCAGAAGAGATAAATGACATCCCACTCTAAGACATGGAAGGCTCATTCTAGCATGATATTTTAACTCAGCATTTCATCTGCCCTCATTTGCTTCCCAGTTTTTACATTCTCTGTCTTCTTTCTTCATTTCTCTTTCTGCCATCTTCCTTTTCCCTGTCTTTAGAAACCCTTGTGGAAATCAGAGTACAGCTAGGGTGCTAGGACAATGGGCTGGAAAGAGAGAGGTGAGGCACACCATTTATATTCCAACCCTCTATCTTTTCCCATCCTTCCTTCCAGCAAACACTAAATGTTGACTATTGAGAAGATGCACACACATATATGCTCACAGCCTTATTTTGCGCCAGAGCAGAGCTCCTGAAACTGCTGCCAAGTGGCTGTTGCCCCAGAGACCGTAGAATTCCTGGCACCAGGCAGAATCGATGGCTGTGGCCAAGTGATTGTTGTTGAACTTACCTGTGTCGAAAGGTCAGCCTTGCGGTGCTAAGGCTGGGCACAGTCACTGAAGGCAAATTGGATTGTGAATGGAGGCCCTGAGGCATGTTCTGCACTTTGCAACTGGTCTGGCAGGCTCAGTTCCTCCACCTCCTAAGTCTGCCACAGGCATGGGAAACACCTGGGCAGTGACAAAAGTGGTTAAGGCAGCTTTGCCAAGGTACAGTATCAACTACCTTTGCTTTGCACACAAAACATACAGTAATGGCCACAAGTGATTTTCCAATACATTGTCATGATGAAAAAGCCCTAAATCTTTACATGAGACATATACTTCTATGCTTCAACACTTAAATCATGTGCTATCGGAGTGGATCCTGTATTGATTATTAACTCAAATATGAATGTTACCAAATTGAGAAAATATTAATGAATCAGAGCATAGCTTAGAAATTGTTTTGTATGCATATGTGTCTATGTGTCTGTGTGTGTGTGTTGTGCATTATGGGTGGGGTCATAGATTAAAAGAAGAATCATGAATTATCAAGAGGATATACAGAACTAAAGTTATTAAACTATGACCATTTTTGTCCCTCTGTTTTTCCAAGTGTAAAATGGATAAAAGAAAAAAGGCTATTTAATTTACAAGAGTCAGAGGAATGAGTGAGACAGTATTTTAGGTCATTAAATATGAAATGTCCGATTTCCTTAAGTACTAAGTCTGACAGTTGATATCTCTGACATTTCACTTTGACATTTCTTGTTTTATTTTTATTATAAAGGTACATCCTCATTCTGTCATGTGCACAGGTTGGCTTGTGATTATCTTTCAAAAACTTTTTAGAGCAATTTTTGTGAAACCAGGGATAAGTCATTTTTGAATTTGAGTTCTGTCATGGAACCAACACAGCACAGACAGCTCAAAATATCAATGAAGTGTTTGGGAAGGATGTGGCTAATGAACTCATAGGACGTTGATGGTTTGAGAAGTTCTGTTCTGGTGATTTTAATCTTGAAAATGAGCCATGTGGGTGACCTGAGACCAACATGGTTAACGATGAGCTGAAAGCTGTAGTGAATACATCTCAATCTACGTGTGAATTAGCAGCGAGATTTGATGTTACCAATCCAACAGTATTGGACCATTTGAAACAAATGGGCAAGGTAAAGAAGCTGGAGACATGAGTACTGCATTAATTAAATAAGCGTCATAAGAGAAATTGTCTCAAAGCTTGCCTTTCTTTGCTGTCACAACATAAAGGTGAACCATTTCCACACCTTATTGTTATATGTGACAAAAAATGGATTTTTTTTTTTGACAATCGCAAGCATTTGGCATAATGGTTGGATAAAGATGAAGTGCTGAAACACAGTCCAAAACTGAATATTCATCAAAAAAAGCTAATGGTGTCTGTTTGGTGGTCCAGTGTTGGTATTATACACTACAGCTTCATGAAACCTGGTCAATTGATTAAAATGGATGTCTACTGCAGCCAATTGGAGGAAATGATGAGGATGTTTGTGATTAAGCATCCAAGATTGGTCAATAGAGACAGGCCAATCCTCTTGCAAGACAATGCTTGACCACATGTTGCACAATAAATGCTGCTCAAACTACAGCAGCTGGACTTGGAAACTGTCATCCACCATATTCACCAGATCTTGCACCAATTATCACTTCTTCCAGGATTTGGACCACTTCTTGCAAGGAATAATATTTAATTCTCAACAAGCTGTAGAAAATGCCTTTCATGATTTCATTGCCATGCATTCTCCAGGCTTCTTCACTGCTGGAATAAACAAACTACTGTTAAGATGGCAAAACTGTGTCAATAGTGTAGGCACATACTTTGATTAATTGTACTGCTTCTTGTTTGAGGTATAATAAACTACACTTTTGATTTGAAATTGGACATTTCATATTTAATAACTTCTTCATGAATAAAATAGAAACCATCACATGGGAACTCCTACAATGTCCTAGGACTGATCCAGTGCCCAGGTCCCCACCCTTTACTTCTTCCTACATGCTACTATGAATGCTAAATCCATCTTCTTCCTTCTATCATCTAAGCCTAATCCACCACCTTTTTTCTAGGTCACCTGTCCTCTTTCCTCTTCAAGAACTGTATTCTATGGCACTCCTCTGATTCTTGTAACTTCAACATGCTTCTTCCCTGAAGTATTTAAATGTGATTGAGTCTTTCTCAATTTTTAGGAAAACTTCCCCTCAATTCTACGGTGCCTTCCAACTCCCTTTTATCTTTCACCGCCAAACTCATTTGAGTCTATACTTGCTGTCTCTCTCTGGCTCTGATTCCAACACTGAAATCTGGTGTTTACCATTGCCAGCTCATTGAAATTGCTCTTGTTAACTAGCAGTTTCACCTGATCTTACCAGTGGCTTACATGACTCTCAGTCCAGGTGAGCACTTTCAATTTTTTGCTTATTTGATCATTCAGCATTACTTGATCCTGTTGATTATTTGCTCCATTTGGGGCATTTCTTCTCCTAATTTCTATGGCACCACACTCTCAGGGGATGTTTCCTGCCTTTTTGGAGCTTTCTTCTTGATCTATGTCACATGTAGAAAGGTAATTGAGGTGAATTCTCAAAGATCTACTATAATTATTGTAATCTCTTTCACAGTATAAGGTATATATATCAGTTAATATCTATGGGATGCTAATAAACTTTAGATGATTAATTTTAGTCATTTTATTATTGTCGTTAATTTATAGTGGTATATGGACCAAGGAAGACCTATTGTTTGACCCCAAGCCTATTCGCCCAGGAAATGCTGAATGTTTCCTCAGAACTATTGTTTTTGTCTTAATGTGATTCCTCGTGGAACCTTCACCCAACTTAAAGCCATTGTAACAGTGTCAGTATGAGGTATTCATGTTATTATTAGTTTACATTTATTGGGCACCTGCTATATGCCAAGTATTTCACATTTTGAATTATCTCAAGTTCATTCTGGTGGCATATAGAAATAATAACAATGTATTATTCTAGTCCTTAGAATAAGTCTGCAGAGTTAGATATTCTCATCTCCTAATATCACATTATGAAAGGTGGAATTCAGTACCCTAATAATATCCTGATATTAAGTATCCTGAACCCATGTTCTTTCTACTGTACATACTTATATTCTTTGCTATAAAGAACACATTTCAAGATTATCTAAATAGTTAAATAATGGCTTCTTATCCAGTCCTTTCTATTCCAAACCATGACTTTAAACTGTTAGAGGTGAAGTCAATGTTAAAGACCTCAGACTCCACCTTTTTTTTTTTTTAATCCACTCAGGACTTCAGAGTCACCAGAAATATTTCTCAGATTTTTTAAAAATTTCCTCTTCCCTTGTATTAGTTGCTGATTATTTAGTTTGATATCTCTTGGTTCACTGTCCACTATGTGTCAAAAATGAACTCCAAAAATAAAATACACACTCTGATTGCCCTCCTAAGGGCCTGGCACAGTAATAAGATAGAAAAGACTAATGTCAGGAAACTATTATACAAAAGAATGGGTAGAATTCAATTGGCTATTAGGTAACTAACTGGCTGCAAGCGGGGAGTGATTTTATCCTGCAGGAATATTTGACAATGTCTGGAGAATTTGGTTGTTACAACTTGGGGAGTGAAGACTGCTACTGGCAACTAGTAAACAGAAGTCAGGGATGCTGCCAAACACTGTAAAATGCACAGAACAACTCTAACCTCCCTCCCCCAGGACAAAGAATTTTCAGGCCCAAAATATAAAAGCAAAGGTCCAGAAGCCCTGCTGTAGAGAAAGAGGGAAAAGGAAGAGAAAAGTGACTTTGCAATTCTGAGTCTCTGTGACTCCAGATACAGAGATTTCATTGAGAACAATTAGAAACCCAGAAGTTTCACTGAATTATTAGATAAGGGTATGAATCATTTCAACCAGCTTGAGCTTGAGGTTAATGGGAGAGACACAGCTGCCAGAACCAGTAGGCAGAAACACTGTTAAACTGAAGTGAGTGGGAGAGGAAATGGGAATATAGAAGTAATTCACCTTGGGGTGATAGTTGAGACCACAAAAGTGGTTGAAATATTCAAAGACATGTGGGAAAAGAAGAGTAAAGGCATTTTACTGGTACTTTGGAAACATAAATCCTTCACATAAATAGTGAATTTTTAAGTGATATACTGTAAAAATTATTCCTGTAATGCCCATCTGTTTCAACATGAGGAATCAAGATTTGAATACTAATCTTTCTAAAATAAAGGTTCCTTGACAGATTTAATTTTACTCATGTTAACAGCTTACTTCTTTTACCTTGATACCATTCTTTTCTACTTGAAGCAGAGGTTATCAAATTTAGTATTCATTTTTGCTTAGGGTTTACATGTAAAGATTATAACATGTCAATGGCAAGAGGGATTGAAGACATTTTTGCTGTAAATAAAGATCAGATATAAAGGATACCATAAAGAGGAGTGTAGCCTAGTCTTACTGTATGTTTGTCTACTTTCTGGCTTGGTTTCAAAGCACTTAATAGTTTCAGTTTATAATTGCTAAACATGGAAACATTGAAACACCACACCCTTGGGTTGCTTATAATGAATAGTGTCTTTAGCACAAACATATTTTTATCAAAGCACCTAGAGACAGCCAGCCACACCCATCATGTTACTAATCAGCCACATTCTCTAGTTGCCTAGGCTTACTTTGCAGAATTTGTGGAATAGGGGGTATCCTCACTTAAGCAACCTGCAGCTGAATTATTTTAATGACCCAGGCTGAGAATCATTCCATTGCACCCCTTCCTCCCACTAAAGCAAATCCCGTCATCATGTTAAGACATTCTTATTTATGAATGCTTCTAACTTAATTTGTCTGATCCTAGAAAACTCGTAGGTTATTTGGAAATGTTGGTACTGAATAATTCAATGTAGGCTGAGAGAACACCCACTGGTTCTGTAGAAGGATGACTTGGCGCCCACTGGGGTCTTCCAAGGTCTTCAGGCACAGTGAAGTTTGTAGTTTCTCAGATTGGAGGAACCAGTTTGGTTCCTCTTAGCTCCCTTATGAAATTTCTTGACTTAATTGCTGTGTCTTGTGAGTATTCATAGCTTCATCTGCTCTGTCTTTTGAATAATATTTACAACTTTGTTAGCTATGGGGCCTTAAAAATAGTCTTAATCTTATTAATCAAATAGATGTCTCATAATGCTGAATAACACATGACCCACACATACTAAGAATAAACTGAATAGTGCCATGAAATCTTCCACCCACGTTACCGGAAATGTATGGAATGCAAAACTGGATCCCAGCTGCAATTCTGTCTGCAGGGATGGCTCTTCATGTTGGTAGAGGAAGCCACCTACTCATAATTCATTAGCAGGGTCTAAAAATAGATGTCTGTGTGGAAATTTCTCCCTCAGGCCCGCTATTGTATCTGAAATTCTCGTCATTAGAGTGAATTCTTTGTCTAAGATATCATATCAGTAAGAGCACCTTTAAAATGCATGGAAATACCCTGTGAGAGTAGAAGCACTAATTCAATGAACCCCATTTTTATTTTAGCTCAGATACACTTTTCTTTTCCTTTTTTCTAATTTTACCCCTCTTTCTTAGAAAGTAGAGCTCTGAGAAAATAGGAGTTAGGAAAATATTCTGTCAAGGTAAAAAATCAGCAATGTTCAGGCATAATGTACATTGTTAGTGGGGCCCATTGTGTTGGTGGCAGATGGATAAGGCAGAGCAGAGTTGCCGTGGTTTCAAGAGTGCCTGCAGGAGAAAGCAGTATTGTCTGCATGAGAAAGCATGCTTAGTGATACTGCCTTTGGGGAGCTATCCTCAGGGACGCTAATAAGGATCATTTCTAATAATAACAGCATGAATACTACTATCAATAACAACAAATTCAAGTACTATTTAAGCTATATGTTTCACATTCATTGTCTTATCTAATTCTTACAACTACAGATGATTAAGCTCAGAAAGGGTAAAACCCACCTAGGTACAAAGTTAAGTGGTGGAATTGGGATTTGAAATCAGATTGATCTGATTCCAAATTCATGATAGTAACCATTAATCATATTGCCTCTTTACTGTCTTTTCCCTTCAACACCTCTTTTATTTTTATTTTATTTTATTTTATTTTTGAGACAGAGTCTCACTCTGTTGCCCAGGCTAGAGTGCTGTTGCATCAGCCTAGCTCACAGCAACCTCAAACTCCTGGACTCAAGCAATTCTTCTGCCTCAGCCTCCAGAGTAGCTGGGACTACAGGCATGTGCCACCATGCCTTGCTAATTTTTTCTATATATTTTTAGTTGGCCAATTAATTTCTTTCTATTTTTAGTAGAGACAGGGTCTCACTCTTGCTCAGGCTGGTTTCGAACTCCTGAGCTTGAGTGGTCCTCCCGCCTCGGCGTCCCAGAGTGCTAGGATTACAGGCATGAGCCACCGTGCCTAGCCTTCAACACCTTTTAAAATGCATGCTTTAGCTGTGTGTTCGTTTCCTTGACTAGAATATCTCAACCCTCTTTTATACCTGCTAGAATATTTTTATTTTTTTGAGGACCAAGTCAAATGGTAAAATCTCACCTCCTTAAAAAGTTTTTGTTAATGTAAGATATATTGCATTTGTTATTACAACTAACTAGGAACATATCACTCTATTCCCTGCCAGAAAGTGAGACACTTGAGATAGAAAAGAATTCTTTTTAAAATAATGTTTGTAGCACAGAGTCTAACTTTGTCATCTGAACATAATAATTAATCAATAGACATTTGTTGAATGAATAAATTTGGTCATAGGTGTCCTATAAAATTAGGGAATAAGCAACCTTTATTCTAAATTTACCAACAAAAGATTAAATTATGTTCACTTGGATCCATTTTAGAAGGCAGAAAATTTATATAGTACTTTCAGATATATTTTCTTTTTTTATTAACTAAAATTTTTATCAGTTGTCCAGACAATTTTTATCCAAGTCAGTAACTTTCTTGTGAGTGGATACATGGATAATTGAATCTTATTGAATCCTCAAGTGACATAAAGATAGAAAAAAAGTATATACAGTCATAGGCTATATAACAACATTTTGGTCAACAACAGACTGCATATATGACAGTGGCCCCATAAAATAATACCATATTTTTTCTATGTTTAGATATATTCTGCCTAAAACCAGATTGTCTGCATAAATGCAGAATGTCAGTGTTTTTGTCCTAAGCCTCCCATGGAGCTATCAACTACTTTTGGTTCTTAAGAAAGGGCAAGTTGAGGCCGGGCGCGGTGGCTCACGCCAGTAATCCTAGCACTCTGGGAGGCCGAGGCTGGCAGATCGCTCAAGGTCAGGAGTTCAAAACCAGCCTGATCAAGAGTGAGACCCGGTCTCTACTAAAAATAGAAATAAATTAATTGGCCAACTAAAAATATATAGAAAAAAATTAACCGGGCATGGTGGCACATGCCTGTAGTCCCAGCTACTCGGGAGGCTGAGGCAGGAGGATTGCTTGAGCCCAGGAGTTTGAGGTTGCTGTGAACTAGGCTGACACCACGGCACTCTACCCCGGGCAAAGAGTGAGACTCTGTCTCAAAAAAAAAAAAAAAAATGAAAGGGCAAGTTGAGGTACACACACACACACTCACAGTTTGGCTGATTTAATTTAATAGTTAAAATATGGTAAATAATGCCATATTTTTCTATGTTTAGATATATTTAGATACACAAATACCACAGTGTTATTATTGCCTACAGTATTTAGTACAGTAACATGCTGTACAAGTGTGTAGCCTAGGAGCAATAGGCTATATACTATATAGCCTGGGTGTGTAGTAGGCTATACCATCTAGGTTTTTGTAAGTATATGGTATGATGGTCACACAATGACAAAATCACCTAATGATACATTTCTCAGAAACTATCCCCTTCGTTAAGTGATACATGATTATATATATATGTGTGTGTGTGTGTGTGTGTATACATATATATTTTTTCTGTTTACACCTTTAAGAATCTGTAATTGTGAAAACTTTGCCAAGGGGAACATACCATAATGCAAACACTGTAAGAATGAGGAAAACAAAATGCTTGCCAATTTATTATCTAAGGAATCTATGAATAAATAATGTGGATGGGTGTAAAAAGATACAAATATGTATCCTACATATAGAAAAATGCCATATAAATAATTTTAAAGGAGACATATAGAGGTGGTGTAAGTGTGGGAAAAATATCACATGTGGTCCTAGAGACATAAGTGAAACATTGGAGAAATAAGTGGGTGCTTTTTGTGGTAGTCCTGGGAACCCAGAGATGTGTGTGCATTTCCCCATTTTTAAGTTTTGTTTTGTGTGCTTTAATGATAGTAAGCTCTTTAAAAAATGAAAACAAGAAGAATATATCTTCCCGCATACTTATACACTTTTTAAAAGAAGAAATTATGCTTGTTTTAAGTTTCTCAAAATTAAATATAAATTGGAAATAGAAATGCTTCTAAAATGGAGAAAAGCTTATTGAGTGTCCTGTTATCTCTACAGTAAAAGGTCTATAAAGGAGTCCTGTAGGAAGAGTTTTAATAATGGTTAAATTAAATCAGCCAAACTGTGTGTTAGAGAGAGAAAGAGAGAGAGAAAAAGAGAGAGAGAGAGAGACAGAGAGAGAGACAGAGAAGAGAGAGAGAGAGAGAGAGTAAGTGTACCTTAGCTTGCCCTTTCTTAACAACCAAAAGTAGTTGATAGCTCCATGGGAGGCTTAGGACAAAAACACCAACATTCTGCGTTTACGCAGACTATCTGGTTTTAGGCTAAACATCATCTATCTGTCCATTCATTCACTCCATGTATAAAAATTCAGAACCAACTACCTGTCAGGTGTATTGCCAGGCTATGGGTGCAAATATGAATGTGCCATAGACTTAGTCATGCATATGACTAGCCTGGTGGCATAGGCATAATTATAAACCAAAAATGTCACAAATATTCTAAGAAGTGTTCTATATGCAGATCTGGTGCAATTTTAACCTTAGATCCTAGTTGGATGCTGTCCTTGAAACATTCGTCAAGAATACCCATCCAGCACTGATTGTTGCGTGCCACGTGATTCTTTGCTGATTGTGTGAAAAGTCTTTAAGTGGCAAAAACATGTTGCACCAGCAATTGACCTGAGCTTGATGGCCACTAACAAGAGTCATACCATGGGGCCATCCTATCCTAAATGACATCTGAGTCATCTCAAGAGCCTTGTATTTCTAATTTGGATGGTCGACCAGCAGAGAGCTGTAAGTGTAAGAAATGCTTAGGATCCATCAGCTTATCTAAATCTTAGTTTTACACCATTGTATGCACAGAAAGGAATCACATTGATTCATCCTTTTTACTCTGTTTCTCTCCTCTAACTTGTACAGCACTATGGCTTAATGATTATGCAGACAGCTTGAAGCTAGACTTTCCATGTTCAGCACTTAGATCCACCATTTACTTGCTGGGTGACTTTAGACAAGATATTTAACCAGTGTCCATTTTCTCAACTGTAAATGTAAAATAACAACTGAGGATAAGATTATTGTGTGGATTTAATTAATTAATACATGCAAAGTAATTATAACAGTACCTGGCACATAGGAATACTGTTATTGCATTACTAAGTTTTTATGACAATTGTTTCTGGTAGGCCCAAAGAAGACATCAGACTCCTTCTTAATATAGCACTCTGGACACCACTGTCATCAGATTGGATTTGCCATGCAAAGCGAAGGAAGTTAATTTGTCATCTTTATTTTATATAGATATAAAAGATCTTTCTTTTTACTATTATAAACCTGGGGAGAAGGCCTCTGAAAAGTCAGCTCTAAGCAGTTTGGTAGGACATTTCTCTTATTAATCTGTCTACTGATCGTTTTTTGGAAGGTATCTCATAACTCAGGGGTAGTATCCCTCCCAAAGGTATTTGCATTTTAACAGAGACTTACTGAGGATATAAACAGTTTCATAATCCTTAGGTATGATTTACTGATGGTGACTTTCCAGGCAACATGATAAATAATGAGGGAGCTTGGATCTCCCAGAATGAGCTAAGACACTCAGAGGGGCTAAAGTGGACCGATCAGTTGCGACCCTTGGCTATCTGCAGGAGCAAATCTTTCCTGCAGAAAACGTTCCCCAATTACCAGTGAAAGAGTACAGAACTTCTACAATTAAGATCAAGATATGAGCTCACAATCAAAGATCCTTAAATGCATGAGGAAGCAGTCATCCTGATTTAGATTTCTAGGATTGATGGATAAGATAGGATATTTGAGTTCTTCAGACATTGTGTTTGTGTGTGTATACACAAAATATTACATAGACTATTACATATAGCAATCCTATATGTACTAATTAAAGATGTCAAGAATGCAAAAAGTTTATCAATGAACAAAGAAACATTAGGAAAATACAAGTAAAAATAAAAAGTGAAAAATTCTAAGTATAAAAAACAATGTTGAAATAATTATAAAATAAAAACTCAAAAGATTGTTAAACAGCATATTAGAACCAAAGCCAGAGTGAAAAGGTATAATGTAGAAAATGGAAGAGTAGCTATAATGGATATGAGTCTTCCAGAACTGACAAAAAGCCATAAATCCTTAGATTTTGGAAACATAATGTACTCTAAGCAGAATAAGTAAAAAGAAATTTATGTCTAGACACATTTTTGTGAAATTGCAGAACATCAAAGACAAAAATACCTTAAAAGCAACCAGAGAGAAAGAACAATTAAACTGAAACAGTAAGTGGAAGACACTATTCTTTTTAATAGCCATAACTGAAGCTAAAAGACAATAGAATAATATCCTCAAAGATATGAGAGGAAATAGTAACTCTCAATTATATACTGAACATAACTATCATTTAAGAATGAGGGCAAAATAAGATATTTTCAGAAAATTTAGAGTTAAAAACTGAGTTTTCTACCAAACCCCACCAAAACTACTGTTTTAAAGAAACTTTCAAGTAGTACTTCCAAAACCTTTTGGTCTTCAGTCCTTTTTACACTCTTCAAAATTATTGTGTGACTGAGTAGAACATTGCACCTCTGGTATTATCCTGGATAGAGCTGGAACCCATTCTACTAAGTGAAGTGTCACAAGAATGGAAAAACAAGCACCACATGTACTCACCATCAAATTGGTATTAACTGATCAAAACTTAAGTGCACATATAGTAGTAACATTTACTGGGTGAGGGGCAGATGGGAGAGTGGAGGAGGAGATGAGTATACACACACCTAATGGGGGTGGTGTGCACTGTCTGGGGATGGTCACGCTTGAAGCTCTGACTTGAGTGGGGCAAGGGCAATATATATAACCTAAGCATTTGTGCCTCTGTAATATGCTGAAATAAAAAAATAAAAAAATTAATTAATTAAAAAAATTAGTGTGAGATTAAAGAACTTTTGTTTATGTGCATTATGTCTATCAATATTTACCAAATGAGGTTTTACAACTGAGAAATGGAAAATAGTATTTATGTGTTCATATAAATGTAATGTATTTTTATGAAAATAACAATATATTTTAAAACACAGTGAGAAGAATACATTGTTTTACATTTTTGCAAATTTCTAGCTTAATAGTAGTGTGATTCTCATATCTTCTTTTTATTCAGTCTCTTTTGATATCTTATGCCAGGTACTTCTGGAAGACTTCTCTGAGAGAGTGAGGGTGGAAAAGGCAGATAATTTTTAGTGTTCTTATAAAAATAATTTTGACCTCACAGATCCCTTGGTAGGGTCTCAAGCCTCCACAAGGATCTCTGTACCACACTTTGAGAACTGCTATGTCTAAAATATGTCCTGCAAGAAGAACGAACATGATTCTAGAAGGAGATGTGAGATATAAGAAGTAATGCTAGTAGGTATAAAATAGCAAACATATGTAAAATTTCAAATAAATGTAACAATGATGTTTAATTGGGGGACTACATATGAACATGGATGATATATTAATGTATGTATGTAGAATGAGGAGCAGATAATAATGATAATAACAATACTAATAATATTAATAACAGATACTATTTATTGAAAAGTGCAATGTATCAGGTACTATACTAAGCACCATCATTTAATCATGACCCTAACTTTGTTACATAGCTACTCTTATTATTGTCCTTTTGTAGGTGAAAAAAATTGAGGCCCAGAAAGGTGAAGTAACTCATTTAAGGTCACAAACCCAGAAAATGATGGAGCCATGATTCTAAACCTTGCAATCTGACTCCAAAGACTACAATGGATTAGAATGGTACCATATGTTAGAAAATAGAAATGTAGTGGTGGAAGGTAACTTTGCTAAAGGAATACATAAATTCATATCTAATGGTGACTATTATATGCTCATTTCAAGACTAGATACTATGGGGAATTTCAAAAGACCCCATTCTTATGAGGTTTACAGTATTGTGGGAATAAAATGTCTTAGACGCATGGAAATATATATATTACAGCACAAAATCATGCTTTAATAGCTAAGGGTGTTTCTTTTTTTTAATATTTAACCATTGTTATTTTTTTTAAATTTTTTTTATTTCAGCATATTATGGGGGTACAAATATTACGGTTATGTATATTGCCCACACCCCCCTCCCCCCTCGAGGCAGAGCCTCAAGCATGACCATACCCCATACATTGCACATCTTACTCATTATGTTTGTATATACCCATCCCCTCCTCCCCCCTCCCACCGGCCCAACACCCGACAAATGTTATTCCTACATGTCCACTTAGGTGTTGATCCGTTAATACCAATTTGCTGGTGAGTACATGTGGTGCTTGTTTTTCCATTCTTGAGATACTTCACTTAGTAGAATGAGTTCCAGCTGTATCCAGGAGTATACAAGGGTGTTTCTAAGTAGTGACATTGTGGAATGGTTTGGGGAAACATCATGGAGTAAAAGGCTTTGAGATCATCTTGGAAGGTAAGTGGACTTTGGATCAGTAGAGAGGTAGTAGAAGAGATTTCAACAGACATTTGAGCAATGGAAAAACACAGAATAATAGTAACCTATGAAGGGGACCATAATGAAACTTATTTGACCTACAGATAAAATTTCCTTAGGGGAAGTTTAAGTCAGGTAGCCCCTAAACTTGGACCAGACCATGGAAGTCATTGAATACAAAGATGAGATGAGCCTTGAAATTTAAGGAGAGAAACCAGAACTTGTGCAAAATCATCTAAAGGAATAATTATCAAACAATACTAAGTAGTTAAATGTTGAAGAGACCACACTTGAACAATTAGAAGCCTGTCATGTGTGGTATATGAAATGAGAGTTATTACAGACATTTTCAAATTTCATGTTGGTCATGTCCTGTGACCCTCATATCCCTCATCTTTCCGGAGTTGTAACAATCTCCTGCCTGTGTGGTCTTCTGCAGTGTTTCCTCTTCTTTTTATCAATTCTCTATATTCATCTGGTCACCAAATTTTTGTGTCTTTGATTTGGGTTTTGTGTTGCTGAAAAATGCTTGATGTTGTCTCCAGGAAATAAATCCAATGTGACGAGGGAACAAATACTCTTAAGACCTGGAATAACAAGACCTTTTTTGGCTGCTCTATTGATTACACGTGACCTGAATCAGCTCTTTATTCTTTAATTTTCCCATCTCTGAACTAAGGAGAGCAGCCACAATACTGCTAGATAATGTTGAAAATCATTGACTCTTTTTGATAAAGGAGGATTGTTAGAAATCATTGACTAAATTCTCAAAACCTTTCATTGCTATTTTAATTTAAGCAACACTGTGCCATACGTTGCATTTTAATTACTAGCTAGGTTTCTAAATGTAGACTGTAATTTGATAAAATATCTGTAATGTAGGCAAGCTACTATAGCTAAATACCCTTGCCATTTGCTTATACATATTGTATGTATACACGTGTACCATATGCACACATATGGTGAATTGCTATATTGCTGTAAGACTTAGACCTGTCTTTTTAGCAGTTCCATTTGTGGAGGTTCAGAACAGTGTTTATAGTAGTAAGAAAAAGAAGAACAGAAATGGCTTAGGAAAGAATAAAAATTTGCAGCTTTTCTTCCTCAATCATCCTAGTCACATGCATCCTACACCTGACTCTGATCATAGTAATGGTTAACATGAATATGGTGCTTTATAGTTCACTAAACACTGTTATATAATTTCCACTGGGGTAGTCAGGCACTTAAGTGTGGGAACAAGGCCAGTGTAACAACAGCATGTGAGTAATGGGGTGCTGAAGGAAGATGGTGTGGGTCCGTGAGCTAGGCAGCATCTAGTATACTGCAGGACAAGTATTTGGTGATAATGACTTTAGTCTTTGTTATGTATGCAATGGGAAGTCACCGACAGATTTTAAGCAAGAGACTGACATAAATTAATTTATGTATTTAAAAGTCTCCTAGGCTGCTGCATGGAAATGGATTATAAACAGCCTTGCTGAGAGGTGGTGGATTTACCTTAAAGCTAATGAAGCTTAAGCATCATGGCCCCTTGCTCGCATGAGACCTTCTTAGCAATGTATTCATGGGTTATATGTCTTAGAGATATTTTCAAAAATAAGATATTTTAGCTTTTAACTATTGACACAGATGTTTATTTCCACTCTCACTCTGCCCCCTCAAAATGCTCACTTGAGTGGGGTAATATTAGAGTGGCTGTGGGCATTTTGGGGGATTCTGTCAAGGAGAAGTTGAGTCAGGCATATCAGTCATTTTAACTATGATTTGGAAAGTTGTTTTGGAACAATTCCATTAAACAAATAAAGGGTACTTTTTGATAACCTTTACATGTATTGAAGAAGCAAAGAAATACAGATTAAAAACTGAGATGAATACTACTGAGCCATAAAAATGAATGAAATAATGTCTTTTGCAGCAACTTGAATGGAACTGGAGACCATTATCCTAAGTGAAGTATCTCAGGAACAGAAAACCAAACATTGCATGTTCTCACTTATAAGTGGGAGCAAAGCTCTGGTTATGCGTGGTCATGTAAAATGATATAATAGACATTGGAGTCTCTGAAGGAGGGATAAAGAATTACATATTGAGTACAGTGTACATTATTCAGGTGGTGAGTACACTAAAAGCCCAGACTCTACCACTATATAATATATCCATGTAACAAAATTCCACTCATACCCTCTAAATCTATTGAAATAAAAAAATTAATTTAAAAAATTAAAAAATTTAAAAAGACAAAGTAATAAGGATTAAGAATGAAATGATTAGACATTGTCTGACATCCAGAAGCTAATTGTGCCACTTCCCAAATTTTCAAATTTTGTTCATTCATTAAGGGGAAGAGACAAATTTTGAAGAGAAATACAGTTGGCCCTTTGTAGCCAAGGGTTCTACATCCTTGGATTAAAACAACCTTGGATCAAAAATATTAAAAAAATAATAATACAATAATAAAAATGATACAAATAAAAATGCAGTATGACAACTAGTTATATAACATTTACATTGTATTAAAGGTAAGTAATCTAAGGATGATTTAAAGTAGTAGGGAGGGTGTGTATAGGTTATATTCAAATACTACACCATTTTGTATGAGAGACTTGAGCATCCTCCAATTTTGGTATACAAAGGTGGTACTGAAACCAGTCCCCTGTAGATATCAAGGGACCCTGTAACTGATAGCTCATTGATTACTTGATAGCCCAATTAATAAGGAAAAGTGAATAATATGAACATACTGGGAAAAAATTTAAATCTCTTGCTGTTTGACAAGGTAAAAATAACATATAACTTGTACCACACCATTCTTAATTAGGGCACCAACAACAAACTGCCTAATGAGTTCTGATGATTCAAAGAGTATTTAAGATTAGTCACTTAAATTAGTCACTAATCACCTCTATGATTAGTCATAGGAAACTTGAAAGACTCCTAAATCTTATAGCTCATCTATAAAAGAAACTAGACAGTGGTCTTTCCAAATTTGACAAAAATCTCAAACATTCTCATAATACTACAATAATGTGTTGTAAAGCTGAAATAAACATTTTAAACTACCTGTAACTTTCCTAAGATTGAATTATCTATTATCTTTACCCAAAACTGTTTTACATATTGTCATATAAAGAGGTGATCAAAGAGTATGTAGCCAAAGCATGTAGGAAAAATTATAGAGATGTGTGAACATGTTGATTGATAAAAATAACATCATCTTCCTAGAATTTTGTAAAGTTTGTAGTATTTTTCAGCTTTAAAATTTTTTTAGTGTGTAATTTCTCTTCTTATCCTAAATATTAATACATACTATTTTAAACCTAATTTTGTATTTTTAGCTTTGCATACCCTTTCTTTAAATGTGGTCTCCCAAATTGCACAAGCATGGGGCCCCACAAAACTTGGATCTGTTCCTTAGACTTGGGTTGAGATGGAAAAAAGAGGATATATTTAGGGTGGATTTTGGAAATAGAATAAATACTTATAAGATTGTCTTATTGAAAGGATGTAAGCCATTTCTGAGGGATGAGTGAGTTAAAACTGAGAAATAAAATAAGTCCTCAAGTTGTACAACTTGGAACTGGCTAACTAGGACTTGAATCCTGATGCGTTACACTCAAATGCCTCTGTTCATTGTCACATGTGAAGCTTCAGTTTCCTTAGGGTGCTTTTGAGGATTCATTTAAATGAGGCCTACAAAGTGCTTCCTGTGGTATCCAGCATACTGTTGAGTGTTCTTGGGATGTTGCTATTATTAAGATGATAAGAGGGTTTATTCTTTACATGTGCATGGCTTTTTAAAATTGGGAAAATTTTCTCTGTCCATTTGCCAATCTCTCTGCAGGAGTCAGGCCACTTTGCTGTAGGTTTCCAGTTTTTCAGGGAATAAAGGAATCTCTTCATCGCTCCCTACTTGTTATTTGTCAGCCAGCCAGCGCCCAGTGCTAGGAGTGGCTGCTCGTAAACAGCAGAGCCCTTTGGCTGACCGGCCTATGGAATGTCAGGAGCAGAACTACTTGGCGGAACCTGCACGTGGGACAGAAACCGTACGTGCTCCAGTAAGGGTGTTGGTGGTACCTTCAGTTTTAAAAGAGGTGAGAGAAGAGAGTCATATGTTTCCTAATGATGCAAGAACAGGGCAAACCTTTGGGACTTTAGAGCGATTCTCAGATAACCCTATCTCATTTGTTTAGATTATTTTAGGCAGATTTAAGGTGAGGAGTGAGGTGAGATGAGTCTAATTTTTAAAGATTTTACATCCACAAAGTGATTTGTTATTGACACTTATTTCAACATCTCACAATTCTTCTAATGTGTTTTTGGATTTTCAATTACTTCTGTAAAACTTATTTTAACATCGGACAAGTGGGAATAGTAACATTTATCTCTTTGGAAACTAAAATTTTATTCATGTTTTTATTTTGTGTTTTCATAATTAGTTCCTACTTTATCACCCAGCAAGCTCCTCCCCACTTTATAAAAATTTTAATTTTTTATTCCAAAAAGAGAGAATCGAAGGCTTTCAGATATACAGACACGTGCTTAAATGCACGCACAAGTTATTTTTGGTAGAAGTAAATACGATTTCTAAAAATGAGGTGTTTTCGTAATGCTCCATTCCATCTCTGCATAGCAAGGGCTAATGCTTCTGTTCTCTCAGGCCACCACACCCTTAAGTGGTCATGATAAATCCTATGGGCTCCTAGCTGCCAGTGGTTTGCTAGAAGACATAGTACTTATTCTTGTTTGTTCTTTCCTTGCTGGTATTATGCATGTTGGGCTTTTAAATTACCTTAGTGCCTGATACAGATTTCAGTTATAATATGAATTGTTCTTTAATTACTCTTTCTCCACCTGCTCTTTAACGAGTATGGCACCCTCACACCAAGGGCTGGGACAACTTCTTTTTCTTTTCTTCAGCAGACCCACATTCCACTATTAGAGCTTCATTTCATCCCTGGGAAGTAACACAAACCAACTGTGACTTCATTCTTTCTGGTTCTCCCCAATGTGGCACTTGAAATTACATAAAAGATGGATCAATGAAACTGAGAGGAAAACCAAACGAAAAGAGAGATGACTCAGGATTAAAGAAGCATTCTGTCAAGATGGATTTTTTTTTTACAAAACCTTATTTCTTGAGTTTCTCCTCCCTGTATAACTTTATTTAAAATATATGATGAGATCAAACAATAAGGGTTTTTTAATATAACATTAAAAATTAAATATTTCTTCCTCATTTATATAATAGTATCAAAAAAACCCTTAAATATTTCTTGTCCAAATCTTACGGTAGGTAAGCAAATTATCTTGGGAATTGAATGATAAACTTCTGTCTTCAGATTGAGGACCATTCGATATGAACCAATTTTTGTTTGGTTCGGTACAAAAATTCAAAGCAATTCAATACAAAAAATATAACAATTTTTATACTGGAGGTATGGATCCTGATACAGTCTTCTACATGAGGCTATCAAATTTTCCCACCACCATTTATTAAATAGAGATTCTTTTCCCCAGTGTATGTTTCTGTCTGCTTTGTCAAAGATCAGATGGCAATATGAGGCTGGTTTTTTATCTGGGTTCTCTGTTCTGATCCATAGTTCTATGTCTCTGTTTTTGTGCAGTACCAACCTGTTTTGGTTACTATAGCCTTGTAGTATAGCTTAAAGTCTTGCTAAATTGATGCCTACCAATTTGTTCTTATTGCTTAAGGTTGCTCTGGCTATTCAGCGTCTTTTCTGGTTCCATACAAAATGAAAAACTATTTTTCCCAGATCTGTGAAAAATGAAATTGGTATTTTAATGGGGATTGCATTGAATCTGTAGATCACTGTAATTAGACATGTTAACAATGTTGATTCTGAGATCTACCAAGACGGCAGACAAGAAAAGCGACCAGCCAGAGTGTCTCTCAAAAAAGACGGATTTTAGAAGAAAGTAGAAGAAATAAGCAAGCAGACAAGCATACATCAGACGA
>VBSM01001124.1:56363016-56498616 GCA_008086735.1 Cheirogaleus medius | reverse complement strand
CCTTTTGGGGCCCTACAGCTGACTGAGGGGTACTCAGACGGTGAGCTCCCTACTTGCCAGCCCTCCCAGGTGCTGCTGGCCTGGTGATTCCAGGAGAACAGAGCAAATCCTGAGGCTGAGAGACATTGACACAGCTTGGGCTCCCCATGGGAGAATTAGGACTGGCACTTCACTTGCTGGTGGGGTCAGGGATTGAATTCCGGGGGCAGAGGTCAGACCTGCAGACCAGATCCTGTGCACCCAGGTCTCGCACTGCCTGGGGCATAGAAGGGATATTCGTGAACTAGTCTACTAAGGTGTGTGTGCCTTCAGGGGCAGATCAGCGTGCTTGAGGGCATCAGTTCTACCAAGGGGGGTGCTGTGAAACCGAGCCCAGGAAGCGATCCTGCACAGGGAACCTCCAAGTCCGCATCACAGTAAGGGGAGACCCGCTGGCGTGAGGTCCAGTCTGCTGGGATAGGCCCAGGAGAAGCCGCGGAGTTGGGGAGGATGGAAAGGAGCAAGGCCTGCTGCAGACTGCAGGTCTCAGACAGCCCCACCCCCACACATAGACTTTCTGGCTGAGTGGGGCCATTCCAGCCACTCCCTGACAGCTTCTTCCAGAAGCAGAGAACAGAACTTTGACACCTGCTAACAGCATTTGTGGTGCTTAAAGGCAGGCTTACTCAACCCAGCTCCACCCAGACTCACTCCCAGACCAGCCCTCACTGAGATGGAGAATAAGGACACACCTGGAAGTCCCAGTGCCCCACCCACCACCTGAGGCACTAGAGTGACTCTCCAGAGGAACAAGAGCAGGTTACAGGACCCAAAAACAACACCGAAGCCTGCTCTTCCCAGCAAGCGCCACCTACTGACAGAGTCATTCTGCACATCCTTTTACAGCATCTACCGACTCATCATACAGGGTGTGATCGAATCTCACCCACAAATACCACCTACTGGCTCAGAGACTAAACAGGGTGTGGCATTATCCAAATGAAAACCTAAAAGTAAGAAGCAACAATTGATCCAGATGGGAAGAAATCAGCGAAGGAACTCTGGAAATATGAAGACTCAAATGGAAAGCACACTCCCAAAGAGGAACACCAGCCCCTTAGAAATGGACATCAACCAAAGTCAGACCACTAAAATGACAGAAGAAGAATTTTGAACATAGATTGTAAGAAAATTCAATGACTTTCAAGAAAAAATAGATAACCAACACAAAGAAACCACAAAAAGATTCCAGGACTGGAAGAAAAATTCACTAAAGATTGATATAATAAAGAAAAATCAAACTGAACTCCTGGAAATGAAGAATCTATTCAGGGAACTACAAAACATAGTGGAAAGCCTCAAGAACAGGGTAGAGCAAACAGAAGAAAGAATCTCAGAGATTGAAGGTAACACCTTCCAATTAAATAAGTCAGTCACAGAGATAGAGCAGAGAAATAAGAGAAAAGAGCAAAGCCTACAAGAGATGTGGGATTATGTGAAGAAACTTAATGTGACGATTATAGGGTTACCAGAAGGGGAAGAAGAAAACACTCATGGTTTGGATAAGCTATTTGAAGATATAATAGAGGAATATTTCCCTGGCCTTGCTAAAAATCTGGATATACAAGTTCAAGAAGCTCAAAGGACCCCTGGGTGATTCAATGCAAACAGGAAGACATCACAACATGCAGTCATCAGGCTGACCAAATATCAACTAAAGAGGCCCTTCTATGAGGTGTAAGACAAAAGAATAAAGTAAAATAAAAAGGAAAGCTAATATGAATAACACCAGACTTCTCTACTGACACCTTACAAGCAAGGAGAGACTGGAGCCCCATTCTCACTCTTCTGACACAGAATAATGCCCAGCCTAGAATCTTGTTCCCTGCAAAACTAAGTTTTGTCTATGAAGGAGAAATCAAGACATTCTCAGATAAGCAAAGACTGAGGGAATTCACCAAGACAAGACTAGCCCTTCAAGAAGTACTTAAACTGGTGTTACCCCCAAATCAGCACAATAAACACTCACAAATGTAAATACACTCCAAAGCTAAAGATCAAAGGCCAGATACCACAATGGCTCAAGAGAGAAAACAAAGCAAGAATGTTCAACCCAACATAATGAACAGAAATCTGCCCCACCTATCAGTTATCTCAATAAATGAGAATGGCTTGAACTCCCCACTCAAGAGACATAGGCTGGCCGAATGAATAAAAAAATACAAGAAAAGTATCTACTGTCTTCAGGAAACACATCTAACCTGCAAGGGTGAAGTTAGATTAAAGGTAAATGGGTGGAGAACAATATTTCAAGCAAATGGAAGCCAAAAGAAAGTTGGTGTGGCAGTGCTTATTTCAGATAACTTAATTTTTAAATCAACAAAAGTAATAAAAGACAAAGAAGGTCACTATATAATGGTGAAGGGTATAGTTCAACAAGAAGACATAACAATTCTAAATATGTATGCACCCAACCTAGGTACACCCAGATTCATAAAGCAAACTCTACTTGATCTAAACAAATGGATAAACAACAATACCATAATAGTCGGAGACTTTAACACCCTGCTGACAGCACAGGACAGATCCACCAAACAAAAAAATCAACAAAGAAATAATGGACTTAAACAGAACTCTAGAACAAATGGGCCTGACTGATATTTACAGGACATTCTACCCCCAAACCACTGAATATACGTTCTTCTCATTAGCTCATGGGTCATTCTCTAGGATTGACCATATCCTAGGACACAAAGCATGTCACAAACAATTTTAAAAAATAGAAATTATACCATGTATTTTTTTCAGATCACAATGGAATAAATGTAGAAATCAACTCTTACAGGAACTCTCATTTCTACACAAAGTCGTGGAAACTAAACAAACTTCTGCTGAATGATCAATTCATAAATGAGGAAATCAAGATGGAAATCAAAAGATTCTTTAAACTAAATGAAAAAGGAGACACAAGTTATCAAAACCTGTGAGACACAGCTAAAGCAGTCCTGAGAGGAAAGTTTATTTCCATAAATGCCTGTATCCAAGAGTCAAAAAGATCACAAATAGACAACCTAATGAATCATCTCAAAGTGTTGGAAAAGGAAGAACAGAACGACCCCAAACCCAGCAGAAGAAGTGAAGTCATTAAGATCAAATCAGAACTAAACAAAATTGACAACAGAGAAACTATACAGAAGATTAATAAAACAAAAAGTTTGCTCTTCAAAAAAAATAAAGAAGATTGACACACCTTTGGCTAGACTAACAAAAAGCAGAAAAGAAAAATCTCTAATAAGCTCCATCAGGAACAATAAAGGAGAAAAGAAAACTGATACCACAGAGATACAAAATATAATTTATGAATAGTACAAAAACCTCTATGCACACAAAGTGGAAAATGTGGAGGAAATGGACAATTTCTTAGAAACACACAGACTCTCTAGGCTCAACCAGGAAGAAATAGAATTCTTGAACAGACCAATATCAAGTACTGAAATTGCAATAGAAATAAAAAACCTTCCTAAAAAGAAAAGTCCTGGACCAGATGGTTTCACACCTGAATTTAACCACACCTACAAGGAAGAACTGGTGTCTATACTGCAGAAATTATTCCACAACATTGAGAAGGATGGAATCCTCCCGAACACATTTTATGAAGCCAACATAATCCTGATACTAAAACCAGGAAAAGATGCAATAAAAAAACTACGGACATATATCTCTTATGAATATAGATGCAAAAATTCTCAACAAAATCCTAGCCAACTGAATCCAGGTGCTTGTCAAGAAAATAATCCATCACAACCAAGTGGGCTTCATCCCAGGGATGCAGGGATTGTTCAACATACAGAAATCTATAAATGTCATTCACCATATAAACAGAAGCAAAAACAAACACCATATGATCCTCTCAGTAGATGCAGAAAAAGCATTTGACAAAATTCAACACCGTTTTATGATAAGAATGCTCAAGAAAAGAAGCATAGATCGGGCTTACCTAAAAATGATACAAGCCATATATGACAAACCCACAGCCAATATCATACTGAATGGGGAAAAATTGCAAGCACTCCCACTTAGAACTGGAACAAGGCAATGTTGCCCACTATCTCCACGTCTATTCAACATAGTTCTGGAAGTCCTTGCTACAGCAATCAGACAAGAGAGCGGAATTAAGGGCGTCCAAATGGGAACAGAAGAGATCAAACTCTCACTCTTTGCTGATGACATGATATTATACCTAGAAACCCCCAAGAATTCAACCAAGAGACTCCTTGCATTGTTAAACGAATTTGGTAAAGTCTCAGGATACAAAATCAATACACAGAAATCAGAGGCATTCATATATGCCAACAACAGTAAAAGTGAGATCCAATTCAATTCCCTTCAAAATCGCAACAAAGAAAATAAAGTACCTAGGAATATATTTAACTAAGGAGGTAAAAGACCTCAACAGGGAGAACTATGAAACACTGAAGAAGGAAATAGCAGAGGATGGAAACAGGTGGAAGAACATATCATGCTCATGGGTCAGCAGAATCAACATTGTTAAGATGTCTATACTACCCAAGGTGACCTACACAATCGATGCAATCCCTATTAAAATACCATCACCATTTTAACAGATATAGAAAAAATAATTTTATACTTCGTTTGGAACCAGAGAAGACCCCGAATAGCAAAATCAATCCTAGGCAATAAAAACAATATAGGAGGTATCAATTTACCACACTTCAAACAATATTACAAGGCTATAGTAATTAAAACAGCTTGGAATTGGCACAAGAACAAGGACATTGACCAGTGGAACAGAACAGAGAACCCAGATATAAGACCATCCTCATATAGCCATGTAATCTTTGACAAAGTAGACAAAAACATACACTAGGGAAAAGAATCTTTATTCAATACATGGTGTGGGGAAAACTGGATAGCCACATGTAGAAGACTGAAATGGAACCCACACCTTTCACCTCTCACAAAAATCAACTCACGCTGGGTAACAGACTTGAACCTTAGGTATGAAACTATTAGAATTCTAGAGAAATCATTGGAAATACTCTTCTAGACATTTGCCTAGACAAAGAATTTATGAAGAAGACCCCAAAGGCAATCACACCATCAACAAAAATAAATAAATGAGACCTGATCAAATTAAAATGCTTCTGCACAGCCAAAGAAACTGTCAAGAGAGAAAACAGACAACCCACCAAATGGGAGAAAATTTTCGCAAGCTACACATCCAACAAAGGGCTGATAACTAGAATCTATTTAGAACTCAGGAAAATTAGCAAGGAAAATCAAACAACCCTATCAAAAAGTGGGCAAAGGACATGAACAGAAATTTTTCAAAAGAAGACAGAGTAATGGCCAACAAACATGAAAAAATGCTCAACATCTCTAATCATCAGGGAAATGCAAATGAAAACTGCAATGAGATATCACTTATCTCCAGTAAGAATGGCCTTTATCAAAAAGTCCCCAAACAATAAATGTTGGCATGGATGCAGAGAGATAGGAACACTCCTACACTGCTGGTGGGACTGCAAACTAGTTCAACCTCTTTGGAAAGCAATATGGAGATACCTTAAAGCGATACAAGTAGATCTATCATTTCATCCAGCAAGTCCACTATTGGGTACCTACCCAAATGATCAAGTGACAATCTATAAAAAAGACACCTGCACTCTAATGTTTATAGCAGCACAATTCACAATTGCAAAGTTGTGGAAACAACCCAGGTGTCCATCAATACATAAGTGGATTAATAAAATGTGGTATATGTATACCATGCAGTACTATTCAGCTTTAAGAAACAATGGTGATATAGCACCTCTTGTATTCTCCTGGATAGAGCTGGAACCCATTCTACTAAGTGAAGTATCCCAAGAATGGAAAAACAAGCACCACATGTACTCACCACCAAATTGGTATTAAAGGATCAACACCTAAGTGGACATATAGGAATAATATTTATCGCATGTTGGGCAGGTGGGAAGGGGAGGAGGGGATGGGTGTATACAAACATAAGGAGTGAGATGTGCAACATCTGGCTAATGGTCACGCTTGAAGCTATGACTCGAGGCAGGAGGTGGCATGGGTAATATTCGTAACCTTAACATTTGTACCCCCATAATATGCTGAAAAAAAACCCAATGTTGATTTTGCCGATCCCTGAGCATGATATATTTTTCCATTTGTTTATTTCCTGTGCTATTTCCTTGCTTAGTGTTTCATAGCTATCTCTGTAGAGGTCTTTTGCCTCCTTAGTTAAATATATTTCTTTGTATTTTATTTTCCTTGTTGCTATTGAGAAAGGTATTTGGTCTTTGGTTTGATTCTCAGCTTGACTGTTGTTGGTGTATACAGATGCCACTGATTTGTGTACATTGATTGTATAACCTGAAACTTTGCTGAATAGGTTTATCAATTGCAGGAATATCTTGACAAAATCTTTGGGATTTCTAGATATAAGATTATATCATCAGCAAAGAGTGACAGTTTTACCTTTTCTTCTCTTATCTGATTGCTCTGGTTAGGACATTTAGCACTGTGTTGAACAGAAGTGGTTGACAGTGGACAATCTTTTCTCGTTCCAGTTCTAAGGGGAATGCTTTCAATATTTCCCCATTCAATATGATGTAGGCTGCAGGTTTGTTGTATATGGCTTTTATAATTCTGAGGTAAGTCCCATCTATGCCTATTTTGTTCAGCATTCTTATCATAAAAGGGTGCCGGATTTTGTCAAAGGCTTCTTCTGTATCTATTGAGAGGATCATGTGGCCTTTTTTGTTGTTCTATTTGTGGGATGAATTACATTTATAGATTTGCATATGTTGAGTGATCATTGCATCTTTTGGATGAAGCCTACTTGGTCATGGTGAATTATTTTTTTTAATGTGCACCTGGATTCATTTTGTTAGGATTTTATTGAGAATTTTTGCATCTATATCTATAAGCATATTGGTCTTAATTTTGTTGATATTATTGTGTCCTTTCTTGGCTTTGATATCAGGATGGTATTGGCTTTGTAAAATGAGTTGGGGAGGAAACCTTCCTTCTCGATGTTATAGAATAATTTCTGCAGTATAGGTACCAGTTCTTCTTTGAAGGTCTCTTAAAATTCAGGCCTGAAACCATCTGGTCCAGGACTTTTGTTGTTGGAAGATTTTTTTATTACTGCTTTAATTTTGATACTTGATATTGGCCTGTTCAGAAATTCCATTTCTTCCTCATGGAGCCTAGGAGGCTGTGTGCTTCTAAGAATTTCTCCATTTCTTCCACATTTTCAAGTGTTTGGGCATAGAGATTTTTATAGTATTTAAAGATGATGTTTTGTATTTTTGTGATATGTGTTGTGATTTCTCCTTTTTCATTTCTGATTTAGCATTTAGAGTCCTTTCTTATCTGCTTCTCATTAATCTAGTGAGATGCCTGTCAATTTTGTTTATCTTTTCAAAGAACCAAGTTTTTGTTTCATTAATGTTTTGTATAATTCTTTTGTCATTGATTTCATTTAGCTCTGCTCTGATCTTGGTTATTTCTTTTCTTTTGCTTGGTTAGGCATTTGTTTGCTCTTCCTTTTCTGGTTCTTGAGAGGATTCATTAAATTGTTGATTTGTGATCTTCCTGTCTTTGCTATGTAGGCATTTCATGCTATAAATTTTCCTCTTAGGATTTCTTTAGCTCTGTCCCACAGATTTTGATAACTTTTGTCCCCTTTATCATTTAGTTCAAAGAATCTTTCAATTTCCATCTTATTTTCCTCCTTGACTCAACTTTCATTGAGAAGTATGTTGTTTGCTTTCCATGACTTTGTGTGTAGATGAGTGTTTCTGTTGGAGTTGATTTCTAATTTTATTCCTCTGTGATCTGAGAAGATATATTTTATAATTTTTAAAAATTTTTTGAGACATGTTTTGTGGCCTAGCATGTGATCAATCTTAGACAATGGTCCATGACCTGATGAGAAGAATGTATATATTCAGTGGCTTTTGGGTGGAATGTTCTATAGATGTTTGTTATACCCTTTTGTTCTAGAGTTATGTTTAAATCCATAATTTCTTTGTTGATTTTCTGTTTGGAGGATCTGTCCCATTGTGTCAATGGGGTGTTGAAGTCCCCAGCTATTACAGTACTGCTGTTAATCATTTTGTTTAGATCAAATAGGATTTGCTTTATGTATCTGGGTGCTCCTTTGTTGCATTTGTAAATATTTAGAATAGTTATGTCTTCTTGTTGAATGGTTCCCTTTATCATTATATAATGAACATCTTTATCTGTCTTTACTTTTATTGATTGAAGCCTATGTTATCTGATATGGGAATGACTACATCAACTTTCTTTTGGTTTCCATTTGCTTAGAATATTGTTTTTCATCCCTTCACCTTAAGTCTGAATGAGTCCTTGTAGGTTAGATATGTTTCCTAGAGACAGCAAATACTTAGCTAGTATTTTTTATCCATTCAGCCAGTCCATGTCTCTTGAGTGGGGAGTTCAGGCCATTCACATTTATTGAAAGAATTGATAAGTGGGGTAGATTTATGTTCATCTTGTTGAGTGGAACTTTATTGTTCTACCTCTTGAGCAAGCCATTGTGGTATATGGGATCTGACCTTGATCTTTTATACTGGTGGATGTCTACTATGTTGATCTGTGTATGATGTTGTTCTGAGTATTTCTTGTAGGGCAGTTCTGGTCTTGACAAATTCCTTCAGTATTTTCTTGTTTGAGAAGGTTTTTATTTCTCTGCCATATAAGAAACTTAGTTTTGCAGGATATAAAATTCTAGGCTAGCCATAATTCTGTTTGACAATACTGAGAATGGGGCCCTAATCTCTTCTGGCTTATAAGGTCTCAGTTGAGAAGTCTTCCATTAGTCTGATAGGTTTTCCTTTGTAAGTTACCTGATTTTTCACCTTGCTGCTCGTAGGAGTGCCTCTTTTGTGTTTACTTTAACAAGTCTAATGACTATGTGTTATGGTGATTGCTTCTTTGTGATGAATCTTCCAGGAGTCCTTTGAGCTTCTTGTGCCTGGATATCTAGATTTCTATCAGGCCGGGAAAATTTTCCTCAATTATTCCTTCAAATATATATTCCAACTCTTTTGTGTTTTCTTCTTTGCCCTCAGGAATGCCTATGATTCTTATATTTGACCTCTTTACATAATCCCACATTTCTCATAGGCTTTGTTTGTTCTTCTTATTTTTCTGTCCTTTCTCTTTGACTGATTTGTTTAGCTCAAAGTTTTAAGATTTAACCTCAAGCTCTGAGGTTCTTTCTTCTGCCTGATCTAGCCTATTTTTAAGGCTTTCCACTGTGTTTTCTAAATCCTTGAATGAATTTTTTTCTGCAGAAGTTCTGTTTGGTTCTTCTTTAATAATTTGATTTCTTTAGAGAATTTTTCATTGATTTCCTGCATTGTTCTTGTGACTTCTTTGTGTTGGGTTTCTATTTTATCTTGTATTTCATTGAGCTTCCTTACAATCCATATTCAAAATTCTTCATCTGTAATTTGCATTTTTTCATTTAGGTTGTTATACATTGATAAAGAATTAGTGTTTTCTTTTGGAGGTGTCCTCTTGCATTGATTTTTCATTATTCTGGAGTTCTTTCCCTGGTTCCTTTTCTTCAAGCCTCTCAATCAAGAGCTGAGGGTTCTAGGGCTGGCTTATGGACTTTTCTTTGAGACCCTAAAAATCGGTCCCTGACCATGCCATGGAGAGGAGTGCTGGTCCTGAGTTGCTTTTGGGGTGCTTTAGCAGGATTGATGAACCTCTCAGGCTATGCCAATGCAGTGGCTCTACTGTCAGTGGCAAGCTCTGCTGCTAACACACCCCCACTGCAGAGAAACAGGGTTCTCAATACTGAGCACTCTCATAGGTATTATGAGGGGGAGGGGGAAGGGTGTCCCTGCACCACTCTCGTGTCCCAGGGGCACCAGGTCCTACCCGCCTGTCCAAGCTATCAGTGGTTGGAACCCACAAAACACCACTGTGGGGGTTCCACCTTAGTGGTGGGCTCAGCCAAGAATGCATCCTCGCTGCAGAGAAACAGTTTTCTCTGCACTGAGTACTTTCGTGGTTGCTATGTGGTGGTGGTGGTGGGGGGAGTAGAGGTCATAGCTACAATCTGGCTTGAGCCAAAATTACTTTCTGTGGTGCAAGGAATGAAGGAGGTGCACAGGAGGCGGTGTCTAGGTGTAAGAATGTCAGCTCTCTGTTCCCTTGTGGTATTCTCCCAGGGGTGAGAGCTTTGTGTTCCACTGCTTGCTGCAGTCACACACATGGGGTAGGGGACCCCTCTTACCCTTTCATTGGGCTCCAGGCCTCTCTGGATATGGTCCATGCTGCTGTACTCTCTTCTTTCTTCCTCTTTTTCAGCTTTGCAGCCCTTCGTGGTGGAGTCCCTGGCTGCCTCTGCTGTCTCTTCCTGTGATCCACACCAGAGCTGCAATTGTTCTCCACTCTCCTCAGTCCAACCTTCTACCCTTCAGCTGGGACAGTTCAACAAGCTGTGCCTCTAGTCCGCCATCTTGGCTCGTACGCAGTCAAGTACACTTTCTTCAAGTTTAACTTCCAAGTTATCTAAACGGGCTTTCCTGTAATTCCGGTTCTATAGCACTGGATTCTTCTTTCCCTTATGTCTCCTTCTCCTGCTATGAGAACTCAGGTTCCAACAACATCATTATATTTACTCAATTACTCAACCCTTCATCTTAAGGAAAGATTAAACTTCTATCTCTATGAAAGTAGGTCATAGAGACAGATTGGAGCAAGGCACCCAGGTTAAATTTCCATGGTGACAAGAAGATAGGAATGCCATCTTCCTTGATGTGTCCATTTCAGAGAGATGGTTCCCAGGCCCTTGTACTTCCTTTAGGAAGCAAAATCAGCTGCCACCTCTGGAAGTTTTCTTTATCACTGCTTTTCATCTCATGAAATGCCTAGTGCTAGATTAATATTTTAATCTCATAATCTCAATAGTAAAAGGAAGGAATGGTCTGATTATTGCATAATTCATCATTTATTATGCCTTTGACTCTGTCTCCTCCACTCCTTCCTAGCAACCTCCTCAGGACCGGCTCCTCCTCCTAAATTACTATATCTAAACATTTTAAGTGTGACCTACTTATTGAAGAACATGCTCAGAAATTTAATGCTGTAATTAGTCCTAGAATTAGCAAAAAAAACATAGCTAACTTGTTCATCCTACATCTCCTTGTAGTGGCTGTTCAAAGTATAAGCAGAGAGTATCCTTTGATTGTGTTAAGCTTTTCTGCTTAAATAAATAAATTAAATAAATAAATATGTCTTTGCCACATCATCAGTAGCTTGATTTGGTTTCAGAGTGAATGCAGCTACACGCCTCGAGTGACTGCTTTTAAACAATTAAGTCCCATCTCCACCTTAACACTTTATTTGTTAGTCACTGCTGAATCTTTGTTCTTACTTGTTAGTAACTGAGAAAACATACACTTTAGCTCACAATGTCTATGCACTCTCTCCATCACTGTGATAATAGTTTCCTCAATCATGACCAACTTGTCAGCATGGAAACTCTGTATCATGGGTGTCATTGAGAAATTTCACCCAAGCTACGTCTGGGTGACTCCACACATCCAGATGAAATGGAAAGCAGAAATCCGGATGGTAATGACTAATGGAATTTTTTTCCTCCAAATATCTGTTTTTTTTAACATCTTTCAGGTTAGTGGTTCTCAAATTTTTAAATTCATGATGCAGTAAAAACAAATACATAGAAAATTTGACGGGCCTCTAGAGGATGGCCCACTTTGTGTGTGTGTGTGTGTGTGTGTGTGTGTGTGAAGTATAAAAGTAACAAACACTCTCTACTTGTGCCACCATTTCATAAAAGGAAGAGCATCTAAATGCCATAAAAGGTAGAAAGATCATGATCGCACATTAAAAGAGAGAATTCTTTTAAATAAATACTTTTATCTTTGTTGAAAATGCACTGCCTATTTTTCTTGTTTCACCCGGACCTGTGAGAACTCCTTGATGGAACTGAACAGGTCTGAGAGGTGCTTTGGGGAGATAGCTCAGTGAGCATTTGGTTGATTGACATCTTAACAACACAGACTGTGGACACCTGTTAGTGTAGTTTTGCCTACGTGTTCTTTTTTTTTTTTCTTATCAGCATTTTGGGATGGATGCTTTAAATCTCAAGTATTTTTGCCTACTGGGTGTGTACTCATGTGGATGGCTCTTAAGTTCACGTTGTTTCTCTGGGAACTGTGCTTGTGGGCTTAGTGAAGATTACTCATTTTTGAAACAGGATCAGCCTTACACTTATGTGGAGTAGGTAGTGGCTTATGTGGCATAATTTGTGGGGTGCTGAGAAAGCTCAAAAATAATTCTTCTACTCAGTTGCAACACAGTCTGAAATCCAAAACATGGAACATGGTTGTTTTTTCCTCTGGGCTCCCCTGGGAGCCCTCTTGCCTACTTTTCTCTACCTACATGCTCCCCATAGGTGATCTTCCTCATTCTGAAGGCTTCAAACACCATTGTTATGTTGACAACCTGTTTTTTTTCAATTGACACAATAATTGTATATATTTATGAGATAATTACCCTGATTTGATCACTGGCAACCTGTTTTAAAGTAGACTTGTTTTTAAATGGTGGAAGCGGTATTTTTTTCATCAGCAGATCATGAGATGATTGCTGTTGAGGTAGTTTATCACTCACAGTTCTCAAGAGGAGGGGGCATGCCACATCACACAGGGCCACACAGCACAGGAACAGGGTTGTCAGGATGCAGAAAGAGCACCAAGAAAGCATGGGCAGTAGCCTTTATTGTGGTTTTCACAGGAATGACTGGGCAAGGCCGGGTAAGCAAGTTGAACAGGTTTAGGATTAGATGGTTTGAATAATTTCAGTGGACTCTGGGCTATAGGAGTGATCTCTAGTTGTCTGCTACTTGGCCCTGGGTTGATTAGGGCAGAGGAATGTTGACTTGATGTATGAAAGCTTGATAAAGGAGGTATTTGGGGGTGTGGGTTCTAGATTGTTTGGTTTGCATATGAAAGGTGCACTTGAAGGGAATTTATTTGATATTGCTGGAAATTAGGTAGCCCTGGGAGGGGGCAGTCTCTCCCTGATTAGTGAGGCACCAGAAGCTAGAGCATCAGGAATACAGAAAATAAGAAAATAGAGTTAATACACAGCCTCCCACACTGGTATCTGCTGCTCAGACCTCCCTTTCATGCAGATTCATCTATCCAGCTATCTACTTGGCATGGTCACTAACATGCTTTAAGGCATTTCAAAATTAACGTGCCTTTCAGTTCTACCTCCAGAATATATCTTCTATTTATACACTGTTCCTTATAGCCACTGCCACCATGCTAATCTAAATTAATACTTCTTATCTCATCTTCAAACTGCAGTCTTCTCAGTGTGGAGAAGACCCAAGAGACAACAAACCAACCATCATTAAACATCCCCCACCAAATCAACAAGTGAATATAAATACTATAAACACTCTTCTATTCTTCCATTCTTCTCAGTCCGCCACCATCATTGTCCTGTAGCACAAGACATGATTATACAGCCACATGCTAGAGTAAACTTTTGCTAATATTAAACAGAGCATGTCACTCTCTTATTTAAAGGTTTTCAGAGTTGTGAGATTTCCAACATGCTCAGAATGAAACCTTCCTCACTATCATGGGCTAGGATTCCTGCAGGACATGACGACAGTTTAGTTTAGCCTTCATTTCCTGCAGCCTTCACCCTCAATCATTATGCTTCCCAGCCTTTTTGAGTTTCTGGAACATTCTAAACTCTTTCCTAAGGAACTTGATAGTTTCTGGTCATTCTATGTGAAAGTTTTCTCTAAGACTTTGTGTATCTACTTCTTGTCCTTTAGGTATCTGCTTAACAATCATCTCTTTAAAGAGGACTTCTCTGATCATCCTCTCTAACCACACCCCCCATCATGTGTCATATCACGTTTCTTTCTTTTATTATGTGTATATTGATGTTTGGTTATGTATTCATTGTTGGTTTGTTGTTATAGTGTCTTGTGCCCAAGAATATAAGCTCCAGGAGGACTGTCCTTATCTGTCTTTCTACCATTTCAGTCCCGTTGCCTAGTATAGCGCCATCCATAGAAGGGCTTTGAGTAATATCTCCAGGAAGAATGAATCCTTTGGCTAAGCACTGTTTTCTCTCACGATTCTTCTTTGAAAGTTCAAGGCAAACTCTTAAGAGAGCATAGTAAAAATTAGTTTATCACTTTGTTTTTCTCCTTGACTACATAAGAACAATACAAACCCAGAGTGGCAGGTAGAAAAAAGGATGGTGGCCAGATTTATATAAAACGTATGAAGACAAAGTAGTGTTGAAATGGCTATTTTGTAAGTTTTAAGTTTTAAATTTTTTTTTAAACTATCATTTCTCAAAAACTTATCATGTGCCAGTCTGTGTTACATGTTTTTCAAAAATTATCTTATTTATTCATCACATAACTACATAAAGTATGTATTACTATAAATATTTTAAAAATTATTTACTCATCTCAATAACTCTGTAAAGTAGGTATTATCCTTTGGGTATTATAGATAAGGTTTAAGAGGAAGATTTGGAAGATGACAGTTTTTACTTGGTTATAGTTTTGGGTACTCCATAAAAATAGGAGAAAGTGTGGACTCTGGAGCCACAATGAGTTGAGTTTTCATTTCTCACTGCACCATTACTAGCCGTGACCTTGAATATATTATTTAACTTTAAAAAAAATTATTTTCTTCATATGAATAATGGGAAAAACATTTGTGTTTCCTTGAAGAGTTGTGGTAATCATTAATTTAGATTTTATAATGGATTGAAATTATTGTAACACAGTGTCTGGCTCATAGAAAATGCTTCAAAAATATTAGCTATTATTATCATTTTCAATTTAGTAGTGTTGGGGAACCCCACATAAAAAAAGGAAACTGTTGTCCTTGGTTTCAGGGAAGATGTCCCAGTTTAGAAATGTTATAAAACTATAGCAGAAATTTCTGTACTTAAATGTCTTTGCAGATGTTTGTCATATATATATAATGACTATATTTGTGTTAAAGTAAAATTGGTGAAAAAGTTGATAAAGTATCACATAGAACATATACACAAATACAGCTTAGAGATATGTTTCTAAATATATAATGAATACATTAATAAGAACTAATGGATCTACCTCATTTGCAATAACATTTAAAGAGAAAGGCTCCTCTTGGTTTCTGTTTTCTCTGAACTTTTTATAGTATCGTTTTGTTATTAGAGTTGAAAAAGCTTTGACTTGTTCTTTATCCTCCTTTCCATTGCCCCTACCTGCTGCCATTGTCCAGGTCATACAAAATTGCTCTTAATAATATATTTCCTAAGTGTTTGTCCAAACTTGCTTTATGGGAACTCAAGTGATGTCGCTGCTCACTCTCCTTTGGAAGCCAGCTCCACAGCCCATTAGCGCCATCGGTCAGCAAGGATTACCTGACGATGTGCCCTCATTTTCTCTTTCATAATACCAGCCTATTACTCTGAGCTAACACCCTTTGTATTATCCAAAGTAAGTCATTTCTCTCCTTGATGTTTGCACCCTTTAGGTATTAGTGGACTGTTATCATGACCCTCCCCTTAATTGTCACTTAGTCAGGTTTTTACATACTTAGCTCCTTTCATCTTTCCCCATAAGTCCATCCCCCCAGGCCTGTAGTCATTTTGTTACTTTTCTTTGAGCTTTTTCCAGTTTGTCTGCCTCTTTCTGGAAATGAGGCTCCCAGAAATGACTGCGTCACTACAGATATATTCTCTGCAGAATTCCCTGGAATCCCAGAGCTGCTTGGTTGGAGAAATGATACTGGATTGAGCCAATGTAAAAAGAGATGGCGCATTTAAAGCATGCGCTGCATTCTACCTTATATTTGCTTGTGTACATGACTAATCGCCTTGCCTAGATTTCAAGTTCCTTAAGAAAAGAGACCATGCACAATTTACTTTCTTTGGGTGGATAAGTGCCTTAAACTCTGGCTGTACATTGGAATCCCCTGGTGATCTTTAACAACTACTGACGCCTGGCTCTCACTGCCAGGCATTCTGAGTTAATTGATATGGGATGTGACCTGGGCATCAGAATTTTTTAAAGCTCCCCAGATGATTCTAATGTGCAGCAAAGTTTGGGAACCCAGCCTTGAACAACAGGTGCTTACTTTAAGTTTTAAGTAAGTAGTTGGCAGGTGAAGGAAAAAATGAACACTGTATCATGTCATCAACTAAGATCTCAAAGTATCTCTAGTTTCCTGCTACTAATATTTATCTGTGCTTTATATTGATATTTCCAACTTTTCCAGATCACTACTCAATGAATGGTTTTTTTGTCAGAATTTCTAAAAGTCATAAAGGAATTTTATCGTGTGTCTGGTCTCTGTTTCCTCACAGCCTTCTCAGTTTAATAGTTCTCTCACATTTAAGTATATCATTCCACATCCTTCCACATGCTTGTGAATGAGATATCACAATTGTACTTCCCTCTCTCTTTTCCATCATGCATTTCTATGGCACTTGTCCACCCAATGACGACCTACTTTATTTAAATGGCTAAAGGGTTTGCAAGAATTTCCCCTGGGAAATTTTAATTCAAGAGAGCATACCTATCCAGATGAAATTAGGTAATTCATATTAGATAAAATTTCAAAATGAAGTTTAGCATATTCATAAATATTGTGTTAATTCAGTAATAGATTTGTAAAAAATTAATAGACTGTATTTTCTAGAGCAGTTTTAGTTTGATAAAAAAAATAAACAGAAAGTACAGAGAATCCTCATCAATGTTTCTTTTTTTTTCTGTTTTGTCTGGGATTGAAACTCAAGCATCATATTCAGGAAAATGCCATTTGGATTTTTGGCTGATGCTTTAAACTGTGAATGTGACAGGAAATTAGTAAAAGTGACAAAAATGTAAAACTATACTGTGCTGGATTTTTCATTATAATGTTAAAAAAATAGAGCTTATCTGGCATGGTTTGGAGTTTATTCTTCTTTACATGGATCCTTCAAATAGTTCTACTTTTAGCACAATCAAAAGGAAGACAGCCAAAATGCAACTCCCACAACAAGACCACACTACACCAGCATTATTATGCTGAGAGGCCTTTCTTTTAGTGATTGCCAAGATGCTGAAAGACAAGTCTCTAGAATGTGGGGCAGAGAGAGCATCACCAAAGGGGCAGCTTGTCAGAACAAGCAATTGACCTTCAGTAACTATACGTACTTGTCTTGAACACTGTAGAATTTCTTTACTTGAGGCTTGCACAAGACTGAAAGGCCTGCAGGTAGCTCTAATTCATTATTTCTTTGCCTTCTACATCCTGCTTTTACCAAACACTGACAGCCTGAAAAATCAAAGAAAACAGTATACTTATCAATTTTCTGAGCCATTCACAGTAATATGCTTGAGGTCAGAGAGAGGTCTGGGTTTTGATTAACCCCAGTAATGAACAGAAAAGACAGAAGCAAGTCCAAAGAGATTCTCACTCAGCAGCCCATAGCATCAGATAAATGATTTTCAGAAGTTAAGCCTCTAAGTAACCAGTTGTCCAATTATCTTCATTTTATAAAAGGGAAATAATAAAGTATGTGAGAATGACATCTTTATTAAAATCTGTGAAGCCACATTCAGTAACTTTCCTGTGGCTAAATTTCTGTTTTCTTAACATTTCCATTAGTCTGCCAGGTATTTATCTACATGCTTTTATCAAACCACAAAAGAGACTTGAAGCACCGTGTAACTCTAGACTGAGAATATTTTTTGAATTCTTCTTCCATTCTGATAAAGAGTAGACAACAACAAAAGTTTCCAAGATGCTTGCAAAGGAAAACATCACAGTAACCTCTCTCTTCGAGGTGTTCAATTAATATAAAACTTGTTAATACTCAGAAAGAGACTGTTCTAACATATTTGTGTTCAAAGGGTGATAGAATAAAGCACAGCAAAATCTCAGGTACTGGTAACTGGGATATGAGAGTTAGCTGTGTGATATTATTGGGAATTATTAAGTAAGAACTTTTGGGTTATATTCATCTCAGAAGTTATCTTTTTGACAAAAGCAAGGGGAGAACACAGAATGGGATGGGTCAGGCATTGAACACTATATATTCTTCTCATATTGCTTTTCAAATTGTGAATTGAAACAGAAAATGTAAGTTAGGACTATAGAAATTCAAGTGGTGAATTCTCCTATGCTAACAACTCAGTTTTAAATAACTGCAGACAGAAAGGCTCCAAAGTCTTTGCCTTAGTATTTTAGCTCTTGAACTACCGTGAATCCCAGACAATAAACAATACAACAAGAATCAAAGGAAAATAATCTGAATGTAATCAGTTCCCTAATTGGAAAATGGAATGGAATTAAAATTGAATCAATATTGTAGTTAAAGCTGCTTATTAATTGTAGTTTATTATATATACTGAAGCTAACAATTCAGTTCTGTTATTTGACTTCAGTCCTTTTTAGTTAATCAGTCCCACTCTTTTTTTTATAGGTCTGGTCAAAAAGAGTTTCACATATTGTTAAGAGGAGATATCTCAATCTATTATACCTAACTGAATTTTTTTTTTTTCCCATGGAAGTGATACAACTACAGAATATACCGGAACAAGGTTTATAGAAATAAGACACGCTCTGCCTGAGTGTGTCAAACATTACACTAAAAATACAAAGAAGGCAGGAAAAACATAGGGAATTATTTATTTTCTTTTAAGTGACAAAAAAGTCCTAAGCAATTCAAATGTACCCATTATAAATGACTATATATTCATTTCAGCCATCCTGCCATTGATTAAAACAGTTCTGAAATTTCAATTTTGACATTTTTTGCTAAGACCAAGTTATATTCTTTTGAATGCCCTCTGGGGCAGCAAATCTTCATAATACAAAAGTGCTTTTGATTTTGGGGAATAACTTGATGTGGCCATCCATTTGAGTACATTTTTTAACTGATCAAAAACTAAGTTGCAACTCTAAAATAATAAAACTGATTTTCTTCTATGATTCTATGGGCTCCAAAGGTGACTCCAAAAGCAAAATTTTACTAACATTTTGAGCATAAACAATATTACTATAATTGGCAAGGCATTTGCTGTGATGTAAGTGAAATAACCCTGGTCTTGGAGTATAAGAACGCATTTAAGTCGTGGCTCTGAAACTATTATATGTGAAACCTTAGGCAATTTACTTGCTTGAAGTTTCATTTTCTTTGTCTCTAAAATGAAAACAACCTATATCCCATAGAAGTACAGTAAGAATTTAAATAAAGACAATATGTGAGAAAGTGCATTATAAAATGTAAATAACAATGGTATAATTGTTATTGATAAGCATATCTATTTCTGAGCTGTTTGTTTTGAAGAATTCCATTTGGGTGAATGAGTTTTTCTTTCTTAAAGGGGTTCATATTTTCGTGGTCACTATTCAGTTACTTACTAGGAGTTATGTTTATTTAAACAAATATTATTTATTCTTTAAAGTAGATTTGCAAAAATCTCCCTTTGCCAGCACTTTGGTCTCTCCTAAAATACACTTAAAAGCAAGAAACTATATTTAAAATATAACATCTTCATTCTTCCATATTTGTTTTTATACAAGTAAATGGAAATCATTGAGTTTCACTACTGAAGGCTTTGGAGAATCATTGTTTATAAAATAAGAACTGGTAAATTATTTAACTGAGAAATACAAGTATTTTAATGAATATATTGAACATATTCTTCCCTGTATTCTAAATTTGAAAAATAATTTTTAAGACAAATTTTAATGATCTTAACTTTTATTAATTACCATTTTTTTAAGGGAAAAAATCCTTCCATGTGTGATAATGGGAAAATGACATTATTAGCAATCATAATCAACAGAAAGTCTTTGAAACATTTTAGACAATTTTCTTTCCTATACATTTTTTTATAAGTGGGGCAAAAGCAGAACTGACTGGTTTAATATGGATCTTTGCCTCCTGTTCTTTTCTCTATCACATTAAAGTTTTCAGATCCAGTGAATGGAAAGAAGGAGGCCAAAAGAGGTTTGTTATCTTCTCAACTAAAAGGTTTAGCCCCGAATAATTTTGGTGGCTTCTTTGAAATATCAAAAAGATTTTGATAATGTTAAATATAATGGTGAAAGCCTGTGTACATTCTCTTAATTTTTCCCTGCTTCATCTTGCCACTGTATGTCTGGTTAGGCTCAAGATTTTGGGTGAGGACTCAAGTGACATAGTTAATTTTATAACTCCCATCAGTGATAACTTTCCTGCAAAATTACTTTGGCACCATGGCCACAAGCCCTACACACTTGATTAAGGTAATGACAAAAGCTACAGTATAGGTTGGGGAAGAGATTCAGACCACAGGTGAGAATAATATTATACAGATAACAACACAACATATTTCAAACGCAAGCAAGGGAACATTCACCTTCTGAAGATTAATTCTTTATTAAATCTCTTTTTCAGCCTTGGCCATAAGACATCTTATTCTTCAGAATCCATTTTCCCAATCTCCCAGTCTCCTGTGCTTATTTCACAAGAAACAAAGTAAAAGACTCTTGTGTGGAATCCTTGCTTGTATCCCAAGTCAATATAAAGTGTATCCAAAATATTATTACTTATCTTTAAAGGAAGGAAATAATCAGTTTTACCAGACATTTAAGGAGATGTACATTTTTTTCTATCTAATCTAAAACCAGGAACCAGACAGTGGAATGTATTGAGTTAGTTTAAGAAATTACTTCAAAAATAAGTAAATGGGTCAAAAAAGGCCTGCTGTATTAAATTTTAATGCTTAATTTTCCAAATACATTTTTAATTTTTTTCAGATAGAAATTGGCTATATATTTTATACTCCCTTTAATTTGTGATTTCTTTTTAAGATTTTTTTTACAAGAAGAGTTTATATTTTATTATCTTTTTGTCACTGGTGCCTCGCACTGTATCTTGCTCAAATAGACATACAATAAAAGCTAGTTGTTTCCTTGAACTCACCTATGTGTTAAGCTTTGAGAGGGCACCAGTGAAATTTCTAGTCTAAACACCTTATCACAGAGCATTCTCTGTCAACTCTGGGTTAGAGATTTTTCTTTAGGTCTTTATCAGTCTACATTTAAGTAATCAGTTAAGAATTGTCTTGATAATAGTAGCAAATGAATATTTATTGAGTACTTTGTGCCAGGTGCTATGCTAAGTCAGCCACCCACATTATCTTATAAATCCTCATTAACCCTTTGAAATGTAAAGCACCGTTATTACCCCCCTTATTCAGAAGAGAAAGGGAAAATTTGAATATCATGTTCAAGGTTACTCAGCTAGGAAGTTGCAGAGTGTGGAAGTGTCTGTCTCCAGACTTCATTCCAACTTAAACATTGGCAGACGTAGGTTGTAAGTGAGAGCCCAGGATGCTGATAAGAAGATAGAAAAATATTAAAGATGTTAATCTTCACAATTTTGTTTAAGTCATCCCCAAATCTTTCCCCACTCACACCCAGGGTGAGAGCTGTTGCGAGAAATAAAAACAAACTCATGATTTCCTGGCATTTTCCTCTCCTACCTCTGGAAGCCCCATCCTGCTGCTTCTCTCCTTCAATGCTTTTTGGGCTTCTGCTCCCAGATCTTTGCTCAGCCGGCTCTATGAAGGCGGCTCCACACAGCAGTGATGCCAGAGACTCATGGCAATTGATGCTACTCTGTGTAGTCCTAGAACTCCAGAAAATTTGTATGTATCAGACTGGAGCAGCTTTGATCTCTGTCTAGGTCTAGTGAGTGGACTCTTCTACCTGCTCACTTCTCTTCTGTGACTCTCCCTGCTGTTTTAAAGCTGTTTTTACCTTAACACTATACTCTTCTCTCCATAGACATTTCTCTTCCCTCTCTTTACTCAAATTCAAGTTTGATACCAGCTACTTCTCTGAACATGTTTCCTAGCAAGAACATGTAACTTCTGTCTCACCCTCCATACTGATGGACTATTTAACCCGTGGCAAATTTTCAGGCATGAAACAGTTTAGATGAGACCTAACAAAGGGATGGTAGCTTTGGATACAGCACTTGCCCGAATTACACAGCTAAATTACCTGCCTTACAGTAACTGCTTTGTTTTATGGAACAGCAGATATTATCTTCACTTTCCTAGCAGTCTCTATTTGCCAGGGCATTCTCCAGTATCTCAGAAGTACAAATTCCTACTAGATTGAACCTTTGGAAGGAAACCCAGATTTACAAACCTTATTTTTAAACAATTCAATTTGACTGCTTGCATTGTACATTTGAAACACAGAACTTTCAGGAAAATAAACTTCAAGAATATTCACTTTCCTTTTGCAGATTCAAATGCCTCATTGAGTTACTATGCACTTGACTTTTAGAGAAAACAAAGGGAAATTAGTTGATGCATTTTGTCAAGTTAGACAAGGTCTTTTAGGTTTTTTTTTTTTTTTTCATTTAAAATCTGAGTGTTAGGTCCACATCAGTAAGTTCTGTAATTGTCACATGGTACATGGAGGCTCTGATGATCTTTCTGAATTGTCCCCAGCCCAGCTCTGTGCCGGGCACTCCCTGGCTGGGGGATGAGGACGAGGTGCTTTGTAGTCTCAGGGTTGCTTTGCCTCTGCTCTTCAACCTGGTTGTTCCTCATGTGCTTTTTATGCCCTCTGACATTTTTACCTGCGAGGAATGAGATTATAATGAATACCATGTGTGAGTTTGAAATCAGAAGATGTATGGATGGTGGGTACAAGGAAAATTCCCCTTTTACATTGATGGTGGGAGAGTGGGGTAGGAGCTTTGTGAGTTCATTGTATGGCAGAAGCCTCAAGACTTTTCTAGCATAGGCCTCCCACTTAGTTACTGCCTAGTAGGAACACTCCCATTCCTTGCATGAAACGACCACTGTGTGTTCTTCCCCTTGTCCCACAACTCCTCTTTCTACTCAGTCACCCCTGGGGCAGATATCCAAGTGCTAAGGGATTATCTTGGCAAAGATTCGAGAATCAGGATTTAGGGACTGCTTCTGGTCTATGAGATGTGACCACCACCACCACTAGCACTTTGGTGTTGCAGTTTTCACTCTTGCCCATCTATGGTCGTCTCTCCGATGGGCCTGAGTGGTTCTAGTTATAACTTTAGTTGGGTCATGTTGCTGCCCAATTTTGACTCGGAAGCTGTTCCCATGTCCTTAAGGACTTGCATGCTCTGGTCCCTGGCTCCTTCTCTGACACATTTTCCTCATCCTTCTGCTTGCTCATTCAGCTCCAGCCTTCTTGCTGACTCTCGAACTTGCTAAGCTTGCTTCCACTGCAGTGCCTCTGCACGTGCTGTTGGCTCAGTCTAGAACACTCTTCTCTTTCATTTTACTAAGGTCTTTTCTCAAGCAGCATCTCCTCAGAAAGGCCTTCCTCGGCCACCGTGTGGCCTGCCACTCTTTGTCCTCTTACCTGTGGTTTTCAAACTTACTTATCACCCACAGTAATAAATACATTTTATGTTGTGACCCCACATGATATATATAGATAACTGCAGCAAAAATTTCATAAAACCGTACCGATATTTACTAGGGGTAATGCACTCCCAGTAGATTCCATTCTACTTTCTTCCATTTCATCTCATTCCATTCTAATTATTTGACTTCATTAAAATTCATGCTGGTAACATCCCTTCAAGTTGATTTCCCCTGCAACTGAATGTTTACACTCTATTGTCTAATAAATACTGCCTTTCCCTGCTTTATTTTTTCTTCATAGCAGTTGTATTCTATATTTTTATCTTGTTTTTTATTTATTTTTTCTGCTAGAGTGTAGGTTCCATTAAATCTCTTAGAATATTAAAAACTCTGAGAAGTCCTTTAGTGAAGAAAGCTATTTGGCTTTGTTAACCTTTGATTTAGAAATTTAATGGACTCCCTCTAAACTCTTCTTTAAAACACACCTATTAATGCCTCATGGGACATCACTGATATTCAGATCACAGTTCAGAAAAAAAAATCTAGGCAAATATAGCAGTAATAGATGCTGAGCACAGGCTACAGTGGGGTCCTGGAGGTATCACTTTCTCTCCCAACTGTGAGGCATTAACCATCCAGTTACTGGGTGATGTGAAGGCCCAGGAGTCTTAAAGGAGGGGCTGGGTTGTTTGGGCTTCAGGAATGGGGACACTTGGGTGAATTAGAATGGCAGTGGTTATATTCCAATTTAAGGGAGATGTTTAAATATATTCACAACTGGGAAGGCTATTTTTATCTATATGCCTGAATAGAAAGCCTGAGCAAATAATACTCAGCTTTATATCTCTAATCCTTAAGTTATAGACCCATGGGTGAAGGTAATGATCCCTAATGAGGTGGTCAAAGGATCAGGAGAGGAAGCAGAAGACCAACACCACTTCTTTTTTTTAATTTTTTTATAATTTTTTTTCATTTCAGCATATTATGGGGGTACAAATGTTTAGGTTATGTGTGTTGCCTTCCCTCCCTTCCCCCACCCCCCGGAGTCAGAGCTTCAAGTGTGTCCATCTCCCAGATGGTGCACATCGCACTCATTATGTATGTTTATACCCACCCCCTTCTCCCCCCTCCCATCTGCCCGATGTCCAATAAATATTATTCCTATATGTCCACTTAGGTCCAACTCCACTTCTTTCTTCTTTTGGTCCAGAGGAGATCAACAGAAGGAACCTCCATAGGATGCTGGAGGAAGAGGCAGGAAGTCATCAGGGGCTGGTTTGGTGGCTTTTGCTCATAGCATTTGTGTTTTAGAAGGGCCAAGTCTTTGGGTGATGAGAAAGTCAGGTCATAAATAAATGTTAGCTGCTATTATTATTATTATTAGTTCTTTTTTATTATTTTAATCACAGCCTGGGAAATTATATGACATCTGAGGGGCATCTAAATTCAGTACTTTAATATTGAAAGTAGCATGTCACCTTTTATGGGTTGTCAATATTTAAATTCTTTCCTAATCAAAACTTGGTCTCCTGCTTTCTTTCCTCAAAGATATAAATGAAACAGCAGAGTCATTTGTTCATTATTCCTAGTTGCCCAATTCTGTGGAAGTGCTTCACTTCTTTCTGTCACTTTGGCCTGCTGGGACTCTTGATTTTCTTTGCTATGTTTCTGCAATTGCATGTTATTATAAAAGCATCATCTCCTGGATTGTGCTCATATCCAAGATGGAAATTTGGGCAGCATTATAACACAGTAGATAGTATTAATATTTTTAAATCAGAAAAATGTTTCAACACTCCTGTTCAACAGCTCATCGGTTATTAAGAAAGGTGATTACTGTAAATGTACCAAAGTAATGACTGTTCATCTTTATTCACTTCATCTATGGTGCAATGAAAGGCATGAAGAGTGATGACCACAGTCAGAATGTCACTTGAAAGGTGACATACTTAATCCTAGAAATATGGGATGTGCATTGTCTTTATGGATGAAATATTATCTCTATGGTGACCCTGGTGAAGGGAGGTATCTGAGTATGGCTGGAGAAGTGCTTCATTATTAATGCCTCAAACAAACCTGAAGAAATGGAATGATGCCCCAGAGCAGTAGCAAATACTTGGAGCCAATCTAGTCAAAGAAACCAGGTTGTATGAGTCTCTAATGGAAGATGCCACCAAGAATCCCCTCTTTTATAAAACCCAAAGAGTAACAGTGTGTTTGAATAAGTAGGCTCAGAGCCAGAGTAAAAACATAGGTCTGTAACTGTCATGCCACCCTCTGGTGACGGATCTCTGTGATGTTCTCTTTGTTCAAATGACCCATAAGTTAAAAGAGACAGAGTTCATTGGACAAAGACTCTGCTTCACCAGCACCAGGTATAACTGGCCTTTCATGACAAATCTGAGTTCATTCTCACTTCATCATGTGCTGGCTGTGCTGCTTTGAAAGCATTACTTAACCTCTCTGTGCTATTCCCACTCCTATAAAGTGAGAATAGTGATTTGTATGTACTAGGCTTGCTGTGGTCATCACATTACAAGGAGGCAGGCTCTGTGTTCCACAGTCTATGTTCAAATCTTGAGTTCAGCCGCTTGTCAGTTGTATGTGACATTGGGAACCAGTCTCTAATGCTCAGTTTCCTCATGTGCAAAAAAGGCATAATGGCTATGTCTCCATCACAGTGTTGTTGCAAGGATAAAATATACTAATGCATATAAAGTTTTAACCCTGAAACTTTTTCAGAGTTAGACTTCAATAAGCCATTATCCACACAAACAATATTAACCACTTCGGTACCAGCATCGACTATAGTTGACAGCCACAGATGAACGTGCACAGCCGAGCGTCGACTTTAGTCGACAGTCAAAAGCTTTTACTTTTACAGCTTTTATCTCTGCAGTTGCAGTGTGTACATTCAGCTAATAAGTTACTATGAATCTGTGACCTTTTAACAAGTCCTTAGTAGGAGTTATTATAGTTATTTTCCTAAAGCTGCCTATAAAGTAAAACAAGCTTTCAGTGCTTTAAAGCTTTCCTCATCACCCAAGAGCAAAACGGATTCGTCGTCAATGCACAGCACAAACTATCGTGCGGACTATGAGTGCTGGCTGTGGGCAAGGTTTTGCAGCCAGTGAGCGCAGTACGGAAGTGGTTAAGGGGCTAGGCTGCTAGGATCATAGCCGGTATTCAATAAATCTTAGTTTTCCTATCTCTAAAATATTCCCATTCAAGGGCTTATTTATTTATTTATTGCTAACTAATGAAAAGTTTTCTGACTAGGGAAGTTCTCATGGGTATTCAGCTTGCCATTACTTAGGGGAATATATACTTTTTCCCTTAAAACTTTGTGACTCTTTTTCTGTGGGAGCCTCATAGGTCAGAGTCATTTTGTGATAAAAGATCCTTTGTCTTAGATATTCTTGCCCAAAAGGGAGAATGGGCCATGACTAATTTTACCAGCAGTTAAAGAAAATTGTCACAAAGATTTGGGCGGTATGACAGGAAGGAACGCAGCCTGAGGTCAGAGGAGAGGGGTTGAATCCTAGCACAGCCCCCTTTTCAGTTGTGTGGCCTTAGACTAGGTTTTGTTTGTTGGTTTGTTTGTTTGTTTTAATTTAACCATTCTGGTCTTCCATCTCTTCATTTTGGAAAACTATGATGAAAATAGGCTTATATTTAAATGGCTGATTGGATGAAATCGTTGATGTGAAAAGTGCCTGTATTCTGCAAACTATAAAGCACCATCCACAGACATTTGAGGACATAAAAATCCAAAGGAAGTATTTCTATTACTTTAAGTTTCCAGAATAGAATGCTTTTGGAGATAAAAGGGCAAGTCATCAGCATTGTTTAAGTGAGTCGTGGTAGCACAGCAAATTGCTTATATAGAAGTTTTTTCCAGAAAGTAAGGGCAAAGATCAGAAGGAATTAGGATTCAAATTTGATTACCTCTAAAACTGCTTCTATATTTAAACTTTTTATTATGATATATTATATTTTAAAGAAAGATCATGGGAAGGTATTTGGAATATAGTGCAGTGTCAATGTTCCAAATAGGTCGTGATATGGAATCCTAAACATATGGTAAAGTTGCAGTTCTTGTTCCATTTGCCCATGTGGTTTGTTTTAGCCAGTAAGATGTGAGCAGAAATGATGTATGTTACTCTGGGCTATAGCCTTTTAATTGCTGCTTTGAGACTTTCAGAGACCCTTGAGCTCAATTTTCTTTCACATAAGGTGATTAACAACATCAGGAATGATGGCTGCTCTGTCAAACTGGGACCTTGACTGACCAAGAGGAACAGAGACCCCGCCAATGCGTGATAAACATCTAGTGTAACAGGGAAATATGCCTCTGTGACTTTAAGCCACTGGGGTTTGGGGAGTCAAAACCTCACTTATTCTGACACAGAGGCAGACAGATCCATGTTTTGATCTTAACTCTTCCGTGTACTGTGTGACCCTGGAGTTTTCTAAGACTCGATTTCCTTATCTGTACTACTTACTATCTTATTGAGAGATTATAGTAATTCCAAATTGATAGACTTGTGAGAATTGAATAAAGCAATATAGATAAAGTACCTAGGATAGAACCTGACATATGGTAAGCATTAAAAATGTATTTCTTGTTATTATCACTATTTTGTTAGAATCATAGGATGTTAGTATTTGAATGAAGTTTAGATTCTATCAGTCTTAACATGCTTTATTTTTTATCGCTGATAGAAGACAGAAGTTAGGTTAGTTGGCTGCTAAAACAAGGTTGTTGATATGAAGTACATGACTCCTTCTGAAATCGTAATGATGAACTTGTATGAATAGGGTTCCTGGCTTCCATCAGAATCCCAATGGAGTTCACCTCCAACTAAATGTTGATCATCACTTCTACAAGGTCTCTGCTGATTCTAAGGTTTTACAATTCTAAATGCCTTGCTTAAATCAAAATACATCCATGCTATCCTGGTTTCCTTAATTAGAAAAAGAAAAAAATTAGTTTGACCTGACCTGTTGCAGATTGTCCATTCCTTTTTATAATAGCCTCTTTTTTTCAGTGTCAGTAGGCATATCTCTTTAGAGAGTAGCTGTGTGACCACCACTGCTGCATGGCATTGCCTGCTGAGTGGCTTCCAGCATGGGCTGTCATGAGGCAGGCAAGAATATTGTATGCTGGACAGCTGGAGCAAGAGTGTCTAGTAAGCAACAGGACATGGAAACTGAGACACTCTTGGAAATAAGTGACATGGTGTGCGGTGCTGGAGTAGACAGTCTTGAGGAACATCCAGTGAGGGTTGGGTAACTGTGGCTCAGTTTTAGATTGGCATAAAACCCAAGGTGAGAAGTAAGAAAGGACTTTGGGGAAGGTTATGTACAGTAGTGATATAAGGGCGTCTGGTGCACATAAGGCAAGGAAGACCCTAACAATGGTCCACCCACTTCCGTAGAATGGGGCTGGAAGGAAAGAAGATGCAGTGAACCAGAAAAGATAACGTGTATGACTGATGCCCTCCCAAGATGACAACCCATGAACAGATGCGTAGAGTCACCTTATTGGATTTGGAGGGAGGTGGATTGCCTTCAAGTCGCTGGATAAAACTTATACATATGTGGAGAGAGTAAGCAGAGATACAGATAGTCACATGGCAGTGCTCTCTAATTAGATTTATCAACTTTTTATTCTACAAATATGTGCAAAGCATGACTTAGATGCCAAGCACTGTGCTGGCTACTCTGGATCTGAAGAAGGGAACAAAGGACACTCTGTCCTGTAGGTAGTCATATTCTAGTTGGGAAATACCAACAAACCAGTGGTGTCATTTTGTTTGATAGGGCAGATAATAAGATTAACTAATTCTGTTTTCTGACTGCTATCAGATAACATTACCTGATTTGTGACAAAATTGGAGTGTTTTCCATGCTCCCAGAATAGCTGCTGAAGCTCTTCCATATTTCCATAAGCATGTTTTTGCAAGCTTGGGCTTTTCTTATGCTATTCTTACCAGTCAAAGCCACTCTTTTTGGGCCTGTGTAGACTGCTGCTCCCATCCTTTTTTAAAAAAATTTTTTTTCTAAGCTGGTTAAAAAAAAACTAGAAACAAATACTTTTCTTTAGATGTCTCCACCTTCACTTCCACTTGAAAACATAAGTAATTATGTTGCCTGAATTTCGTTTTTTAACAGTCTCTCATTTATCCCCCTTGGGCCTTCTTTCCTTTGAGAGCATCAACCCAGGAAATTATACCCAAGTTTTCCCTGGGCATTTTGTTAAGGCCCACACTGATTGTTATTCACATTTAAACACCCAATTAAAATACTCTCCTTCCTCCTTGTCCTTGCAGAGTGCTTTATGTTTTATCGAGTTTTATTATTGTTATGATATCTTATGTAGGTCATTTTACAAAAGAAGAACTTGAGATTTAAGATACTGACTTGGCTTTGTTTCATGGGCAACAGTGTCATGGATTGTTAGGAAATATTAATGCATAGCACCAATGACCTACCCCAGTTTCTGGTCATCTGTGTTTATAAATATCCACTTCTCTTTGACACTGTGAAGCATAGGGTTTTCAAGAACTGCATATGTATAAGTTCAGCAATGGATATGAGAAAAGAAATATGAAGGATCTACTGAAGTAACAGTAGTGTCAGCTTTAATGATAGAAGTACAGCAGACAAACTGGCAGGGTCCATTGCAGGAACTATTATTGCTCAAACAAACAGACACATCTAAGTAATTAATAGCACATTCTCATAATCACTTCTTAAATGCCAAGGCATTTGGTTTTCTAAAACAGGATTCTGAAAGCTCTGATATGTGTGTTCCTTGACATATATTTGCACACGTTTTCTTCTCTCCCTGCCTCATCTTTGAACTTCTGTACACTGAGAATCAATCCATTTATTCTCTTTGTCTCTCTGGTTTTGGTATTTGATTTGTAGCTTTCTCTCATCTCTTTACCAACTTTACATGCTTGTTCTCCCATTTTGAAGTTTTTAATTATCTTTGTCTTGTAGTTTTTCCTGGTCAGACTTCCCTCCTTGTGCAACTTTATGTCTCTTCAACAAAAGCTGTCAGATTTCTGCAGAGATGAAAGTCACATCAGGTCCAGTAAGGAATCACTGGAACCTTGTAGGTTTTGCGGTTTGAAATGATTTCGAACCTTTCAAGGATCAATTTTTTTGTGGGACTTGCCAAACGAAGGTTTTTGTTTCTAAGGGGGAAAGCATTTCTTCACAAAAGCTCAAAAGACTGGGACATCAAATAACTCTTACAAAACAACATTTTGATGAGTTAAGTGTAAATGAATCAGAAACATATGGATTGAATTTCCCTTAAAATACACATGGGTTTAAAAATTAAGAGGAAAAGTGCTTGGCAAAATTCTCTTTGGGTTTGGCCAAGTTTGATTCCTTTGAAAACTAGTTCAAGACATGATGCCGATCTCAAAATGCTTCTGGGTTCACACATCTCTGGTTCAAAGTGCTCTCTTCCTCAGAATCCACTATTTTCCCCCTTTGTTCACTATCATTAGTTCCTTCAATAATCCTAATCAGAGTGACATCTAAGCACAGAAAGTTTATGTGAAAATCTTGTCCCATCCAGGAACTGGTAATGACTAGATCTTTGTGGAGTGTATTAAGTAGGTAATTATGATTTATATACTTCCCAATAATTTATTGAATATCTATTATGACCAGGCACCTAGATAACAAAGATGAATCAAGTATAGTCTCCCTATTCAGAAAACCCATAATCTGTGGGTAAAGCAGACATACATTATGAAAGAAGGCAATAAGATATATCAATGTCATATGGGCCAGAGTCCTGGTGGGCCACAGAATTCACTCCAGATGGTTCATCTAGCCCTCTTTCCTTCATAGTGGCATTTTGATAGTTGATTTTTATTTCACATGTTCATGAATTTAATGATAAGTCTGCTTACAGAGATGCAGAGAGGCCTAAGGAAGAAGTAAAGAAAAAGACCATAGCAACAGTGAGTAGCCATTGTTACCCTAAGGCTGAAAGAACAAGGGGAAAATGGAGTTAAGGGAGCCCAGGGAGAATTGGAAACACAAAGAAAGGCCACCATTTAGGACCTGTGGCCATGGATGGATGCAGCTACTGTTACAGACACAGCATTAGAGCAGGAAGGGAACAGGAAAGAACTTATAAGGGAGGTCTGAGATGCAATTGGTGGCACTGAGTAAGGCAGAGAATTGGCCAGGAGGTCGTGGGATGCAAGCGAGCTACTGAGGGTTGCCATTGTCATTGGTATGAAGTTACAGGAGAAATTATTTCTTCCTTTGTAACTGAGGATGGCAGTGTGGATAGAGCTTGAGACATCTTAACTACACTTTGAAGACTAGAATGCGGTTTTGATAAATGAATTTGGGAGGAGCGAAAGCATTTTAGGTGCAAGGTATGGCATAAAGGGAACACAAAGCACAAAGCATGTTAGGAGAAGGTAACTAGTCCATATTTCTATTTAAAAAGGACTGGTTTAAGGAAACTTCTTGGAAATATACAGGGACAGGGAAGATAGAAGGGAACCCCAGCAGAAGTTTCAATTGTGTACTAAGAGGTTTGTGCTTCGTTCTCTAGATAAAGTAGAGCCACTGATGATTTCTGAGCAGGGGTTGGAATAAAATCAAAGTAGTGTTTTAGAAAGTTAGTCTGGTAGCTCTGTATAAAATAGATTGAGAAAGAGACAGTTTAGGGGTTAGGCAACTAAAAGGTACTTTTTTAGTTCAGATACGAGATGCTAAGGGCTGGTGGGAATGTAAAAAGAAGACCAGATTCCCTTTTGCTTTACACTTCAGAATTTTAAAATTTTAAACGAGGCTTGGCTTCCCTATATTTGAGGTCCTACAGTAAATTTCCTTGTCCTTTTAAATTGGTTCATACACATAGAGCACTTAGAACAGGGCCTGGGAAATAGAAGCACTCCATCAATATTTATTATTATTGTAAACATTATTATTAAACATTAAAACCTAGTCTGTAATTTATTTTAAAGTATCACTCCCTCCCGGCCCCTGACTTCTGGTATGACTTTGAAAATAAGAGGGCATTTACAAAATTTTAAGTTTTGAAATTTTACAAGAGTAATAAGTGCAATATTTAAAAATCAACCAATACCAAAAGGTGGATCCTAAAACACAGCAGTTGTAGGCCCTCCTTTCCTCACATCCCAGTTGTACCTTTCAGTAGCAACTACTTTTAACTCATCTGTTATTTGTAAATATTATCCATATACAGCTTGATGTCTTGATTAATCTATTTTGACAATATTTACTGATTTCTTGATGATAGATGACAATTTAATTGTTAAATTATAAGCAATGATTGTATCATCATGATTTGTAAATATTGTTTACTGCTGAGCCAAATAGTGTACCAGGATTTCAACTTTTTCTTATAAAGTGTTTTATTTTTCCTGGAGTTTCTAACTGGGTCAGTTTTTTCCTTGCATAATTTTCTAGCCACAAAATTTTAATTATTTTCAAATGTTCATCATATTAATTGTTCTATCAAATTTCCCTTTCTCCTACAATCTTCCCTTATAGAGTCCTTAGTCTTCCTTCTCTAATCTAGACTGGGTTTTATGATTTCATCCTAAGAATTCAGTATTGATTTTTCTGGGATGAATTCTATACCTTCTTTCTCTGAGATTAATCCTCCCCCATTCCTCTTTTATTTCATTGCTGGAACACATTCCTTAATAAGCTCACCAAAAAAGGAAACATGTTTGGTTAGTTTTCTGCTTACTTGAATTTATTCATTCTAATCTGTTTGGCTAATAGCTTCATTGGCTTTAGAATGCTTGGTCAATAAGTTTCCTTTCCTTCGGAATTTTGAAGACAGCTTTGCTGACGAGAAGTCTGATGTCATTCTTATTTTTGACCCTTTGTATTAAATCTAATTTTTTTTCCCTGGGAGCTTCTCAAGTATTCTCTTTTAGCCCCAGTGTTCTGAAATTTCATAGTGATGTACTTTGTTATAGGTGTTTGTTCATTCATTTTCCTGGGTATTCAATAGGTGTTTTCCAATCTAGACACATTGTATACTTCCATGACCTTTTCCTGTAATTTTCCCATGATAATTTTCTTTTCTTTGTTTTTCCATTTACTCCTCTGGAATTTATATTAATTGGATATTAGACCTCCTTCACTTTAAATATCTCCCCCCCCCAGATTTTACTGTATTTACTGGAATTTATTGAAATTTATTGGAAATTTCTATCACTTTATCTGACTTTTTGCCTTTCCCCTTTCTTTAAAATGATATTTTAAATTTCAAGAGTTGTTTCTTGTTTTCTATTGTTTCTTTCTCATACTATTCCATTCTTGTATTAGAGAGGAAAAATATCTCTTATAGCTTTCTGATAATATACATTACAATCTTTTTAAAAGTTTTTTTTTTGTTCCTTGATTCATTTGTTCCTTCTATTTTTTTCCTCCTCTTGTATTCATTTTAATCCCTCCGTTTTTGAACGAAATATGGGAGGCTGATTCATTCATATTTAAGACTAAGGCATTTTATATTATAGTCTATCCATACAGTGAAATGCACATCAGAAATAAAAAATAATAAATTACTGATACATAGAAAAATGTCAGTGAATCTCAAAAGCATTATGCTAAGTGAAAGAAGAAAAAATGCATACTGTATCATTCCATTTATGGGAAATTTTGAAAAATAAAACTCTAGTGACCAAAGCAGACTAGTAGTTGCCAGGAGTCAGGGGCTGGAGGAAAAATTTGACTGCAAAGGGAAACTTTTGGGGTCATGAAAATATTCTATATTTTTATTATGGTGATTAATAGTTATATGACTATGTAAATTTGTCAAAATTGATGAATTCTATTGTAAGTGATACCTCAATAAAACTGATCCAACAAAAAGTAAATTGGAAATTATTTGTGGGTGGAGCTTGTTACACTGTAATCTTTGAACTGCTTTTTCTTCTCTGTGAATTGCATATACTTTGTTTTTTCCCCCTCTCAATTAAGTTAGCTGGCTTGTTTATTTATTTTATTGCTTTGTAAATGTCTGTATATTGTGTTTACTAATCCTTAATCTGATAGTGGGTTGCAAATATCTTAATAACCTATTCTGTGAATTTTCATTTTACTTATGGTATTTTTGATGGTGAGAGGTTTGAAATGTTAATAGAGTCAACCTCCACATTTTTGTTTGTGATTTGTGCTTTTATAATATTTTTAAGGGAATTTTTCTCTGCTCTGATGTCATAGATATATCATGTATTTATATACTTAAAATTTTCTACTTTTTCACATTTAGTTTTTAATTTATTTGGAATTAATTTGTGTATTGTATAAGGCAGGAAGCTTATTTGTTTTCCTTCTATTTGTTCAGTCAGTTACTACCTCTGTCATAACCAAGTTTCCATTTATTTTTGCATCTGTTTCCGGACTCCTTTATTCATTCTGTTGATTTTTTGTATTTATTCTAGAGCCAATATTATATTTTTTAATTACTTGAAATTTCTAAAAAACTTTGATATCTGATAGGGAAATTCTCCTCACTTGTTCCTATTTTTCAAAATAATTTCATTTCTCCTTGGTCCTTCTGATAAGGCTCAATTTGTCAAGTTAAAAGGAAAATTGAATTTACATTTTTCAATTGTTTCTCTTTATTTGGAGTTGAAATATTTTCTGTAATATCATGTGTGCTTATTTGGAACTCATTAATTTTTTATAAAAATTTGAGGTTTAAAAAAAAGACCAATGCAATAAAAATAAGAGAGAGAAAGAGAGAGAGAGAATGTTTGAAGGTAAAAACAAAGGAGAAAAGTATGCCAACCACAAAAGTCATAAGATTATTGAAATTAAATATAAAACCTTTTAAAAATTTTCCAGTGAGGATGAAAAGGTATATGTAATAAATATTTGACTCCTTTGATAGGAAGAAACACACAAATTACAAATTTTTTGGTAAAACAATTGAATTCTAATATTAAACAATGTCAGAACAGTCTTAAATGGAGCATTTCATAGAGAATATTAAAAAACAATGTCTTCAATAATACTTTATTAGTAAGTACAGAAATGCTTTTTTTATGGTTGCAGTGAATAACATTTTAGTGTTATAAAAGTTGATAGAAAATAGCTAATGTGATATCATCTACCCCTTCTGATTGTCCACCTTGATTCAGAGGTGGAAATGAAAATATTATCTAAGGATTTAAGTAGATATGATTTTTCTCTATCTGGCAGTTGGAAAACTAGGGCTCTTGGGTCAAATCCACCCCACCTGTTTTTGTAAATAAAGTTTTATTGGAACACAGCCACACCCATTTGTCTAGATATTGTCTATAGCCACTTTCTTACTGCCTAATGACAGAGTTGAGTAGCTGTGACAAAAACCATATGGCCCACAACATTGAAAATATTTACTATCTGGCTCTTTCCAGAGAAAGTTTGCCATCCACACTCTAAATCAGTATCTTTAAAATTATTCATTCTGTGTTGACTCCGGGTATATTTTTAATTCCCATCCTCCTATTTTAGCACCTGAGTGCATAAGCCAAAGATATAATGGCCATGTGGTGGAAGTTAATGTCTTGATTCAGGAAGAGAATACATTCTCACCCTATGCACTCTTCCTACCCAGGAATTTCACCAAAGAAAAAACAACCTAAGAGCACAAAGATACACCACATTCTGAGTTATGAAGATCTGTTTGTCTCAGCAACATATTTTTTTCTTTCAATCTGCCTGGGGGTGGTTCTGGTTCTAACCTCCCTGTTCCTCTTGATCACCTAGCCTTGGCAGTTCTTCCTGGGCTATCAGGGAGCAGGCCATGGCCATCGTGAGCTGGCATCTTTCTCCTCATCTGGACTTAAGTTCTGGTCATCCTTGTGATTTTTGCAACTTATTTACCCCATAGACACAGTGCTGAATTCCTCTAAGCATCCTTAATGTTAAGTTAGCTTTGGTAAAAAGAAGCTTTACTTAAGGACTGGTTAACTGAACTGTCACAACACCAAACTGGCAATATATTCCAGTGGGAAAAGTACAAAATTTAGGGCTAGAAGTCCTGTTTTAGAGTTCCTAACTTTGATGCTTACCAGATAAATGACCTTGAACAGGTTGGTTAAACTCTGAGACTCAGTTTTCTCATATGCAAAATGAGGATACTAATAATATTTGTCATACCTATCTATTAGGATTATTGTCAGAAACAAATGAGATATGTGAAAATAATTTGACACTACAAAATAAGACACATGTGTTCATCATTGTCACCAGTTCTCAAAGGTTCTCTCAATAATTTTTCCTAATCTCCAAAGGCATTTTTCCTTGTGTTCAAAAACCAGTCCATTAATTCTCCATTGCACCTCCTTGCCAAAGGGCCTCATCATTGTTTTAGCAACCGTGTTCTTTGGGAATGCCCTGCTCCTCTGGTGCAGCCTCTACTCTAGAAATTGCTGCTCTAGGATGTGGGAATGGGGATGCATGTAAACTCCCAAACAAATACTGCTCGTTATCCTCATCTCTCCTATTTCTCTTCTTAGGACCCAAATGTGTGCCCTAAAGTCCTTCTTTCATGAGGCTCCACCCCCTCTCCATCCCTTTATTCCAACTCTTTTCTAACTCCTCCAACACCTAGAAGGAGAAATTGGTAATGGAATTCCCATTTTAGGACCCAGACAGGGTCACTTATAAGAGTAGGTAAGGCTACTCTGTATTAAAAGATATGTGAAGTCCTTTATTCTTTACTTTTCTTCCTTATACATGTCATTTTAAGCATGTGAATGATTTCCTCTTCTATGTCCAGTATCATGGAACCAGCTCAAGAGTGGTCAGATTTCAAGATTTGGATTTGAACTCAGTGGATGGTAGACACTCTCATTAGCTTTTAGGGCAAGCTACCATATCTCAAACCAGCTTTATTAGAGCCCATTGGAAGTTGAAGTAAAATAAAATTAGATAAGAAAGAAATGAAACTTATTATTCCTTGCTAGTGCTCCTTCTGTGGATAATTCCCCCAGAGCCCTCATAGAGGAGGAGCAACCCAAATGTCCTTGTGCCCTTAAGCTCACATAGTGTGCATTTATGCACATACATAAATAAATGCCTAGAGTGGTCACTGGCACACTGGTTTCTATAAATGTCTAGTTTCTGGTTCCCAGGTTAAGCTCTACTGGGAGAGCATGTTATAAACTGTAATCCAAATTTTCTTCAATTTTGAACTAACTGCTTTCTACAGAAAGGAAAAATGAAGATTATAAAAAAATGACCTTGATATCTTTGCCAGATAAAACATAATTTGCTTTATTTTTCCCCTTTGAACAGTTAAGAGATTTATTGTCTTCTATTTATTTTCAGTACTTCTCTTCATTTCTGGGAAGTCTGACCTGCCTAAATCATTATTGCATCTGAACAGAGTTTTGCAGACAGATTCCAGTAATGGGCTCAGATAATGGGCTCTACTTGGCATTTCATAATGGCCCTTTATGGCACATAGAAGGGCAATGCTTCTTACATGTTTCCTGAGAAGCAAATATGAGTGACCCCAAGGGCCTAGTGACATGGTCTGAAGCAGCCCACCACAAATTTTAAATTTCTTTAAAATTTAAAGAAAATTGTAAAAAATTTGCATTCCACATCACAATATATTTGTTTCTTTATATACAAAAAAGTCTTAATCTTTTAATTGATGTTTCAGGCAGCTACACCATTTTTACCCTGACACACTTGTGCTGATTGTTGTTTACTGTTAGTGGGTAGAGGGACTCTTAGTTTGAGGTATACCTGGCTTGGAGGCAGGGAAACTGAATTTGAATCTTTTTTTATTTTGTTTTGTTTATATTTTTTTACTTTTTAAAAATTTCAGCACATTATGGGGGTACAAATGTTTAGGTTATGTATATTGCCCTTGCCTCACTGGAGTAGGAGTTTCAAGCTTGTCCATCTGCCAGATGGTGTGCACCACATCCATTATGCGTGAATATACCCATCCCCTTCTCCCCTCTCCCGTCTGCCTGACACCCGATGAATGTTATTACTATACGTGCACTTAAGTGTTGATCAGTTAAAACCAATTTGATGGTGAGTACATGTGGTGCTTATTTTTCCATTCTCGGAATACTTAGTAGAATGGGTTCTAGCCCTATCCAAGATAATACAAGAGATGCTAGATCACCATTGTTTTTTGTGGCTGAATAGAACTCCATGGTATACATATACCACATTTTGTTAATCCACTCATGTATTGATGGACACTTGGGTTGTTTCACATCTTTGCAATTGTGAATTGTGTTGCTATAAACATTCAAGAATTCACAATTGGATTTGAATCTTGATTTTGCCACTTTTAGACACCTGAACCTGACAAGTCATCATTTATACTCTTAGAATATAAATCCTCATCTATAAAATGAGCTGTTGTGATGCTTGAATCTCCAATTGAGGATTCTTTTTTGTTGAATAATTGTTCAGTGTTAAGAAGGATGGTCTAATTAGAACCAATAGGGAAGTCTGAACCCCAGTCCATTTTAAAGATAATTAAAGGTGGCTTTTTTCATGAAACTTAAACTGTTCTCATTTTGCAGTATCTCCACTTTATCATATTAGTTCCTTGGGGATTTTGATCGTGTTTTTCCTCTTAGGAGTACTAACGTTAGGAACAGTAATTATTTTAGGAAATTTTTCAGACAGCTGCCAGCCCCATGCTTCCAAACTTACCCCTAGTGAGCCCAGCCGAACAAATGCTTATCAAGGAACTTTTCTATATCCATCACTACCAAGCACTGTGGACCATATGGAAAAATTGTGAGGTATGGTCCATGCTCTCAAGAACTTGAGGTTTTATTGGAGGAAAACCACTAAGCAGTTATAAGCATTCTTCAATAATAACATAAGAATATATAAGAATATGATATATAAGAATATAATAGTATATATGTATCAAGGACCTACTTAATAATTAGCATGCTATTAGCACATTTCTTGTATCTTTCAAAACAACCCTGAAAGATAAAAACTATTATTTCTGTTTTGCTGATATGGAAATCAGGGCTCTAGCTCAAGACTGTGATCAATTGTCAAAAGGGATAAATAGATTTAACAGAGTCATATGTTGGTAGCCACCATGTCCCACCATGTCCTACTACACTGAATTATTCTGTGTAAATGGACTTTTCCCACACTAATTCTGGAATTGGAGTATTTTGAGCCAAATGGAGCTAAGAATGAGAACCTCTCAGTTTCCAGAAGCAAAGCTGATATGAGATTTACTCAGTACTTGCTGAATTGGTCAAAGTGGCTAACTGCTGTGAAAAACAAAACAACAAAAAGCAAATAAATAAACAAACAAAAAAGCCCAAAATGAATTCTAAACTCAACATCATGGCTTATATTCTTCTTTGCATCCCCTTCCTGCTTCTAGCATAGTGTCTGGTACTCAGCCAGGAACACATGAACTGTTAATGCTCACTAATGTCCACATGCTACTTCCTCAGTCTCCTTTACAGTTAGATCAATCATGTGACTATTTAGGCTGATGGAATGACTGAGATTGTTAAAAATCTGAAGTGTGTCAGCCAGATGATACTAGAATGACCCCAGAAATGGAAGATGGCAAAGACACAAAATGGAAAATACTTGGGTTTCTGTGTCACTGCTTAGGAGAGCTTCCTGGAGAACCATCCCAACAGGGACATCCACATTTAAGCAAAAAATAAAAGTCCACATCCACATCCACGTTCCTGGCTGGACGTGACCGAGACACAGGCATTTCGTGGCAGTGGGGCTGGCGTTCAGCTGTCACTGTTGGGTTCTGTCTCGACAGCCGTGCTGTCCCGTGGAGAGACTGCAGTTGGGACCAGGTCACCATGCTGGAGCAGTGTCACCAAAGAGCCTTTTGTTTTTTTTTCCCCCCCTCCTTAAGCTGCTGTCAATCGAAGCCATTGGCATTGTAGTGTCTTTTTTTTTAATTAAAACGAACATACCAGCAATAGTCTGCTCCCCTGGAATCTCTAACATGCTCTGTTTACATCAATAAATGCACTTAAGGAAAACAAAACGAACAAACAAAAAAAAAGTGGATGTGGACTTTATTTAAGCAAAAAATAAAATTTTATTGTGTTAAGCCACTGACATTTAGATTATTCCAGCAGCTAACCTGTCTGACCAATACTGAATAAATGCTTTCCAGGTGAGAGACATTCATATGCTTCACATTAAAATAACTTGAGAAATGAAAAAAAAATATCCTGGTGCTTGAGTTGCAGATAGATTAAATCAGAATCTCTGAGGGGGTGGTGGTATCTAGGTATCAGTCATTTTTTTTTTTAACTTCCTAGGTGATTCCATTGTATAGCCACATTTGGAACCATTGTATTGTATATCAGTGCTAGCTTAAAGAGTATGGTCTATGGCTCTTGTTAGAAATACACATTCTTAGCTCTCCAAATTTGTGGAATCAGATTCTGTCAGAATTTGTGTTTTAGCAAATTTTCTAAGAAAGGGGATTCTCAGGTTTATTAAAGCTTGAGAAGTGATGTGCTAGAGCATTCTGCTCTAGTGATTCTCAAAGTATGGTCATCTGACTATAATCAGAGTCATCTGGAAACACTTCCTAAAGGCAGATTTCTGGGCCCAATCCCAGGCCTTCTAAATCTGAATCTCATGATGGAGGTGCCTTGATATCTACATCCCTAAAGAATTTTCTTGTTACTTCTTGGTTCACCAGATTTCATACTTATCAGTTACTGACACCATTGCCCTTTCCCTCGAATCTCCTACTTTCCCACGATTCCTTCTCACTAAGCACCAAGTCCCTCTGGGTCCTACTCATAAGATTCGGGATGGGAAGGATGATGATTTTCTATTTTTAACCTTACATGTGGCTTTCTCCTGTAGTTTTTTTTAAAAAGAGAACTCCTCCAGTGCTTTTAAGTGTTTTACAGACCATTAATTATTAAATGTGGAAGCTCTGGAGGTGAGAACCTTTCAACTTAAATGATGAGAAATAATGCTGGATGAAGAGTAAAATCTGAATATTAGGAATCCCTAAAATGATAAGTCAACCTTTGATTCAGCTGATAGAACACTGATTTCTACTTATCTTTTCAGGAACCATATCTACTGTATGAAGAAAGCTGCTTGTGGGACTAAGTTAGATGAAAAACAGAAAGAAGTAAAAAGAGAAATGGGAAAAGGATATATAGAAGCAAGATGATTGAAAAAAGACTAAGTCATATAAGTGCATTGCATCATAGGGCCTGATTTGGGGAGTGTGCTTTGGTCATGCCTACGGACTTTTCAAGTTGCAAAGATAGAGCTTCTATAATAGGCCTTTTTGATCAGAGAGAATCAAAATCTCAATTTCTCCCAATTTCTTTTCCTTCTTTCTCTTGTTCTCTCATTTCTTGTAGTTAATTTATGCTGTACTTTGAGAAAATCTTTTGGTAATTGATATGGCTGCTAGAAGAAGCTGACTCTAAAAGCTACGGACACCAGTAGACTGTGTGCCTGCTGTTTTTTTCCCCCTATTTCATTCTGTCCTTATTCTTTCCTTCACTGCTATCTATAGGCACTTGTTGAACACCAGTTCTGAGCTGGAGGACTGGAGGTGCAAAATGTGGATGGGAAGTTGTCTCTCCTGGTCCTAAGGTAGCTTACTATTTAAAGAAATGTATGCACAGCAGGTCCAGGGGGACAGGCTCTGTGCTCACAAGGGGAGTAGGATGAGAGCCTGGGCTGAGAAAGGAGATGAGCAGATTCATTTCTCATTTCTTTGTGAACTTGAACTGTGGGGGAACACAGAGTCGACTCACTACTTTCATTAGAATTCTCCTCACTCCACTCCTTTGCAAGTTTGAATGAGGGTTTTGGGGAGCTAGGAATCCTTTATATTAGGAAGGATCCAGGAAAAACTTGGAGTAGAAGACACCATAGGTCTACATGTTTGGTGGACAGATTCTTAGAGCTTTGACTCACCTGCAGGTACTGAAGGAAGCCTTAGTCTGCTATACAGAGCACAATGCACCATTAATAGGACATCAGTGGGCTAAAATCCTGGTGCCCTTGGCCACCAGGCCTAAATTCAGAAGGTGAATCTCAGAAGGTGAATGAAACACAACAATGGACAATACTCAGGCAGTTAAGCAAGGAGGGTCCTGATCACTGTCCCAGGTTGGTAGAAGGAGGCATAAGAAGGCAGTATAGCATGGTAGCTGGAAGTTTAGAATTTGGAGTTAGGTGGACCTAAATTCAGGGCCTCACTCTATTGCTTTACAAACTGCATGGCCTTGGGCAAATTACTTGATCTGTTGGAGCATTTTTCCTCCTTCCTGAAATGGTTACAATACATGTATACATACATACATACTTTATAAAGTGGTTGTGAAGAATAAATGAGACAATGTCTTTAAAGGACTTAGCAGGGTCCCTGGCACAGTATGGAAAAACAATTATCACTATTTTTCATGGCCGTTGTAGTCCTTCGTGGGTAAAAATGGAGGGCAAGTGTATGGTGGAAATACGCCTGCAGGTTATAAAAACAATGACTAAGGCAGAGTTCCGATTTTCCATAAGGGATGGAACCACAACAAACACGAGGCAGAAATTCAGTTACTTTACACATGCACACAGCCAGAGGCATGGCGGCAGTGAGGATGACTTGTTACTGGCCCATGGCGGTGTGGTTGGGGCCACTGATACATCCTTCTTGAGGAAGTGTTGAGAATTACTAAGCCATCATAGAGTATGCATAGGGTTTGGACCTAGGTTTAAATCCCACCTCTATGTTGTAGTATATGTGTGACAGGTTCAAATTACTTAACTTATATTTGTATAAAAGGGAGAGAGGTGGGGAAAATGCTTGCCTTTCAGAACTGAAGTGAAGAAAGTGAAGAGTAGAGACAGCAACCCTGAAAGTGGTACATAGCTGAAACTCACAAAGTGGCAATTATCATTGAACAGGTGCTTAACTCACTCTGGGTACCTAGTTGCTCAAGCCATGGGGAAAGGCAGGATACAGAAGACTGCAAGGCAAGGTGGGTTGGCTTTATTACTTAGGAATAACTAAACATTAGAGATTATTTTTTGTACTTTCAAGTGCCTTGCAGGGCTCAGTACATGTAGTAAATTTCATCAACTGCTGTATACCTCTTCGAATATGTAAAAAGCTTGGATTCCACACTATGATAAAGGCTGTACACTGCTTGCAATTCTGATTAGGCCTCCCTATGCTCACCACTGTATACCTAGCTTCAACAACTATTCTTCATCCCAGCTGCCTCCTAAGTTCAAGTTCAGTTTCCAGTATATCCTCTTTTTATTTATTTATTTATTTATTTTTATTTCAGCATATTATGGGGGTACAAATATTACGGTTATGTATATTCCCCATGCCCCCCTCCCCCCTCGAGGCAGAGCCTCAAGCATAACCACACCCCATACGTTGCACATCTTACTCATTATGTTTGTATATACCCACCCCCTCCTCCCCCCTCCCACCCGCCCAACACCCAACAAATGTTATTCCTACATGTAACAGTTTCCAGTATATCCTCTTAAGGGCACTCCACTAAAGAGCACTTTCTTTCTCTCTCTCTCTCTCTCTCTCTCTCTCTCTTTTTTTCTCTACTGACACAGGGGCTTAACAGAATAATGCATTAGTCCTTAATACCTTCTCCTTGTAAGGCCTGGTGCAAGTCAGAGCTCTTTGATTAGCACTGTCTCTTTCAGCACTGTACTGAGCTGGTTTGCAGTTCCATTCTTCTGGCATTTATTCCTGAGAGGGAGGTGAAAAGATAAAACAAAAGAAAACAAAACAAAAAACTGGGAAAGTTTGCAAGATCACATTATCTAGTGAGAAACCTTTACAATTGTTCACATTTTCTGACTGAGTAAATATTAATGATCAACTTTTCACAAAAGCAGTTTAAGAAGGGATACACACACACACACACACGCACACACATATATATGTATACATATAAATACCACGCTGGTGGGTGCTAAAGAATATGATTTATTTCAGCAATAGGTCCTTGGAAGTTGATAGTTTCACAGAATTATTGGTGCAACAAACCCGAGTGGTTTGTTATAACATTAACTGCCCACTATCTACTTAAAGCTATTAATCAATATACCAGCCATTAGTTACTGGCAACTGACGATATTTTGAGGATTAGTACTAATGTTTTTGTTATAATTTTTTTCCTTTTTCTTTTTTGTTTTCTTCTGGCTGCATCTCAGAGAGATAGGCATCTCTAGCTGATCAGATGTGCTCTGACATGCAAAGTGTCACTGGGATTTTAATAGGCAGAGAAGATTTACTTAGAGAAAACATTTCTGTAAATCACCTAGCCAGAAAAATTTTCTTCTTGATAGTGAAGAAGGAAAAGTGAAATGTGCATGTTTCATATAGTAGCTCTGCTGCATACATATGTTTTCTTCCTGGGCACCTTGTTTGTAAATGCCACAAAGAATGGTAAATGGATAACTATAAAACTGCCTTCCACAAATGTCCATAGTGTAATTTGAAAGCGTGCCATTTCATAGGAAGTATTCCCCAAAGATGTGATCCTCCGAACCTTGGAAGTTTTTCTTGTTTTAATGTTTGCTTTTTTTATCTGCGAATATTTGGCTCTGCTTCTTTCCATACACTTTGGCATGGTCTCTGTTAGAATAGCATGTAGTTTATGCTTAGCTTAAGGTCACGTTGACTATCAAGCTGCAAATCAACAGGGCAAGCAGAGCCTGTGCAGCCCTGCCTTTCAGAGAAGAGAGGCCAAAGGTGAAACTCTCTGTTGCACGGGCAGCGAGTATGCAGGCCATTTCCTCTTGTGAGGAAATTTCCGCTTGAAGAAATATTTGATTTGTGCACATTTGCTAGTTCTGTGCTATGGTGTTCAGTCTCTAAATGTGGTCAAGTACTTGTTCTAGGTGGAGTTTATTCCTTCCCTCCTTGCGTCTTTATTCTAAGCTTAATCCATGATCACTTACGTGGAGGAGGTGCCACAGGAAAATTCCTTTCTTGCCATATTAGTAACTGCAGTGCTACCGCTGTGAATAATAGTAACATCAGGCGGTTGGTTAAAATGGTACACTTGATATTTCTTAGTTTTGATGTTTTTTTCTTCTGGTGGGATTTAGGGAGTTACTACAGTTTCTTTAATATTAAGTCTAAGAACAGCCTTGTCACGCATTTGTGCACCCCCAAAATTTTAAATGAAGTTAGCACAAATGGAGTGTTTTTTTGTAGTAGTTTTTAATTTTTAGAAATGCTTTCCCTTCTTCATTCTTAGGCTCAATGACCCAGAAGTAGATATGTGTAGGTTCTTTTAGAATAGATGTTTTCGCCATTAAACTGAAAACAGTAAATTAATATTATTAATAATAAATTAATGAGGAAGAAGTCTTACGCAGAGGCAAATTGCTGCTAGAACATTTTTTTCTGGCTTTTAAATTTGGAGATAATGTTACCAATAGGAGATAGGATTAATAATAAAGAAGTGTATACCAGGAATTTAAGAAACTCACATAAAAATGAAACATAATGCTTATAAAGGCACAGCATATTCACAAAATGGAGGGCAAAGAGTGTGGAGAAGGCAGAAGGAAATGAAAATCAGTGCCTAATATCTTCAGTTTAGAGTCCTGATGTCAACAGCTGTAATTTGATGCAAATGCCCCAATTTGCTTCCTATGGGATGGAATATTGACTCAACCCTTGAGGCTTAAAAGAATTGGTGGGTTGTCAAGGAGATGGTGAATAGTTCACAAAGTTGAGGTTCTCCATTTTACTAGGTGTACTAGTTAGGGTTCTCCAGAGAAACAACCAATAAGATATATGTTTTTTTATAGATATACATATAGGTATATATGAGGAGACTTACTATGGAAATTGTCTCATGTGGTTATGAAGGCTGAGAAGTCTCACCATCTGTCATCTATTTAGGTTGGTGCAAAAGTAATTGCGGTTTCAGACCATGAATTTTAAATCATTATAACTAGGCTCAAACACATTTTTATTAATTAAAATAGAAACCGTTACAATCAACACATTTTTGCCAACGAGAAATAAGTTTTGTTTATTCCTGTAGCATAAAAATCTGTGTTTTGGGATTCCACAAACTCTTGGAAAGCATTTTCTGCATCCTGCTGTTTGTGAAAACGTTTTCGCTGCAAAAAGTTGTCAAGATGCTTGAAGAAGTGGTAGTCAGTTGGCCAGAGGTCAGGTGAATATGGCAGATGAGGCAAACCTTCTTAGCCCAATTTGTTCAACTTTTGAAGTGTTCATTGTGCGACGTGCAGTCAGGCGTTGTCATAGAGAAGAAGTGGGCCCTTTCTATTGACTAATGCCACTGCAGGTGTTGCGGTTTTCGTTTTTGGTATATCTCATCAATTTGCTGAGCATACTTTTCAGATGTAATGGTTTTGCGAGGATTCAGAAAGCTGTGGTGGATCAGATGGGCAGCAGACCACCAAGCAGTGTCCCTGACCTTTTTTGGTGCAATTTTGGCTTTGGGAAGTGCTTTGGAGCTTCTTCTCAGTCCAGCCACTGAGCTGGTTGTCGCAGGTTGTTATATATAATCCACTTTTCATCATATGTCACAATCAATCGAGAAATGGCTTGTTGTTGTTGTGTACAAGAAGAGAAGATGACACTTCAAAATGACGGTATTTTTTATTTTCAGTCAGCTCATGAGGCACCCACTTATTGAGCTTTTTCACCTTTCCAATTTGCTTCAAATGCCGAACAACCATAGAATGTTGAGTTTTTCGACAGCTTCTCGTGTAATTGTAAGAGGATCAGCTTTGATGATTGCTCTCAATTGTTTGTTGTCAACTTCCAATGGCCGGCCACTGCACTCTTCATCTTCAAGGCTCTCCTCTCCTTTGCAAAATTTCTTGAACCACCATTGCACTGTACGTTAGTTAATAGTCCCTGGGCCAAATGTGTTGTTGATGTTGTGAGTTGTCTCTGCAGCTTTACTACTCATTTTGAACTCGAATAAGAAAATCGCTCGAATTTGCTTTTTGTCTAACATCATTTCCATCATCTAAAATAAATATAAACAGCAAGTAATAAATCATTAGCCAAAAAACATAAAGCAAGAAATGTGCATTGAAATGATGTATAACATAACCACATTTATTTAAGAATGTATTCCAATATCAAAGGGAAAATTTCAACAATGCTAAAACTGCTATTACTTTTGCACCAAGCTAATAATAAGCTGAGAATTAGGAAAGTGGACGGTGTAATTATGTCCAAGTCCAAAGGTGTGAGAACCAGGAGCTCTAATGTCTGAAGGCAGGAGAAAATGCAAAAGAGAATTCACTCTGCCTCTGCCTTATTGCTTCATTCAGGCCTTCAGTGGAGTGGATGATGTCTGCCCACATTAGCAAGGGTGGATCTTCTTTACAAAGTCTACCGATTTAAATGCTATTCTCTTCTGAAACACTTTCACAGACACACCCCAAAATAATGTTTTACCAGCTATTGGGGCATCCCGGTTAAGTCGACTATAAAATTAACCATTATACTAGAGTTTGGTTCTTTAAGGGCAAACATTTTACCACTCTTTCACATGCTATGCCTCAGTTTTTCCATACATAAAAAGGGGATATTTGACATCATATTGCATCTTTGGGGGTGCTGAGTATGTTATAGCCACATCTATTATTTGATGTTAGTTTCAAATATTTATATCATTCAGTCTTAAGCAATCTTAAGCAAAATTATACTTTAGCCTTTTTATCCATGAAATTGCCTTATTATCATCCTGAGATCCTCTTATATTTTTTGCCTGGTATATAGTTTCTTAAAATTATGGCATAACATTTAACTATCTCTTAGAGTATCATATGTGATATGTTCATGTAGCATCTTCTTCATCTCTTCTTTATTCTTATTTTATATAAATTAATATAAACTCTATATTTATTGCATTTACCTTTTGGGCTCTGACAACCTGAGATAAACTTAGGTGCATCCTCTTTAAATAAACCAGAGATATGGTTGGAGTTGGCTGATCTCAGGCTTTGAAAAGAGTTTTTAAAGGATTTTGAAACTCTGCTAAAATATGTTTTTAATTATTTATTCTGACCATGTGAGGTATATTTTCTCATGCAAATTTTGACAATAAGCAAGACATACAAATTAAGTGTATACTTGTAAAATATATTTTGATTTAAATGTCTTTTTCAACCGTTGCCCATTAATAGTTCATACTAAGGAAGTTGGACTATTCAGGGGAAGGTTTGGAAAAAAAATTTTATTCTTTCCTTAAACATAAATACTACTGGCTGAATGTTTGGTTATTCTTTAGCTTGTTTTATTATATAGATTAATCTAGTCTCATTTTGTTTATTTTAGATATCTAATCCTGTCTTTCTTCTTATTCAGTTTCAATCGAGGTTTTTTTTTTTCCTGAAGTCTCCCAAGTAGGAAAAAATCCTTCAACTTGATTAGCACAAAATTAAAACAGTGAGCTGAAATTAAACACCTACTCTCAAACTTGAATTTAATTAAATTTTCTTACTTATTTATAATTAAGCAAATTTTTGGTCCCTTATGGAATTCTTATCAATAAGATTATTTTTCCTTTTCTCCAAGGCCTGTGCTTTTACCTTTCTTGTGTATCCGTATGTGCAGCTTTTTTTCTTGGCACCAATAGTATTTTCTTTTCTTTTCTGTGTTCCCCTCAAGCATCCTTCACTTCATCCCTCATAGTACATAAATCAACTTTTACTACATTTCTTATCAAGACTCTGCTAATGTTTTTTATTTCTACTCCTACCTGTGGCATGTAATATGACTGCCTGACATTTTTCCTCCTATCTCCAGTGGATTATACATATAAATGAAAGTCTGGATTTTAGTTTTCTTTTTTCATTAGACTATACATAAAGTTTATAAAAATTATAGTATGTTTTAAATGTGCTTTCCAGAACTGTTAGAAATGAGCTTTTTAGTCTGTTCAGATTAAATTAATTTTCACTGACTCCTTATTTCAGATTGAGTGTTCTTTTAAAAAAAGCATCAAATGAAACTAGAAATACAAACTGACTATTCTCTGTAAGGGAAAACAATAGAATTATAAAAATGTAGTCATCAAGATGTCAGGTGCATTTGAGGAGATGGGGAGAGGGAGTGATGGTGTCTCTTCCATATCCCCTGTAAAAAAAGCTCAGCAACAAAAAATGTCACAACATGAGAAAAGATTTTTAAAAGAGTTTTAATAGGAACTTACTGGAAATTGAGCATTCAAAACTCTTATGGAAATGCTCAGCACATTTAGATTTGTTGGTTCCTTCCTTCTAAATCCATGTCTGCTATTTTTAGAATAATTTGGTTACTACTATTGGAGAGTCAGTCTGTTGAGTGCAGGAAAAGTGAAGTCCTGCAATAGAGACCCAATTGCCCATCTTTTTAATGCCGATAACATGAAATCACAAGAGCATCCATAGAATCATGAAGACATAAAAAAAAAAACACACTAAAATAACAAACGGTGCATGGAGAATAGTCCTATGTTCCTCTGAATGCTTTGAGGAGTATTCTATAAATTTTATAAACTGGTAATTGATAACTTCTTTATTATCCTTAATAAGATTGAGAACAACAGTGAGCTAAAAATAACATTTAATCAGAACTACTCGGATATTCATCTGAATTAGGCTGCTTATCCAGTTGGCACTCACTCCAAGCTTTAAAGAAAATTAATGGTGGAAGTTGTATCTCAAGACACATTAGCCTTCAAACCTACTCCTCCTGAAGTTTTCTTTGTTTCAGCAAATGCCACCTCCACTCTTTCAGTTGTTCTGGCCAAAATTCTAGATGTAATCCTAACTCCATTCTTCCTCTTACTCCTGATATCCTCCTCTCTATTAGCAAATCATATTTTTTCTACCATCAAAATATATCTAGAATTCTCCCATAATTTACAATGTTCCCCACTACTTGGGAATTTTAGTCTAAACCATCATTATCTTTTTCTTGGATATTTGCAAAGGTTTTCTTACTGTTGCCCCAGCTTCTACACTTGCCCTCCTGTTATCAAACCAGAAGCCAGAACAGTGTGATTAAAAATAATTCAGATCATGTCTTTACTCAGCTCAAAACCTTCTGATTGCTTCCCATCTCATGTTCAGTAAAAGCCCAAGTCTTTACAGGGACTCCATGGCCCTCACTGCTTCCTCCTCTCCCACTGCATCTCTGTCACATTTCCTATGAATCTCTCCCTCATTCATTCTGCTCCCCGCACTGAGGCCTTCTTGCTGCTCCTTTAATATGCCCCATACACTCCACTTCAGGACCTGTGCCATTGCTATTCTCTTGGCTTAGATAGCTCTGCTGCCCGATACTGGCAAGGCTTATCCACTCACTTCCTTTAGTTCTTTGCTCAAATATCACTCATTTAGAGAGTCCTCTGTGATTCTATCCAAAACTAGTCACCCTTGTCACCTCACTCTCTATCTTTCATAGCTGGCTTTATTTTTCTTCATGGAACCTCTCTACTCCTGATGTATTATGCATGTATTTGTTCATTGGCTGTCTCTCCCCACTCCCTGTTAGAATACAAACATCATGACTTTGTTTATTGCTATATTTCCAGCACTTAAAACAAAGCCTGGATAGTCAAGAAAAATTTATTGAACCAACATATCAACTATATTAATGATATATAATAGTTTATTTCAGGAGTTTAAATGGTGAATATATTGTGTTATATATTTGGGCTCATTTTTAGACATCTTAAATGAAAAAAGCAGTTATAGTATCAGTGTGCCTTCAGTTTAAGAGCACATTACAATAATTATTTCTATCACTGTTGAGTAATTGTTATATACTAGCCACTAAAATAAGTGTTTTGTGTTTTTTTTATTTTATCTCATTCATTCCTCACAAGAATTTTATATATACATATATATGGCTGTCCTGAAAGTATTCAGCCATTATTAATATAACAAGAACAGTTATATGGCTGGATACTTTCCGGGCAGCTCTAGTGTATGTGTGTGTGTTATTTTATAATATATGTAACATATTTATAATTTAATTTTATAAATCAAAGTGGCAAGGAGTTAAATAACTTTCTCTAGGTCACATATTTGGAATAAAACAAGATTTATCTGCTTCCCAAATTTCCTACTCATTCTACTGTACTATTCTGCCTGTCACCAAAGATAAATCACATTATTATAAAAATTCACCTACCAATTTCAAGGATATTTTCTTTATTCCTAATATTACTTGCTAAAAGAGTTTCTTTATTAAAGAACCATACTGTTCTCAACAGAATATTGCTATTTCCCTAAGATTTGACTCTGTCATCTATTCTGCCAGTAATACATGGCCATCTTGTGCCATGTGCCTTGGGTTCCACATTGAGAAAAGGCTATCAGTTCTATCAGTTAGCTCTTACAGTGTAACAAACCACCTCAAAAGTCATGGTTTAAAACATCAAACATTTACTACTATAGCTCACATTTTTGTGGATCAGCTAGATGTCAACTGATCCAGGCTAATCTAGGCTGAGCTCACCATTCATCTGCAGGTCAAGTGTGGTCTCAGCTCTAGACTGAGTCAGCTGGGTCAATTCTGCTTCATGGGTTTCTCATCCTGCAGACATTCTCTTCTCATGCTGATGGTGAATGTGCAAGAAGGCAAGCAGGGATATTTTTATAAGACTATGTATTTACTATTAACCATTGCTATTATTTTAGAATAATATCCTTTGATTTATCAATAAATCTTATTTGACAGAATGGTTCTGAGCAAAATGGTGGCAGGCTGGGGCCTAAATGAATGATAGCTACCAATGCCCATTGCTTTTTCCTGTGGGGTGGCAAAGGAACTTTAAGAGGCTGATTCCTCCTCTGTGCTGCTATGCTGCACTATACTTACTGTTGGGTATTTTTAAACCTGAGTAAAACTTTTTATACAGCCTCATGCTGTGATGATGAAAAACTTTTGAACAATGAAAGAAAAGTTATACCTACACAATGTGCAATATGGTACATAGAAGAGGATGGCTGAGAAAGGACTCAAGACAGAAAAGGAGATTGAGATAGTTAGGGAACAAAGTTTGGAGTGAAAGTGTAGAGAAGTGAAAGCTATCAGTTTTCTCTTTATGCCTCCCTGGAATTCTGGGATGTCTTGGAGATTGGACTGGCCTTCTTGCCATACAAGTGATGGAAGATCTAGTCATGCTTTTGGGTGTCAAAGAAAAAGCTAATCCTATAAACTGGAGGGATTAGGGACTTTAAGTTTCATATATAGCTTCAACACATTTCCTTTTATTCTTTTTGTAGTTGACTCTCCTAAGATCATATTTTTAATTTTTTTTTTACTGATAACTGACTAACTCCATGTAATTTTTTTGGTTTTTGTTTTTCTATTCAAATACAACCCTTTTCTTAATATAACTATCCATATCTTTTCCTTGTCTATTCCCTGATTTTATTATCTGTATGGTATTCATTTTTTGGCCTACATATCTTAAATTTAATGATGTATTTAATGGAGAGCCCAATAACTCCCAGTGCCAGCAGTTGGTTTATGTTCATTTATGGTGGCTGTAATTGTCCATTTATGATTTTTGCTGATCTTGGGTAATGACACACCATTGAATACTCTGGGTTCTGAACACATTCCTTTCTACCCCAATTGCATAGCAGTAACTCAAACACTTCTTGGTAACTAGGGTCAATCACCTTCCTAATGTGGTGGCTCCTTATTTATCAGCTTGCCCACCTGTATGAGGAGACCACAGTTACCAGAGGAGTCATACATCAGGTTAAATGAAACCCCTCTATGTTCCTTGTTGGAAGAATTTCCCCTTGGTAAGTTAGATTTCAAATCTAACAGAACCTAAGACTGTGGAGAGATAAAGAAATAATTCTGCAAATGAAGCCATGGAAGTGATGCCAATGAAGCTGTGGTGAGAGCAAGCAATTCATTTCCACTCCTTGGTTCTCATGCCCATGAATTTTAGCTCCTGGAACGCAACCCCATCTGTGGCCTAATGGTTTTGTTCCTGTCCTACATCTCATAGAACACTACCCCAAACACATAGGTTTTATGGCCTCCTAAACTGAGCCTTTAATAGGTCATTTTATCTTTCTATTAAGTTGCTTCTTTCTGGATGTTGTGGTGACTTGTGATCATGAGTCCGAATCCTTTGATCTGAGTATATGTTATAAAAGATCCTGGGCTGGTAAATCAAGTATTCCATAGGCCCTTGGATGGTGGTGCTTCCAGAGGCACTGCTTGCAGGGAAGGTAAAACTATAATCAGAATAGGTGTAAATTCTAGTAAAGATGAATTGCTGTCCCTTGTCTAAAGTGGAAGGAGTCTGATATAACCAACCCTCCAAGGCTGGCTGGTCTCCTTGACAGATGGTTTCATATTAAAGGTACAGCTGCTGAGCTGCTGGGCATCCATCAAAAGCAATACCTAAATTCATCTTGGTACAAATTGTTGGACACATGTGTAGTCTCCATTCCTGCCACCATGGATATTCTGCTCATGAGCTGGTTACACTAGCACCAGAGTGGGCAATGAGAGATGCCATCTGACATTTACAGGCTAAATCATCATGCTGCCTGGTTGTTGGGTGCTGTCTTCTCAGTGGATATGATCATTGTCAGAAGACAAACATATCTTCATGCTTTGTGTCCATTAATATAGATTCATCCACATGCATCTTCCACACATTTCCTTGCCTCACAAGTGATTGGATCTTGTTTTTTCCAGGTCCCTTATAAGTCAGCTAAGCTATTTGTCACTGGCCCAAATTCTTGTATAGCTATACTTTAAGCCACTTTCCTAATGTAAAAAGTGAACGACCAACTGTACTGTTTGCAAGTCTGTTTACTGGGAAGATTTCCCTTCTTTGCTGTCCTCCAGGACCACTTCAGAGTAGGCTGTAGTGAAATAGCTGTACATTAATACAGTGTGATCTGGGTTTCTGTTTTTGAGTTAGCTCGTTTTAGAGAGTCACCCATGAGGCTATAGGTTTAAATTGAAGGAGAGGCTTTAGGGCAATGCAGGTGGGTGGCACGGGAGTCTGATTTTGCAACTTACTTGTACAAGTTGGATGTCCTCATGCCCTATACTATCACACAATGGGCTGCTGCTATGCCTACCTGAATGTAAGACTCACTAGATCAGATTATACTCAGGTCATGATGGGCAGCTCCATTTGCATGGTCACTTGGTGTCAAATGGTCAGGTACTCAGTCTCCACTAGGGTTTAGAATGATACTAGGAGCTTCTTTTAAAATGGCAAATGAGGCTGGGTGCAGTGGCTCAGGCTTGCAATCCTAGCACTCTGGGAGGCCGAGGCAGGAGGATTGCTTGAGCTCAGGAGTTCAAGACCAGCCTGAGCAAGAGTGAGACCCCATCTCTACTAAAAATAGAAAAAATTAGCTGGGCATGGTGGTGTGTGCCTGTAGTCCCAGCTACCTGGGAGGCTGAGGCAGGAGGATCACTTGAGCCCAGAAGTTTGAGGTTGCTGTGAGCTAGGCTGATGCCATGGCACTCTAGCCCAGGCAAGAGAGTGAGAAACTGTCTCAAAAAAAAAAAAATGGCAAATGATTCTTTACGGCTAGTGGCATGGTCTTGTGATAGAACTGTTGGTTTCTACATGACACTTGCATCAGGGTTTTCCAGAGACTCCATACAACACCCTAATCTACCATACATACCTCTGGCACCATCAGTTTGCTGGGTCCAATATCTTCAATACCAGGACACCTTGGACTATAGCCTGGACAGGTTGTTTAAACCTCTCGTGCTCTTGGCCATGCTTACCCCTAGAAGCTTTTTGAGTTACCTAAGTTTTCCTTGGCTTTTTTTACTCCAGAGGTTAGGAAACCATCCTGAGGATTCTATCAGGTACTAAGGATATTCATTCTAATTATATATGTAGGGACCAGGTAGATACGTTAAGGTTGGACACAATTGTGACCCATTTCATTGGTAAGCCAATGTTTTACCTTCTGCTCCTCAGCCCAATTCACCACTGTTGAACATCTTACAGTGTTGGATCTACAGCATGTCAGAAGTTACCATCAGTAAAAGGTGCCTTACTGCTCTCTGGCCAGGAGCCAGGGAGAAAAATCATTTTCTATCCTGATTTTCTAAATTTCAGGGCACTCCTTTTAATAGGTGGCCTTAGCCTAGGTTCCTCCAAGAAGTGGAGTACAAAAAAAGGGTTGTGTGCAGTTTGTTTCTTTTGGGAAGTACCTCTCCAGGATGGAGTCAGAAAATGGATTGTATGAAGTGGGAAAGGAGGAAAATCCAATCTAGGAGTGTTCTACTGAGCTGATCACTGCTGTGGGCACCTGAGCCTTGATCTTATACAGGATCTTAGGAGGAACAGTGGAACGCACTGTAGCACCATCTGTTAGGTTTTAGAAGTGACTTATGATTTTCCTAAATTTCTAAAATTTTTATTTTTTTAATAGACTTTGTTCTTTAAAGCAGTTTTAGGTTCACAGAAAAACTAAGTGGAAGATACAGAGGTTTCTCATATACCCTCTTCCCCCATACATGCATAGCTTCCACATTATCAGCATCCCCCACCACAGTGGTACATTTGTTGTAACTGATAAACTTACACTGACACATCATTTTATCACCCTGAGTACATAGTTTACATTAAGGTTCACTGTTGGTGTTGCACATTCTATGGGATTGGAAAAATCTATAATGACATGTATCCACCATTATAGTATCACACAGAATAGTTTTACTGCTTTAAAAATCCTCCTCTGTGCTCCACTTATTTATCTCCCCCCCGCCCCCGCAACTCCCTGGCAATAGATCTTTTTACTGCCTCCATACTTTTGCCTTTTCCAGAATTTCATGTAGTTGGAAATATTCCTGTTTTGGAGAGCAGATTTTGTGAGTAGGATGAAGATGTATGGGCTGAATAAAAGTACATTTAGGTGGACTTTGCTATAGTTTGAATATTTGATCTTCTCCTAAATCTCGTATTGAAATCTCATCCCCAGTGTTAGAGGTGAGGCCTAAGGGGAGGGGTTTGGGTCATAGGGGTGGATCCTCTTGAATGGCTTGGCACTGTCCTCACAGTAATGAGTGAGTTCTTGCTGTATGAGTTCCCGTGGGAGCAGGTTATTAAAAAAAAGCCTGGCACCTCCCTCCCCGCCCTCTCCTCTTATTCTTGCTTCCTCTCTCCCTGTGATCTCTGCACATGCCAGATCCCCTTTGCCTTCCACCATGAGTGGAAGCAGCATGAAGCCTTCACCAGAAACAGATGCTGGCACCATGCTTCTTATACAGCCTGCAGAACCATGAGCCAAATAAACCTATTTTCTTTATAAATTACCCAGCCTCAAGTATTCCTTTATAACACCACAAATGGACTAAGATAGACTTGTAATAGTCTGAAAGACAGATTGATCTACAACTTGAAGAAAGTAACCAGTAACAGGCCTTAACACTCTGCAATATCAAAATGTGCCATAATGATATGTTTGAAACTATAATATGTATATTTATCCAAATTGGTTATTGAGTATCCAAGTTGGATGACTGAATTAAGAATTAGAATCACAAAGTCCAGCCTCTCCAAATTTCTCACTGTTCTTTTATTTTTCTCTTCTGTCTGCCTGCTCTTACTTTCTAGAGAAACACTATCTAATAGAAAAATAATTTGAGCCATATAAGTAATTTCAAATTTTCTAGTAGCCATATTTTAAAAAAGGAAAAAGAAATAGAAGGAATTAATTTTAATAATATAATATGTTTAATCCAAATATATCCAAAATATGATTATTTCAACATGTAACCAATATAAAAATTATTAATGAGATATTTTATACTCTTTTCTTACTAAATCTTTAAAATCTGATGTGTATTTTACACTTAAAGCACATCACAATTTGGACAGGCTACATTTCAAGGGCTTGATAATTATTGTGGCTAGAGGTTAGCACATTGGATAGCACAGTCTAGAATGTCTTTTATTTGTCCTCAGCCTTTTTCTGTTCTTTGGTTAATTTCTATTCACCTTCAAGACATCTATTAAATATCATCTTTTCTGAGACGTCTTTATAGTCTTGCCTTTTTACCTCCCTCTCTTAAAGATTTCCAACAATAACAATAACAACAACGAAGACTGTGACAGCAAAAGTTTATGTGTCTTTTCTATGTGTTATCAATGTCCTTGGTATTTATACCAATCATCACTTAACATCCTAATTAATAACTCTTTGTTAACTTATCCATTGTTCCCACTAGACTTTGAGTTCCTAGACAACAAAAAATAATTGTGTCCTTCATTTCTATAGCCCAGAATTTCACAAATTTTTTAAGTCAAACAATTAAATGAAGTTAATATAACAAGGTGAGGCTATACATATAAATATAATGAGATTAGGTCCCTAAAAACAATTCCCATAAATATAGGATAGGAAGGATGTGGTTTAGAAGCAGTACACTTGAATAAGACTTAAGGATCTTACATTTAATTATTAACTCAATAGGAACAAACATTAGTATTTTACTACTTGAAATAGGGATGTCCACTAAGTTTGTATTTAGAAAATGTAGTGGATAAAGGCAAAGAGAGAACTAGAATTTCCTTCCCACTTGTCAGACCACCTACAGAACAATACTTCTGGTGATCCTATTTTGGGAAGTCTATAAACAAACAGGAATGGAGGAGGAGAAAACAAAACTATGTCATGTGAGCAATGGGTTTAAAACCAGAGATGTTTAGAACAGATGTGAGAGTGATCCAGGAAGGTGACATTCTTTCCAAATACTTGAAGGACTATCACATAGAAGATGGATTAGACTTATGTACTCCTAAGAAATAAAAATCATGTTTAATAATGTAAGGTATAATTCAGATTTTACCCTTATGTAAGCAAATAACTTTTATGACAGAGTCTAAAACAATGCCTGAGTATCTAAGATGTACTTTAAAATGTTTGAATGAATAAAGTGAAGTGAAAATACATCCCCTTGGCACTTAGGGTATTTCTCTTTCCACAAAGTATTCAGTACAAGCTGAATAACAACTAGGAAATGTTATAATGGGGATAGATGGTTAGAATAGATACACTCTATTCTTCCTTCCAAGCCATGAATTTTTCTTTTCAATAATTCTATTCACTTTAAAGAGAAACAACATTGCTTTTACACAGGTCAGTGTTGACAATGTACATAGCTAGTTATATATAAGTCACAAGGAACTCTCCAACCAAAACAATAATGTCATTTTACCCTGGGTAATTCTGACTAGGTTTTTGCTTTTGGAAGACTCAGTTGGTGAAAGAAAGTTCATAATCAGAATACAGAATACATTTTCAGAATACATTTTGGGGAGTGAAGCACACCTCACACCAACAATTGCATTATTGCTTATTCATTTTTGCTATTAGTCATGGAACAACACAGGTGCCCTGAATAATTTCCTGGGCATATAAATATTGACCTCTGCCTCTGAGAGCTAGTCTAGATTGAGACAAATGCAATACAGTAAACCTGAGCTTTACAAGAAGATGAATGGGCATCGTTGATGCCTTAATGTGTGACCTCTTCCAGACAATTATGCTTTATTTATTCAGAAAGCTTCAACTAAAAAGCAGCTCAGGGCATATTTTAGTCTTCTAAAAAATAATAATCAGTATCACGACTAGTGCTTCAAATACATGGAATTTACGCTGAGAATTATGAGTGGTCCTCATGCCAGCATCTTTATTATTATCAATCAAGAACTTTGAGAGCGTCTTATGTTTCAGGCACAAGGCTATGCAGATGATTAAGACATTGTTCTTGCCCTAAATAGAACTTACGTGTAGGATAGGTAAAATATACTAACATGAAAATTTGGTTAGACACCAGCCACAGTGCTTCTGCAAAGAATAAAAGCTTTGATTTCTGACAGACTTCAGTGTAGCTCCACCACTTTTGACCTTGGTCAGTTTTCCTAAATTTTTCTGAGTCTTTGTTTTGCTGATAACATGATACTACCTAACTAGTGTGTTTGTTATAAGCCTTGAATGACATCCAGTAGAAAAGACAAAATACAAAAATACAAAGTATTGTATTAGGTGCTAAATGCAAAGACTAGATCAGAGGTTGGCCAATTTTTCTATAAAAGGCCAGATAATAAACATTTTAGGCTTCATAAGCTACATGATATCTATCACAACTACTTAACTTTGCTATTGTAGCATGAAAGCAGCCATAGACAATATGTAAATGAATGAGCATGGTGGAATTCTGATAACATTTTATTTATGAAAACAGACAGGCAGGTCTATAATTTACCAATCCCTGGACCAGACAGTAAGGACTCTAAAGTTAAGAGAGAGAATGATTATCAAATAACTGGCAGAGTCTCTTCAAAGAGGAGAAGGAATGTTTTCTTATTTGTTTATTTTGGATTTTATTTTTTATACAAGTTAAACATGTGCAAAGTATAGAGTCAAATCATTCTGCAAGATTTACTATGAAAAAGTTCCTTTGTCTGAGACCAAATCATGTTCAGCTCCTTCAGCTGATTCTTCTAGTATTAACTTCCCAATCTCTAAATAATATAGGTATATATTGCTTCTTATTGATTTTCAGTTTCAGGTATTACCTAGTGACTTTCTACTGTGAAAAATGGAGATTCCTCATCTACCCTATCCCACTAAACTGCCATCACATAAACATACTTCCTGCACTCAATCACTTAGCCTCCCAGCAGAGTTACTTATTAATTTTCATTAGATCAATATTTAGCATTTAAATAATTATGACTATTTGTGTGATTCAATCTTGAATCATAATATATTATGATTACTTAACTACTGCTGTATAATATTTTGTTCTCCCTAGATTTAATAATTTCCTTTTCTGATCCCTTTCTTAGTATCCTTTGTATTGTACTTATTACTAACTCATCTTTAACCTCTTTGAAAGTTGTCTCATTATCTTCATAAGACGTTTACATGTATCAGATGCTCTGACAATTTCATCTCTCTGAAGAAGAATGACCTAGAGTAGTACTTCTCCAGCTTATACATTCATCAGAATTACTTGGAGGGCTCATCACAACATAGATTCCTTGGCCCTAATCTCAAAGATTTGAGTGTTTTGAGATGGGGCTGGAGAATTTGCAATCATAACCAATTCCCAGGTGATACAGATGTCAGTCCCTGCACCACATTTTTGAGAACTGCGATGCACAAGCCAGAGCCTCTGTCCTGCTTCCTTTTGGACTGGGTGCTTCCTACAGCAGCTGCAGCCATCGACTGCCATTCACCATCATCTTGGGGATTCCCATGGCTTCTCTTTGGTGTTGCTATTGAAAAATTCAAAGCCATTCTCAATACTGATTTCTTGTATGTGACCTTCAGATAACAATCCCTAGCATCATCAAATCATCTTATAATGTTAGAATGTTTTACCCTCCTTATATGTGAGCTTGTTTTAGGGAAAGAACAATGTCTTACTCATCTCTGTATATCTCCTATGTCTGGCACATAGAAGCACTCTGAACAAAGCGTGTGGCTGATTATTTCTCCATAGATTTTTTATAAAAATACCACTTTGTTTTCAGTAGTCTGAGGAGGGTGTCTGTTAACAAATGGCTTCACATACAGAAAACAGATTTGCTTAAATTTTGCATCTTCCTTCTGACCTATAAAGGCCTTTTAATTCAAATTTACCAGTGTGCATTTTCTTCTTTAAAACTTCCTCTGTGTGTACTTAATTTTTGAGCATATATGTAGTTGATATATATTTATTGATTGTTTCAATACATCTGTATTCTTTAAGAGTCCTGGGATACACTCTCTATCCTATAGTAGACTCCTATAAGATCATTTTCTCTGAAGTGATGGGTTCCAAGTTTGTATGAAACTGGATATAGGAAATCTAATCTTCAACCTTACTAATTATATGCCCTCTAAATGCCACAATTGTTGGCCAAATATAATTCCTCTGTCCACTACATGGATACTGAATCCGTTCTAACTGAGACCAAACATCACAAGTTATTCAATTTTCCCATGCCAAAATGTGGTTGTCTGCTGGGAACTATATAGTGAGATATTATATACACTTTGCCTTTTAGGCAAAAATATTATTAAATAATTTATGTTTTTCCTATAATGAATTACTGGCAAGATCCACAGGTACCACATGGATGACTGTGAATCTCATAAAGGAGTTCTATCTTTTATCCATCTCAATCTCAACGTTTTCTGTCATATTCAAATTCACATCCATGATAAACACCAGCAGTAGACTAATTATGTACAACATCAACTTTAGGATTTCATCCAGGGAACAAGTTACTATACTTGCTTTCCTTTTCATGTACAGCTTATGGAGCATATCCAACCCACTTTGCATATAGAATGATAAAATCTTACACACCTGGCAGTGAGGGAGTGGACCTGTATGCAGGAGATAACTGGGGCAAGTGAATGATAAACATGGTGATAGTACTATCATTACCTTCCTCAAATGGAAGATAAATCTACGAGCACAAATGTCATATGTTGAATAAGTGAACAGTCATTCTGTCATCCTTCACTGCCAATTCCTTCCAACTTATCTGGATTGTATTACAGCTGAATCCATCTTACGAGTTATATAGCAGTTTCTTAAAGATGAAATTATGTGTTGCAACAGGCCAAATGTGTTTGCTGTAGGCCCATCTGTCTCAGTAGTTCTTGTTCACACACCAGCTATTTTTTCATATTTAAGGATATTTATTGCATATAAATATTCCAAAGCACAAATAACAGACAGGGATATTTTAGACAAACCCATGACATATATCTAAGTATTAAAAGAGAATCAAACAAGGGGACAGTAATTCTCTGTTGAGTGTCAATAACAGGTCTTTTCACATCACTTAATATTTAGTCGGTGGCAATTAGGGTTTTCAATTCTCTTAAACCAAAGTTTGGCATGATGGAATGGAGATAAATCTGAATACAACATTCTTTTCAATGAACAAGATACTTAGCTTTAGAAAGCATGAAATCCCAAACTATCCAAATTGCATTCAAATAAGAACCGAAAACACAGAATGATAGAGTATCAGAATTGGAAAGGATCTTGGAGATCATTGACTATAAACCTCCTGTTCATGTTTGGAATCTTTTGAAGCATTGAGACTTATGATTTTCCTAGCCTTTGGTTAAATATTTCTTGTGGTGGAGGAGCTTTCCTGAAATTATGCTATGCTATATTTGGACCCTTTGATCATTCACACCATTCATATTCATCAAATGCTTACTGTATCCCAGGGATTGTTCTGAGAACTGGGATCTATATGGTTTCTGTGCCCTTCAGTATTATTTTATTTACAAGTACTAAAACAATACAACCAACCCAGATGCATTATTTAAGCAAAGGAGGGAATTTAAAACAATCTCCCATTAGTGAAAAATCTAGGGGTAGATCTAATTTTGGACATTATTGGAGTCAGAAGCTCAAATGACTTCATCAGGATGTTTTTCTCCATTTCTTTGCTCTCTTTTCCTCTGGGTTAACCCCCATGCTCAGATAGGCTCTCAACTGTGTAGTGGTAAAACTGAGACACAGGTCCAGAATTATATGTTCTTCATTGCCCTGTAACTTATTTTCAATCTGCCACCTGGAACCAGAGTAAGGATAATTCTGCCTTTATATAACCAACTTCAACTATGATGTCTTTCCTTAAGACTTTTCTACTTGAAAGTGATTTCTCCATTCTTTTCACCTGACTGTAGAAATTACAGAGCCCTTTATCTTGAGTGCTTGCAAAACATTTGATGAATAGATAAATGAATGAATGACTAAGCAGATAAGTTTTCCCAAGCTAGTATCTGAAGAATCTAGGGGTCAAATTAAGTTTTGCATAATTCTTTATATAGTTATGTGACAGAGAAACAAAAAACAATAGGAACAAATCACAACACAGTGTGTCACGGACTGTAATAAAGTGCCAGGCAAATTTGTGAATACCTTTACTTGAAGAACTAAATTAAATGCTTTAGAAGCTTTCTGACCAGAGTATGTCATTTACTACATACAGGCCATGTTGAGTAAACATATAAATAAATGTGATAAAAATATATTTACAAAGTTACATTTTCACCAGTTATCTATGCTTTAAAAAATTATGTCCCCAATGAAATGATCAGAACTAAAGCTCAATGAATCATACCTATTATTAATGTTCTTATTCATTTCCTCTGATCTCCTTTATTTTTTACAAAATTAAAATGTATTCCACGTTAAGGTCATCCAATCCCGTCAGATGGGTCACTGGTGTAGGTTGGCCACATTATGGTGGGAGCTAACTAAGACTCTCATTAGTATTTTCATGCATATCAAATACACTAATTCTAATGTTTATCTTTGCCATGGTCTCTTTTTTTTTCTTTTTTTTATTTCCTCTTATTATGGGGGTATAAGTATTGTTAGGGATACATATATTGCCCCTGCCACCCCTCCCCCACCCCACCATGCCAGAGCTTCAAGCGTGTCCAACCCTCAGGTGGTACGCACCTCACCCATTATGTCCATATACACCTTTCCCCTCCTCCCCCCTCCCACCAGTCCACCACCCGATAAAAGTTTTTTTGTATGAAGTTCTACTTCCAATATAGAAGACAGACACTCTCATTCCCAGACCCTCACAAAGGCATTTAGATCTTGTCAAGAAGATGAACCTCTGTCAGACTTAGAAGCAGATGAGAGCAGATGTGTTTCTACTAATCATGGAGGAAATTATATACTTTAAATACAAAGATAGAGAGATTCTGGTCCTCAGAACTTAAATTGGTGGATTTTCTGGCATTTGATTCATAGGTTTTGATTCCAAGTAGAAGTAGCTGTGAAGTTTTCACTTGAGATGCTGGACCCGTATGTGTGCTATTGTTCTTGGCTGAATAGCTATAGCGTCTGGAGTTGGATCCTGGATAATCTTTTCCACCAAATAGAAATAAATGTAAAATTAATTTTGAAAAAAATTAAAATGTATTGAAATTATAGCAGATACTAGAGCTATGTCATAAAATCCACAGCCCTTCCCTCAGATTTTCCTGAACTAGATAGAGAGGCCATCATGTTATGTTGTTGTGAATGAAAAAGCACAGGTTACTCCAGGGGCCCTTCACACAGTCTGTGGGAGAGTTGCCAGTAGAGAAGGCCTTTCTGAGTTGCTGACGGCTGAGTTGAAGGGTTCATAGGTATTAGTCAGGTAAAGAAAGGGGCCTACTCATCAGTATGACTAATTTATCATCATGGTATAGAATTATAAAGAACAACCCTCGATTTTTATGTCTCACCTTTCCTGACATATTGTGGAATAAACCACGCTCTGTTTTGTCCATTGGTGTAAATGATACCTGGTTGACTGACCAGCATGTCTTCTGGTAACAGCACAAGTATAGGAAAGAGCCTACATTTCTTTGTCCACATTCCTAGTGCCTGTGGCCTGCTGCTTGTCACTCTCACTATAGGAGTGGGCTTTGGACTCAGGCTTGGCAAATCAGAACTGCATGCTCCTGACCACTGTGGATGTATTCAGTGATGGATGCATGACCCGATCTACACCTGTGGGACTTGGTCTCAGGGCTTTTCCTGGAACCACCGTGAGGAGCACGCTTTTTTCTCTCTTAGCGGTGCTAAGCTGTCTGGTTAAAAGCTTGGTGTTTTTGGCCATCTTTGCACTCCTTGGAAAATGCTTAACTTAGAAGGATGCCAATATAGAGGAAAGCAGAAATGAGCAATGGAGAGAGAAAGAGAGAGAGAGAGAGAGAGAGAGAGAGAGAGAGAGAGAGAGAGAGAAAGAGAATGAGAGAATACTGACTGCATTATTGGAGCACCTGAATCCCACTGTGCCTACTGAAGCAAGCTCAGTGTTTGGGATTTTCACATTTACAAAACAATGTATTTCTTGTTATACTTGAGCCAGTTCGACTTGGATTCCTGTCACATAACCAAAATATTCTGCTCAATACATTTGGTTATTTTGGATGTTGTCTATACCCAGTTAGTACTCAGGAACACAACTTTAATTAACTATTTTTTATTCTAGTAAATGAGGGAATATAGAAATAAGAGCAATGAGGCAGTTCTTGAAGCCTGGTCTGTGGCAACCGGCCTGGATAGAACAGTGGAAAGAGCATGGGCTTCAGAGTGTGCTCAGGGGCATGGAGTGAAAGCCTCAGGCTGCTTCCACTCATGCAGAAGGCAAAGGGACCAGCATATGCAAAGATCACATGGTGAGAAACGAAGAGAGGAAGGGATAGGTGCCAGGTTCTTTTTAACAGCCAACCAGCTCTCAAGGGAACTAATACAGTGAGAACTCACTTATTACCTCAAGGACAACACCAAGCCAGTCATGAGCATTATTTGCAGGTTTGTTTTGGAAAAAAGATGGCTCTATGCATCATATTTGTAATCTGAGTTTCCTGGGAATAATCTGTAAATATAATGAGATCATATTAATAGTATGTTAACAGTATTGCTCTCTTATGCTTATTCACTCATTAAGATGTTTAAGTACAGAGAAAGTTGCCCTCAGAACTGCCGAAAGTCCTCCCAGGGTGTAGCACATCAGCTTGCAGAGAAGTCCCCTTGTGGATACTGAGACACCTCACATGGACCAAAGGTAAGAAATGACCAGTGGTGGAAGAAGCAAGAACTATCTATTACCTTCTGAGTTCCCCTCTTTAGAGGAAAGTTCAAATAGTACATCTTAGGCTGAAATGTTTTACAGAAATTTTAGTGTAACAGATAATTTAATCTTTATTATACCTCTCTCTTCTAAACACTAATTAGCTGGGCTTTACTGAGTACTTATTATGTGTCAAGCACAGTAAATGAGTTATTTACATCAATTAATTCATTTAGTCCTCATGACAATCTACATGGTATTATTATAGATTGTTAACCAAATTTCATAGGTGGAGGCTCAGAAAGGGTTAGTAACTCATCCTGGAGCTGGAATATGAATCCCGGCACCTGACCCCTAAGGTTATGCTCTTAATCTCCATTCAATATCCTCTTCCTAAGATTGTTGTGTGTTTTCATAGGATTTGATCTGGCTGGATTTGATAGCAGGGTATTGTGAACATTACCACTTATCATTGCCCTTCAATGAGTGAGGTGCTGTTTCTGGGTCAAGATGACTGGGTCTAGCTCCTTCAGGCTATGTTCTCTTTGAAGAGGATCTTCAGGAACATACACAAAGAGATTTCTGGGGCGGGAAGGCACTGTGATCAGTCTTACCTGCTCATTACACACTATCTGGGGTGTCTAAACCTCTTCCCAGGGTACAGCTGGAGCCCTTACTAAGCAATTTGTGAATTTTGGATGGAGATGAAACATGTATGAATATTTACAGTGTTTCTAGTAAAACTTCTTCTCAAACTTATGCATAAAAAGAAAAGAAAGTATCTTCTTAATTGTATTTATAGAAGTGTCACCCATTCGCTTGTAATGTTAATAATTTCTGGTCTTGATCATGGTTTTCCTAAATATGAACACAGGCCATTTCTGACTAATGCTAAGATTAATCCATAGACCTTGGTTTTTATGTGTACAGGTATGTGTTATGTGTAGATATTCACTAGTGCATAGAAACACTGCTGAATGCTGATGAAGGCTTTGCTTCCTCCTTCATCATGCCATTTCATGTCTGTTTAAATTGTACTACCCTAAAAAAATCTTACCATATTAGCAAAGTCATCTCTGACACTGCTAGGTCCCAGGTGTTTCTCTCCCTCACCTTAGAACTTCTATAGTTCTTCTAGCCTAGGCCAGGGTTTCTCAACCTCAACAACCTAAGCACTGATGACACCTGGGCTACAATTTTGTGTTGTGGGGGCTGTTCTGTGCACTGTAGGATGTTTAGCTATATCTTTGGGTTCTACCCACTAATGCCAGCAGTGCATATATCCCTAGTTATGACAATTAAAAATGTCTCCAGACATTGTCAAATATTCTTGGGGAGCAAAATTGCCCTCGATTGGGACCACTACCCTATGTCAAACAATTTAATTTTAAATATACTTCTATATAATTCTCCAGTTATCATGATTGTTCATATTTCCTCAACAAGATGGCATATCTCTGAGGCAGAAACTATGTTTTGTTGTATGCCTTCTGTTCTCCCAAATGTGAAGACAAGAGGAAAAAGGAAAGTCAACTAATATTTATCGGGTGCCAGCCTCATGGCTGAATATTTCTAAGTGCTTTCTTTGCATGTGTCATTTCATCAGTTCATTCCATAAATATTTTTTATTGAATTACTACTACTATATGGCACTCAAGAGTCAATGTTCAAATCCTGGCTCTTCTGCTTAGTGTGACCTTGGGTAACTCAATATCTCAGTGTCTCAGTTTCCTCAGCTATAAAATGGGATAATAATATCATCTATCCCATGGGGCTATGAGGATTATGTGGGTTGAAATGTGTGAAACATTTAGAACAGGATCTGGCATGTATAAACATCTGTGCATCTGCTCTGTGTTAGTAATAAATATCACTATTACTACATGTCAGGACTGGATACTTGGTGCTGAGGATTCAGTGATGGATAAGAGACCTCATTCTCATGGAGCTCGTGTTCTAATGTGGTCTCACATAATCCTCATAAAAACTGTATGCAATATAATTGGCCCCATTTCACAGGTAGGGAAGTATAACTCATTGAGAGGAAGTAATTTGCCCAAGGTAACACTCTATTAGCCACCAGGGCCAGAGTTTGAACCCAGCTGTCTCTGGCAACAAGGCCATACTCAGTACTTAGTAGATTCTTAGTATACTTGCTGATGACTAGACTGAAAAGGAAATTATTTTTTCCTCCTTTTACTTTCATTTTCCCTTCCTTTCCTAAAGGATCTTGGTACCTTCCCTTAAGTTTGATGAGTAGATTTAGCTTCTCAATTCATATTACAATGAATACTTGGGGATATTTATTTCACTTGTGACCACGCTGCTATCTGTCCTGATGAACTAATCCTAGCCTTTGGATATATGAAATTTCATTGAAAATGAAATGTCCACAGTGATTCATCTTTCAGCAAATGGGTAGTGTGTACTTTGAGGTTTAAAAATAGAGATGAGTCAAGAAAATCATATGTTTCCTATTTTTAAAAAACACTTTTCAAAGATTTGGATGCCCCTCCACCCCTTACCATCATATTAAACATGATGACCATAATTGGGGTACATATCCAAATAAAACCTAAAATAGCTCATTCCTTTCCAATTATAACATTTAGAAATACCATTTATCAAAATAATAATTTCAACTATTTCTAGCCGAAGGTCATGTGGGCACAGGGACTCTCCAATGTGTCAATATCATCATCCCAGGGCTATCACCACATGGAATGTGGTGAATGATTAGATGGTCCTGTGACATTCTTCATTGCTTGTTCTCTGTCTGGACGTGGTAACTGAGACATTGGGGTCATGGGCATGGGCTCCCTTTTTGCTAAATCACTCTGTGTTATTATTGTCCCAGAACTCTGCCCACGTGGGTTGATGTGTGCTACTTCATAGTGGGTGTGGATGAAGATCCGCAGCCGGGCTGGTTAGGCTGCAATCTGGAAACTTACAGGAAAATCCTATGTTTTGCATCTTTCAAGTCAGCTCTCTGCTTCAGCAGGAAGCCCAGCCTGTTGGCTGTTACAAGTTCTGTGTCCTTGGCTCACCTTTAATGGCAATGAGATGTTGATTTTCAGGTTTACTTCAAAATGGTTTCCTCTATTTTAATGACAGCTTATCAAACTGCATCCTGAAAGAATGTGTTGTGCAAAAAGGTTTACTTTTTTTTTCAGGTGAAGGTGGAAGAGAGGAAGTTTTCAGAAAATTCTTTAAGTTAAAAAATATGATTTGTATTTGCAATTAAATTTTTGTTTGAAAAAAACCTACATGTCCAGTGACTTTACATGTCTATCTTTCTGAACAAAAACCATATCCAAAAAACAAAAGAAGGAAGTAAGAAAAGAAGAATGACTGAATGAATAACAGTAAAGACAAACCAAACTTTGTAGCGACATTTGTAAGGACCTTCTATCGCCTTCTCTTAGGACTGATCTTCACTCACACTGAAGACTTTGAAATGTTCTCTTGGGTCTATGTGTGTCCCTGTCTGCTTCTCTCCTAATGCTGACAGGTTTTGAAAATCTGCCTCACTTTCAAGTCACATTTCTAAGTCAAGAATCCAATCATAGGCTCCCAGATCAGCTCTCCCTTCTGTCCTAGCAGGTGTGTCACACTTCAATACAGTGGCCACCATACCACTCTGCAGTTCAGCAGTTATGCATTCACTCTCATCCCATCATATAAATTCTTTAAGGTGGTTTTTCCACTACCAAAACTGTTTGGAGAATAGACAGTCCGTATTGTCCTTATTCTGCCTCACATGGAGAAAACATAATCTTGTCACTGTCTTTACCCTGCCAAGTCTCTGTATGTATCTGGCACATTTTATATGTTTATCATCAGTTAACAACATAAATGATCCCGGATTCCCTACTTCACACACACACACACACACACACACACACACTTCTTAAAAAGACCAAGGAAACACCAAAGTTTTAATTGTGAGCAGTCAGTCCTGTGAAAAACACACTAATTTTTAAGAGTGCAGAAACTTCATAAGCTTGATTTAGAGATGATATAACCTTGCTCTGCTTTAGGAGAAATAAGACGCTGTTAGAAAAAGGTGTTAGAGATTGATGGCGAGCAAGACACACATGGCAGGGAATGCTTCAGGCAGCTGAAATGCATCCCTCACTGATTTTGACTTTGCTCTAGATTTTCCTATCACTGTCTTTCTGCTCTGATCATTCCTTGTCCTACAGATCCAGCTGAAATTCATTTTCCTCTAAGCTGTTCTCCAATAGTTGTCATCTTTCCCTTCTCTGAAGCCTTTTGGGCTTCTTATGTTGTAGCTATGATGCTCTTCTCTGGGATTTTGTGTACTTGACCTCTTAGCTTCAAGTTGAGGGACTGTGTCTTGCCTCTCATGGAATCACTTGCCTAGCACAATGATGAGAATATTCACAGCTGCTCAATAATTGTTTATGGAATGAGTGGAAGGAGGAACTTGATATTATATTTGAAAAGTAAGGGGTAAGGATATAGGTAAGGAACACAAATATTGACACAGAAGATTTGAGTTCAAGCATCAGCTGTGTGAATAGGGTAGGGGGTGTCATTTAAACCTTCCCCAGAAAGGCTGAGGATAATAATGCTCACCTGTGAACTCTCTAGACTTATTATGCGAATCACATGAGTTGATGCAGGCATTGCAGTTTGTGAACTATTATACCTCGTAAAGAGATTTAATACTCAATATTCGATACGCCTCCCTTCACTCCATTCTTTTCTTCTTTCTCGTTACACTAATGCTAACAAGAATATTTTCTTTGATATGAGAAATTACCACAGATCTACCAAGAAGTATATTATGGATTAGTGAATAGATGGGTCACTGAGACACCTGTCAGAGTGCAGGTTCATGCTATGGGTGCATGCAGTGACTGTTACATAAATCCCTATAAGTGAGTATAGACCTTGAAATGTTGGGTTTTGAATTCACTACCCTTTACACAAGTGAAATAACCAGTTATACAGTTCCATAATTCTACTGGTCCTCAATATGGTCGTGAGCTAATCAATCAATTAACTGAAGGAATAATCCCCTTTTATGATTGCTGAATGTTGAGGTGTTTTCTGGTTTGGAATCGACTAGGTACAACTTCCCCACACTTCAAAAACATTTTTGAGAATTGAAAGAAAAAGTTAGTGCTAAAAATAATTGTTTAATGATTTAACCTCCAATTAGCCACAGCATCAGGGACCCTCTCTTCATCACTGGAGAGAATATTCTTTGATATCCCTTTTCAGGAGTAAAATTGGTAACCTCCCAGTTGAAACAGAAAGGGAGAGAACTCAGAACTAAATATCCTCATTGAATCCACATACCTAGGATAGTTCAGTGTACATTAAGTCTTATCAGTATCATATTTTATGATGTTTGCAGCAGCAGTGGTTTATAAAAATCTAGTTTTAAAAATAGAAATCCAAATACACAGGGCAGGAAAAAACCTTCCATTGCATCAGTATGAACATTTTTATAGTTTTTTTTTCTTTTGGCATTCTGATCTCTTTGAAAATTCTCTCCTCTCTACTTATGGGGAAAGTACACCTACTAACAGCCTAAAGGAATTATGCAATGTGCTTTGCACAACTCCCTATGGCCTCAGGTAACAATGTAAATGAACCTTATTAGACAATTTTTTTACTGCACATGGAGAAAATTATTTTAAAATAAGTTTTTTTCTTTTAAATTCAGTAAAACTGCTTGTCTTGAATGAAAAAGAGCCACATGAGAAAGAATTAGGGCATGTTACAGTTCAGCTGTTTGAGTCAGATGTAAAAAGAAAAAAAAATTGGCATTTCTGAGGTGGAAAAAGCTAGGTCTTCCTTCATAGGAATCACAAAAATAACTGCTGAAAACCCTCAAACTTTCCAAGAGATACTTCTTTAAAAGTTATGTGTAACTAAAAATAGGAGAATTATAATGGAAGTCAGTGTGCATGTGTGTAAAGTCCCAGGGCAGCATAGGAGGCGTGGGTTGGAAACTCGGGGCTTGTGATTTTAAATCTGTCGGCAAATTTAAATCTGTTGGCCGGAAGAGCATTTAACTCAGAGTAGTCACCTGCATTCCTTACCTGTAAAATGGAGATCACAAAGAAGTCCTGATGAAGTAAACTTTATGTTTATCATTTGGCTGCTTAAAGGAATGATGACAATCACCTTGCAGGACTGTAGAAAGATTGGCTTATGACTGTGGTGGCTTTGAACAGTGTAACGCATCCTGAAGTGGTGGAGACCTCACCTTTGGGAGCGTTTGTTTCTAGACCCGAGAACTTAATTGTGGTCGGACCTTGACAAAACCCCTAACCCAACATGACTGGGGGTCTTCTAATGGGATTAGCAGTACATACTCCACAACGACAAAGAATATATGAACAAGCACTGTTCTAAGATACAGTGGTGCCAAGGGCTGGGGCTGGTGGTGGGAAGGGACCAAGGAGGGACCAGGAGTAACTGCTTAATGAGTACAGGGTTTCCTTTTCAGGTGCTTAAAAACCTTTTGGAACTAAAGAGAGGTGCCGCTTGTTTTGTGAATATACTAAATGCCACTGAATTTACTTTACTTTAAAATGGTTTACTTTAAAATGGTTAATTTTATGTTTTGCAAATTTCACCTCACTAAAGGAAAATACATTTGTGTTTCAACTTAGAAGGAACTCACTCAATGCAAGCATGATTTATCACTGCTGGCAGATATGTGTGAGGTTCTTTTAATGATTTTTAGTGGGATGATTGCAATTTATACTTCTGTTTTTTCAATTAAAAAAGGCATTAACAGCCTTCATTGGAAAAGATGCATGGCTAAAATAGAAGAAACAGAGACACATTTAGAAGAGGAGTTGTTGTTTTGAAAAGCTGAGTTGTGTTTTTTTTATTTTTACAAACCAATATAATAATTGTTTGCTAACTCTCTTTAATTTGCGGAAATGGGACTTAGCAGATTGAGGGAACAAATGAATGGGTGAGCTATAGCATTATCACACAAGGCTTGTAACTTTACCTTTAGTGTGTTGATGACACACAGCCCTCCTGAGACATCTTGACTCATTCCTTCACATTTCAAAAAGCACTCGATTGAAAGGAATGTGGGCTAGGGCAGAATTTAGTATGACTGAAAATTCATAGAAGAGAGCTCCATCGTCAGCTTGCCCTATTTGCCAGGACATAATCACTTCATTCTATACTGTTCTTTTCTTTTTCACTCTCCAGCTCCCCTTCTTTCTCAAGCCTGCCCCCAAGCTCTTAAATAAAATCACTAATCTCCCTCTTGAACCTCTTCCTTATTTCACGCTTCCATTGTTCTTGCGTGTTTCCATTGAAAACATTCCGTGTGAGATGTCATACCAGGTCAGGACCAGTCAAGGAAACAATTTCTGCAAGTGCATCATTTGTTTCTAATCTAATGAGGAGGCCCACACCCAGAATACTCCCAGTTGCTATGTCTCTCTCCAGGTGGAGCTCCAGACTCTCGGGTGCCAGATGATTAAGCCTTGCTTCTAGCAGGGGTTGGAAGCAGCTGCTCCCATATCAAACCTCTTTTTCTCTCAGCCAGTTGCGGTGAAGTCTACACCCAACTGTGATGCGCAGTGCCCACTGGCAGCTCTCATCTCTACCGACAACCTTTCATCTCGATTCTCTATAAACTTTTCTTAATATCTGCTTGTTAAACCTGACAGAATGGCATTAGAACAAAGCTAACCTGGCTGCTGAAATGCTGGCAGCATCATCTGTCAGGCCTTTTTGTTTCTCCCTTTGATAAAGTTTTGTCTGGCTATTATTGTAGAGGCCTTGTTGGATGGTTCTGAGGCCTCAGAGCAGAAAGGCATCCATCTGCTGCAGAAAGCTCAAAGGGGGATGTGGTCCTGGGGTATATCCTGAGTTGAGTCATGTATTTCTTCCCCCAAATTATTCCCAGTAACTATCAAATCAAACCTTCCCCTCTCAGCTCATATAAGTACTTTAAAAACTTTTCGAAATAAAACTTTTAAACTTGGTTGTTATGCTTAAAAATTCCAGAAGCAAGATTTTAGGTAGTGCAGTAAATGGTCACAGGAATGAGTTGCTTTTTTAGGGGTGCTTTGAGAAAATAGCATTAAGTGAAGATGATAAGTTAGATCTTACATAAATAAGAAAATGACTTTCTTTATGGTATAATATGAAGTCTCTGTCTCTCCAGGAAGCCCAGCTGGTGTGTGCTAGTGTGTGAGTTGACATTATCAGCAATTAGAATGCTGTCTGGACAGACAGAAGGGCAAACTTTGCAAATCCATATTGCTATGAAGAGCCTACCGCATCTTCAGACAGGTTAAGAGCCTTTCTAAGAATAGGGCATGACTATGGGGCTAACTCTAGCTCTAAGGCTTTCTCTTCAGGAATGGCAACTGGCTTTCCACCTGCAATCTTTATACAGACCTGGTGAAGGTTGGATATGAGCCATGGAAACTGCAGTCTAAAATTGATGTAGCATAACCCTTGCCAGAAGAGTAGATGCACAGAAAATGGCATTTGCCATTTGATTTAAAAGTAAAGATGACAGTCCGAAGTGTCCTGCCTGGAGAAGGGCATCAATAATTTAGTTTGCCCAATTTAGCCTTTAAACTTCCCATCCCCGCTGCTGGCCAAAGAAGGATTACATGGTAGTGTTTACAGAATCTTCATTAGGATTGTCTTCTCACATTTCTTTATAACTGAATTTTCCATAGACACTTGTTTTAATCTATGTAAAGGCAGGTGCTAGATTTGAAATATTCTTTGTGATCATCTCTGTCTTCCCCAAAGAACCAAACCAGTCTAGATCACAGTGAAATCTCCATGAATGTCATTGCCACTACCTACCTGCAGGGGCATCAACTCAGAGCACTCTTATTACCTCCTTAAGTGTGTCTTAAAATTTGGTACACGTTTGTAAGGAAGAAAAAGCCATTTTCTCAAGAACTGTGGGTCATCACTTTCGGAATAATAGTATGGCACAATATTAGTTAAACTCAATGTCAGTTTCAAGTTCAAGGACAAACAGATGAGATGTCTGGTTCTCTGCTCCCCCATACCCATATGCTCTTCCTCACAAGCTATGCCAGGGAGAGAATTCCCATCTCTAGACTTTTCTCCTTATAAGGTGTGCTTTTTGCCATTAAGAAATCTGCTTGGATGTGGAAGACTCCAAGTACTAAATTATGTCTCCTGCTCCCTGCTCCCTGGCAGCAACTGTGCCAAGGTCCAAAAGGAGAATTGGGTAGGTGTGTCCTAATAGGAGACAGTGTTCCTACTCTAAGTGCCATAAAATCTTTTGAAGTCATTGTCTGGTGGATCTAAGAAGATTGATCCTGAAGGTGTGAGCTCAGAGCTGCAAGTCAGGAGCTCAGAGCTGTAATTCTTGGGTTGGCAATGACTCACTCTAGGGCCCGAGGCAAACCCACTCATCTTCTCTGTGCACCAATTTATTCATCTGCAAACTTAGAGAAATTAACACACAATTTCCTGATGGGGCTGTTTTATGGTTTAGGCATTAATATAATAATCATGGCATGTAAGTTTGATGGAAAACACCCCCAGAGGTTTTATCTGCTTGAAGCCTCTAAGAATTTTTAGTCAGCTTTGTTGTTTTTGTTTCCAAATCTGGACTTCCCTCTTTGGAGGTCTTTAAATCCCCAGTAAGGAAATTCAAGTTCCCTTGAAGTTTTGTTCTAATCTTGGTAAACACAGATGATTTCCTTTAGGACTATGTCACATGGTGGTTTTGCAAAAGAGATCTTCTCACCTACCACAAAGACCCCCTGCTACCCTTTAGGACCAGATGTCATGCAGGATGGGAACCAGCTTCTGTGGTGGGACCACGTTGTCTCTGAGCCCATCTGTGTAAAAGCCTCCTTGGGATCTTTGGTCTTGGCAGAGCTATTGAGTCAACCAAGAAGCATCATAAAGACATCCTCCTTTGTTGATGCTCTTCTTCCATGTCTGATGAAATAGTGCTTTTGGGAATAAAAAAAGTCAAAATGAAAAACGATGTGCCAATAAATGGAAATTGAATGAATGTGTTAGCATTAATTTGTTACATTCTACATGTGCTCCTTGGTGTTTGTATTTAGGCTCAGCAGCAGGCTTCTAGTATGGTAAAATAAGAAGGGACCCAGGAGAAATTGATCCAGCAACCCCCACATGGCTTCCATCCCAGACAGACCCCTCTGATTAGCTTACTTCTCTCCTTGGAAAGGAGTGCAATTCCTAAGTGCTCTAGTCTCCGGGCGGACTGGCCTCTGCTGTCTGTCTTCCCTATTTCAGCTCTCTTGAGTTCTGAAGCATATTTCTGTCTCATCTACTTAACGTTGCTGTTAAATCTCTGCCACCATGCCTGTCTCTTCAGCTCACTAGATTTTACACTCGTTTGCCAGTGGCTGTGAAAGGAAGTGACAGCAGAATTTCTCATGGACTTGGCTTCCATCCAGCATGGAAAACGTACCGAGTTGATGTCTCCCAGAGCTGTCTTTAACTCAGGTGTCCCTGTTTCATTGGGCTCGGCAGATTTCCTACATCTGGGTGTGTGACACTGTAAAAAGTTCAATCTTGAGACTTGTTACCCTCTTATGTGTCCCTATTCCATGTTTAAGGCAAGGAGTCTCTCCATAGATCTCAGGCTGAAAAAGTGCAGATTGTATCAGTCCTGCTTTTAGCAGTGCTCTGTGGAATAAGACACCTCCTGCTCAGTGTTCCCTCTGCTACTTTTAAGGTGTGAATAGACAACCAGGATCCATGAGCTGACAACCATGCTGTGTGAGCACCAGAGTTGGTGAGTGGAGCTTTGCTAGTGGATTGGGCCTGGAAGAAAATAATGGAAAGCAGGCATTCAAGTCTCATTCACTCATTTACTCAGTCTTTCCTTCTCCTAGCAAATGTTAATAGTTACTGAGCTCCTATTATGCTGTGCACCAGTTGATCATTGAGATATGATAGAATAACATATATTGAATGCCTATTCTGGAGTAGGCTCTGTGCTAAGTTTGTACCTTCCACAACTCTAAGAGACAATGCTGTGATTATCTCCATTTTAAAAAGAGGAGATTGACCCTTCAAGGTGTTAAGTAATGTCACACAGCCAGCAAGTGATGGAGGCAGGATTTGAATGCAGACAGTCTCACTCAAAGTCCTGGGTTCTTAACGGCCATGCAATATTCCTTGAATACAAGACTTTTTGCTAGACATTGTGAGAGATACCAGGGAAAATATGACATAATTTCTGTTCTCTAGGAGTTAATGAGAATAGAGGGAGTAAACACTCATCGTACTGCTGCTTACAGCAGTATAATCTTGAACATGTTACTTAACTTTCTGTGCTTCAATTTTCTAATCTTTAAAATAGGCTTGATAATAGTTCCTATATCTTAGGGTTATTTTGAGGATTCAATGTTAAGTAAGGATTATGTGTTAAAACATGTAAAATAGGATAGTGCTTTGATGACCTAAGGATTGTTAGCTGTTTATTTATTTTTTATTATTCGCTGTTAATAAGTAACAGTATTCATTGTGTAACTAGAATACTAGACACTGTATTGATCACTTAGAGATCTATAGTGAATGGAATATATAGTCTGTGTCCTCTTTTATACTTTCCTTTAAGCAAATGTAGCCCAAAGAGTAATTCTAACAGTAAGGAAATAAGAGCCCTATATGGCAATAATTTCTACTTGAGACAGAGAACAAAATGTTGAGATACTGAATAGTATCCCCGTAAGTCCCCCAAGAAGAAAAGCATGTTATACAGATTGCCCCAAGGAGCTGGGAGCAGAGAGACTGTGGTAGTTGGCATATGGGAAGTTGTCTGGCAGCAGCTAAGGGGGAAGAAGAACAGAGAAGAGCAGCATGCAGCTCAGGAACTCTCCAGAAGATTCATGGTCTTTAACTGAGGACACAGGTGACCACATCTCCCCCATTTCTCTAGTGATCCCAAAGGTGTCCTGAAAGCTCACTGATAGGTTTACATGTCCTTTGTGGCTGGGAATAAAGGAAAAGTAGAAGGGCAAAAGGGCTCTCAGGACCCTGCTGTCCCTAGGAAAGTCAGCCTAGCCCTCTCTTTGGAATTGTAAACTAACTCCATTGACTAAATGGCAGAAATCAATTTTCTCTGGGCTTTCCATTCAGGGCATATGTGTGTGAACAAGGGAGATATAAGGGGCATGTGTTCAGGAGGAAATGGGAGTCTGCAAATTTATTTGCTGTATGCAGGGTTACAAATACAAGAAGGAACAGTCTCCATTCTTAAGGAGCTCAAATCCCTTCCTTCCCACTTTCTTTGCCCCAGAGATGTACTTAATCCTCTCTTTGGACTTTCAGACAATATTGCCATGGACACTGGTTGGTACACACACACACACACACACACACAAATCAATTATTTGAAGACTGAGACTTATATAGCTGCTTTGATTCTGAAAGAAGTGCTTTGGAGCAGAAAATAGGAGGTAGAATTTGAAAACTCTTTGTTGAAAATCTTAAAACTTACTTTTCTTTGTTTTGCTGTTTGTAAGAATCCTGGAGTATGAACAAGTTGCCCAGGTATGATGAGATGGCAACTTATTTGTTACCTCACCACAGTGACATGCCCCCTTAATTGCTGCAAAGAGAAGCTAGAGACGCAGGGCCATCTGAGCCTGAGGCAGCACCACTAACACCAGCACATCCCCCTAAATTCCTGTTCACCCTGAAAATGAGCTCCCTTTTAAGATTGCAAAATAATCAAGTATACCTCTCTCTTTCAGGAAAGAGCACCATTTTCCACCTCCCACAGCTTTCTTTGTTTGGAACTGTTCATTCCTGGCAGTGATATTCTTAAACCAGGGAAGAATGAGGAAATTTCACTGTCTTGGTGAAATTACCTCATTTAGGAATAATTGGTATTCACAGAAGAGATGCACATTTTCATCCACCTAGTAATGAACAAATTAACAAGACACCTACTGAGTTGTGTTAACAAAATTACCAAATGTAAAAGGAACTAATTACTAACCACTTCATCCAGACTCAAAACTCAAAACTGCATTCATAATGGGCTTTGTGGCTGACTTGATGTAGACTGTAGAGAAAGAGAATGAACAGGTGCTTGGTGATCACAGACTCCATCCTCAGTGATTGCTTTGGAAGTGGTGCCTGCTTCTCAAGAAGGCTGAGATTGTTTCTAGAAGTCTTTCTTCCTTGTTGGTGAGGATGTCTGCAACATTCACACTCTCTTTTCCCAGACAACTGATTGTTGTCCATAAAATAGTAATCAAAACATATGGAAATGAATTTTAGAAGTAGCAATCTTTTCTGAAAAGATTTAGGCAGAGATTGTCCCTGTGATTATGGGGTCAGCTAGCCAAATTCACAAGGGATCCCTGGCATAGTGCCTGAAAGGATTGAGGCTCAAGGAAAATTGCTGATAAAAGTGAAAGGAGGGTTATCATATAAATACCAAAATTTTGGTGTTTTCTCACATCAAACACTTTTTTTTTTGGTTGATGATATTTGAAACAGACTAGTGGCAGATTTTCAGGCTAGAGAATTGTTTGGCTGCACTTTCATGAATTAAATCTAATTTCATGTGACAAAGATATTTTTCTTTGAATTTAAGGCAATTCTGGGACTATTTATTTTAAACTAAATATTTCAGTAATTCAACTAGGAAGTAAAAGAAAAAAATCAGTTATTATAAAAGTTAAGATGAGGTAGGAAAATAAAAGAGGCCTTTTAGCTACTTCATTTATCCATTCAATGAGTATTATTAATTGGCTAATTGGCTACTAAAGTAGCCAAGAAAGTTCTATGCTGGGGATAAAACAAGAAACAAGACAAGTAAAATCTCTGCACTCAAACTACATAAATGTTGGGGAGTAAGACAGACAAAAATGAAGCAAACAAGGAAAAGAATAAAACAGATGATTTCAGAGAATGATCAATAGCTTGAAGTAAAGGAAACCGAGGCTGCGATAGAGTAATGGAGTGAGTTCTAGCTGTGTTCTTCCAGCTAGTCCAGTTTTCACTAGTCCAGATTTCATCCGGGAACCAGCTTGAAGAGCCAGTTTCCAAAGTCCTCACCAACCATAGATTCTTTAATTAGATTTTCTGCACTTTATCATATTTTCTTTGCTTAGCTATATGCACTAAGGTGTTCATTGTTCTCACTCATTTATGCATAATGTGGTAAATTTTCCTCCGCCTTCCTCCAATGAGGAAGGAAGGCTCTCGATATTTGCCTCTAGGAACCCCCTGAGGTATCTGAAGAGAGGTTATCCCTGTTTTGCTATATGGCAACATATTGAGTGGATCTCAGCATTAAGGCAAAGGTATATGAGCAGTTAGCTCAAAGTGAGTACAGGTAGAAACAGAGTCTGGCGTTCTGAGGAGAAATTTTCAGTTAGAGTTCCCACCACATAAACACACCTACTCAGGGGAGGAACGTGATAGGAACGGGACAGGCATCAAGTCCTATGTGTTGAGCGCTGTCAGGGCTCAAGGAATGTTTGTTGGTTGTATGAATAAGTGAATGACTTATTCAATGAATAAATTGAATAAATCTATGCTCTTGGGAATTATCTCAGATATTAGAAGGTGGAATCAAAATGTGCCAGGAGAAAAGCCAATCACAACAACAACAATACCACACACACACATACACACCTCATACTAATAATTTTTCCAAAGCAATGCTATGAAAGGACACTTTTATAGCTCTGGGATGGTCTGACAGGAAGGGTTTGTGTTAGTATTTTTCTTTAGGAAACATTAGCTTTGAGACTTAAGTCTAATAATTTTACGTCCCATTTCTGAGAATATGTAAGATGTCTTCTCTTATCTTTTTATAGCTGAGGCCATTCCAAAGTAAGGCAAATATGGGAATATTAGATTTTCTTTTTGGTAAAGCAATGAGATGAAAATAGGAGAAAGTGATATCGTCAAAATTAGAGAACTATTTTTAAAAAAATTAGAGAACTATGTGGCAAATTGGTGACTATTGTGAGGTAGTGGAAAGAGCAAGAGACCAGGATGGAAAGAGCTGGCTAGTGACTATGGGAAAATTAAATATCTTCCCTGAAGTTTTTAAAATACAGAGGTTGCTTTATGCCAATTTTCAAAACATAGTCTGTTCAGAACGTAAGGGAAAGGGAAAAGAATGATTCCATTATGAAATACACTGCATCTTTATACCTTTCTATCAGAGGTTCATGATGAGCATTGGTACTTAAAGGCTCTGAAAATTCTATCATAAAGACACTTGCTTCACTTTGTTTAAAAGAACATTTCCAAAACTTTTTCCTTTTGGTAACTGTTGACATATTATGGAGCCATTTATTTCCAGGAAACATGATCTGAGGCTGGTGAGCAACACTCTATAATTGGTATTTATACACACACACACACACACATATCTTGATCTCCTTCTTTCCAAGCATTTCTCCCCAACTCTCCTACTTTACTGAACCACTGTATTTGAAGCTCATTCTCAGTTCAATTAACTTATTTTTAAAGTGCTGTTGTAAGAGAAATCTGCCCCTATTAAAACTCTTAGCAGGAGTCACAGCTTCCTCAATGTTCCAAAACCCAGCCCACCCCAACCCCAAATCAAGGTTTTAGGTAAACCCACAGACATAGGAACTTTTTTATCTGTAGATCTTTTTGCTAATTTTCCTGAAATGAAGTTACCCTATCTATGATTACTCTTTCATACATATATAGAGATATGTGCATGTAAAAATATTAATGTGTAAAAATAGGTGCCATTTACTAATGTGGGGAATTCAGCTGAGAACAGTGCAGCTTTTCCAGGGTTCCCCTGTGTTGTTGCCCATTTGGACTGCTATAACAAAATTCCATGAACTTAGTAGCTTGTAAACAACATTAATTTATTTCTCATAATCCTGAAGGCTGGAAGGTCCAAGAAAAGAGACCAGCAGATTCGTTGTCTGTTGAGGGCCCACTTTCTGGTCCATAGATGGCACCTTTTCACTCTGTCCTCTGGGACCTCTTTTATGAGGGCACTAATCCCATTCATAAGGGCTCCACCCTCATGAACTAATCACCTTCTAAAGGCTCCATCTCCTAATACCATAAAATTGGTGATTGAATTTCAACAAATGAATTTTTTGGAGACACAAACATTCAGACCATAGCACTCTGAATTCTGTTGGTTTTGTGATGGCTACAGATATCCCTTTCTCCTCCTTTACTCTTTTCTGACTTGGTCACCACTGAATTTTCAGTCTTAAACATAGTTTCTGGCATAGACTTGATACATATTAAAGAAAAGATTGTGAGATAAATAAGTGAGGCCAAGGAGAGATAGAGGAGAGAAGGAGGGAGGGAGAAAGGAAGAAAGTAATGAAAGAAGGAAGGAAGGAAACAAGGAAGGGAGGATGGAAGGAAAGAAGATGTGGTCTCTCATAATTCCCTATTATTATAATCTGCCAGTTTTCAAAAGTAGCATCCCCATTTTACCCTGAAAGTTTTCTGGTATTCTAGTGAATTTTCATTTTACTTTCAATTATCCTATAGTGTCTGCTTTTTAAGCTGGTGGTGGCCACTTGTTGCCATAGATACTTTGGGAGAAGTTACAGGCCAATCAATAATATGATAATACTTTTGGAGAGATTCTGCTCCAAAAATGTAATTGTTGAAAATTTTATTCCATCATTTGGCTTGAAGCACAGCATGTAGTTGTCATAAGAGGACATTTGCTCCGGGGGTGAGCATGACATTGATAGGATCTAATTTCACACCCACTACAACAGGTTGAAGAACTTCACTACTTTGCAGACCTTAAGTTTTGTCTGTGTGTGGTTCTTACTTGTTTCTAGACTCTATTTCCTAGTTTGCTCTGCCCAAACTGGCAGACTAGCAGCTTTTCAACAAAATTAGGCAGAGGATATAATTTTCTGTAGCATATAATGAAAGCTGGAAAAAAAAAAACCCATGAAAGTACTGAAATGTCTTTATACAAATGCAAGGGCTTTATGAGGTTGGCAAGAAGATAATTGTGTATCTGAGTGAAGGAGGTTATGACTACATTTGGGTAAACAAAATCTGCTGAGATCATGTTTATTGCTAAGATACCAGCCTTAAAAGATAAACACCATAGAGGGTTGGAAAAAGAAAAAAAAAGATGAAGAGGTGGCATCTATATCAAAGTGTTTTCACAAATATTAATGGGATATTAATTAGCATTGAATAAGCACTAAGTTGAATTGTGGCTTAAGACAGTAGCATATAAGAGCTGTATGATACATTGCCAACTTTTATGGTGCTTCCAGTGTTGTGGTAGCTGCTACTTTCTTCAAAATATGGCTAATACCAGACTTTATCACACATATTTAAAACTATTTGGATTTACTTATACATCAAATATATGAATTGCTGGGTTCTCCTGAGAATACAAAGATGCGAAGAATAGATGTTCTTTTCATTCCTAAGGGATTTTGTAAACTTTCAAAAAGTTCGCAGATAATTCTCATACAAGGCAGAATGGCATACTCCCTAAATGAATGGTACCAACAAATTCTCTAGGAGTTCAGAGTAGGGAAGTAACTCTTCTTCCTTACATAATCAAGGCAGTTGCTTTTGTGGAAGGTGGAATTATAACTGGACTTGATGGGATTCCAGGAAGAAGAGATAGGTCTGGAGAGGTAACTGCAGAAGGGAATGAATGAACAAAGATGAGAGAACAGAAAAGATTGTCTTCTCTACCAAGTCCACTTATTTGCTGTTTTCCCTATCTCAGCTGCAGGCATTGTCACCTCTACCTGGACACCCATGCTGGGAATCTGCAAGTCATTCATTACTCCCAGTTCTCTCACTCTTCAAATCTAATGAGCCACTAAATTGTGCTGACTTCACTTTTTATACAGCCAACATTTTTTTTTTTTGCTGAATATTTTATTCCTATTTTTTCTGTTATTGATGATAAGTGATGTTGAACATTTTAAAATTTTGTTTAACCTTTAAAAAATCTTACAGAAAAGAGACATATTTTCCTTCCATTTAAGGAATTCTAAATGGGGGAAGGTAGGGAGACAGAGCGGGATCTCGTAGGCCCCTACAATATTCACCCTCCTCTCCATAACCCACTAGGTGCTAAGACTCCTGAGGTGCACATCAGACTCTTAAGGTGAGGGGGTGCGGATGTGAGGTCATTTGAAAATTCACCTTTGGTGATTATGTATTTATTTTTATTATTATTTTATTTAAATAGATTTAGGAGGTTCAAGTGGTTTTTTGTTACATGGGTGAATTGTATAGTGGTGAAGGCTGGGCTTTTAGTGTGTCTGTCACTCAAATAGTGTAAATTGTACATGACAGGTAGTTTTTGATCCCTCACCCCCTTCCTACCCTCCCCTACTTGTGAGTCTCCCAAGTCTATCACACCACTCCATGTGACCATGTATACCCATCATTTAGCTCCCACTTCTAAATGAGTACATGTGGCAATTGTTTTTCTGTTCCTGAGATACTTAGGATAATGGCTTCCAGTTCTATCCAAGTTTCTGGGAAAGCCATTATTTAATTCCTTTTTATGGCTGAGTAGTATTCCGTGGTATATATATATATATACCATGTTTTCCTTATCCACTCACTCATCAATTGATGGCACTTAGGTTGATTCCACATCTTTGCAGTTGTGAATTGTGCTGCTATAAACATCCAAGTGCATGTGTCTTTTTCATGTAATGATTTCTTTTCCTTTGGGTAGATACCCAGTAGTGGGATTGCTGGATTGAATGGTAGGTCTACTTCTAGTTCTCTGAGGAATCTATGTACAGTTTTCCATGGAGGTTGTACTAATTTGTATTCTCACCAACAGTGGATGAGCATTCCCTTTTCATTGCATCTGTGCCAACATCTACTGTTTTTTAACTTTTTAATAATGGCCATTATGACAGGGGTAAACATGGTATCTCATCGTGGTTTTAATTTGAATTTTCCTGTTGATTAGTGATCTTGTGCAGCTTTTAATATGTTTGTTGGCCATTTGTAAATCTTCTTTTGAAAAACATCTGTTCATGCCTTTTGTCCACTTTTTAATGTTTTTTTTTTCTTGGTGATTTGTTTGAGATCCTTGTAGATTTTGAATAATAGTCGTCTGTCAGATACAGTTTGTGAATATTTTCTCCCATTCTGTAAGTTGCCTTTTACTCTGTTGATTATTTATTTTGCTGTGCAGAAACTTTTTAGTTTAATTAAGTCTCATTTATTTATTTTTGTTCTTGTTGTATTTGTTTTTGGAGTCTTAGTCATAAATTATTTGCCTATGTCAATGTCCAGAAGAGTGAGTTTTTCCTAAGTTTTCGTCTAGATTTTAATGGTGTCAGATCCTACATTTAAGTCTTTAATCCATTGTGAGTTTACTTTTGTGTATGGTGAGAGAGAGGGATCCAGTTTCATTCTTTTGCATGTGGTTCTCCAATTTTCCCAAAACCATTTACTGAATAGAGTGTCTTTCTCCAGTGTATGTTTTGATCTGCTTTGTCAAAAATCAGTTGGTTTCGGATATCTGGCTTTATTTCTGGGTTCTCTATTCATTCCATTGATCAATGTGTCTACATTTATACCAGTACCTTGCTGTTTTGGTTGCTATATCCTCGTGGTATAATGTGAAGTTGGGTAATGTTGCGATGCCATTAGATTTGCTCTTTTGGCTTAGGCTTGCTTTGCTATTTGGCTATTTTTGATTCAATATGTAGTTTGGAATTGTTTTTTCTAATTCTGTGTAAAATTGCATTGCTATTTTGATGGGAATTGTATTGAATCTGTAAATCACTTCAGGTAGTATGGATATTTTAACAATATTGATTCTTCCAATCCATTAGGATGGGATGTTTTATCATTTGTTTGTATCATCAATGATTTCTTTCATCAGTGTTTTGTAGTTCCTCCTGTACAGATCTTTTACCTCCTTCGTTAAATATATTCCTAGGTTTTTTATTTTTTATTTTTTGCAGTTACTGTAAATGAGATACAGTTCTTGATTTGATTCTCAGCTTGGCTATTATTAGCAGATAGAAGTGCTAGTGATTTGTGAACATTAATTTTGTAATCTGAGACTTTACTGAATTTATCAATCCTAGGAGTCTTTTGGAGGAGTCTTTAGGGTTTTCTAGATATAAGATCATATCATTGGCAAAAAGACATAGTTTGACCTCCTCATTTCCAATTTGGATGCACTTTATTTCTTTCTCTTGCCTAATTGCTCTGGCTAGGACTTCCAAGACTACATTGAATAGAAGTGGTAAAAGTGGGCATCCTTGTCTTATTTCAGGTTTTAGGGAAATGCATTCAACTTTACTCCATTCAGTATGATGTTGGCTGTGGGTTTGTCATACAAAGGCATGCTGGATTTTATTAAATGCTTTGTCTGCATCTACTGAGGTGATCATATGTGTTTTGTTTTTAATTCTATTTTTGTGGTGAATGGCATTTATTGATTTGTATATGTTGAACCATCTTTGCATCCCTGGGATGAAACCCACTTCATTGTGATAAAATATTTTTTGTGAATGTGCTGTTGGATTTGGTTTGCTAGTATTTTGCTGAGAATTTTTTCATCTATGTTTATGAGAGATATTGGTCTGTAGTTTTCTCTTTTGGGGTGTCCTCTCCTGGCTTTGGCATCAGAGTGATACTGGTTTTGTAGAATGAGTTAGGGAGGTTTTCCTCCTTCTTGATGTTATGGAGCAGTGTCAGTAGGAGAGATACCAGCTCCTCTTTGTAGGTCTGGTAGAATTTGGCTATAAATCCATCTTGTTCTGGGCCTCTTCTTTTGGGAGATTTTTTATTAGAGATTCAATCTCACTGTTTGTTATTGTTCTGTTTAGGATTTTTATTTCTTCCTGATTCAAGCTTGGGAGATTGTGTGTTTCCAAAACTTATCTATTTCCTCTAGATTTTCTAGTTTGTGTGCATAAAGGTATTCATAGTAGTCTCTGAAAATTTTTTATATTTCTGTGATATCATTTGTAAAGTCTCCTTTTTCATTTCTGGTTGAGCTTATTTCAATTCTCTCTCTTCTTTTCTTGGTTAATCTAGCTGGCAGACTATTGATTTTGTTTATCTTTTCAAGGAACCAACTTTTCACTTTATTAATTGTTTTTATTGGTTTTTGTTTTCAATTTCATTTAGTTCTTCTCTGATCCTTATTGTTTCTTGTCTTTTGCTAGCTTTGGGTTTGGTTTGTCCTTGTTTTTATAGTTCCCTGAGGTGTGACATTAGGTTGTTAATTTGTGATCTTTCTGGTTTTTTAGATGTAGACATTTAGTGCTATGAATTTCCCTCTTAGCACTGCTTTTTCTGTATCCCAGAGATTTGGGTAGCTTGTGTCACTATTGTCATTCAATTAAAACAATTTTTTGATTTCCATCTTGATTTATTTTTTGGCCCAAAGATTGTTCAGTGCAAGTTGTTTAATTTCTATGTATTTGTATAGTTTTGAGAGTTACTATTGGAATCAATTTCCAGTTTTATTTCACTCTGGTCTGAGAAGATACCTGGTGTTATTTCAGTTTTTAAAAATTGCTGAGACTTGTTTTATGGGCTAACGTATGGTCCATATTGGAAAGTGTTCCATGTGCTGATGACAAAAATGTATATTCTGCAGTTTTTAGGTAGATTATTCTGTAAAGGTCTGTTAGGTTCATTTTTTCTAGAGTCCTGTTTAAGTTCAGTGTTTCTTTGTTTACTCTCTGCCTCACTGATCTGCTTAGTTTTTTCAGTGGAGTGTTGAGGTCGTTCCCTTGCTTTTTATTTAATTTCTTAGGTCTAGTAGTATTTGTTTCATGAATCTGGGAGCTCTGGTTTTAGGATTTATATTTAGGATTGCTATATCTTCTTGTTGAATTGCTCCCTTTATCATTATATAATGACCATCTTTGTCTTTTTTTTTTTAACCATTGGTGATTTAAAGTCTGTTTTATGTGATGTGAGAATAACTATTCCTGCTCATTTTTTATTTCTATTTGCATGGAATATTTTTTTCTTCTCTTTACCTTGAGTCTATGAGACTTTTTATAAGTCAAATGGGTTTCTTGGAGGTAGCAGATATTAGCTTAGTGTTTTCTTATCTATTCTATCAATCTGTACCTTTTAAGTGGGTCATTAGACTGCTTGCATTCAATGTTAATATTGATTAATGAATACTGTTCAAGTCATCACGTTAATTCTTATCTAGTTGCTTGTATTCTCGCTTGTGTTACTGTTTTACAAGAGCTGTGAGTTTTTACTTTTTAGTTCTTTAAGTTAAACCATTCTTTTCAGTGTTTAGAGCACTTTTGAGCATTTCTTGTAAGTCAGGTCTAGTGGTGACAAAATCCCTTAGTGTTTGCTTGTCTAGAAAATATACTATTTCTCCTTCATTCATGAAACTTAGTTTTTCAGGACATAACATTTTTGGCTGAGAGTTATTCTGTTTAAGAATACTAAAAATGGGATCCCAATTCCTTCTGTCTTGTAAGGTTTCTGCTGAAAATTCTACTCTCAGTCTGATGGGTTTTCCTTTATAAGTTACTTGATGCTTTCATCTCACAGCTTTTAGGATTTTCTCCTTCACTTTGACTTTGGCCAGCTGATGACTGTGTGCCTTGACTGCATTCTATTTGCAATAAATATTTCAAGAATTTGATGATCTTCTTATATGTGGATGTTTAAATCTCCAGCAAGACCAGGGAAGTTTTCCTCCATTATCCCCTCAAGTATGTTTTCCATGCTTTTTGCTTTTTCTTCTTCTCCCCTAGGGATACCTATGATTTTTGTTTGGGTGTTTCACATAATCCTATATTTCTTAGATACTTTGCTCATTTACCTTGATTTCTTTTTCTTTATTTTTGACTAACTGGATTAATTCAAAAGCCTTGTCTTTAAGCTCTAAAATCTTTTCTTCTACTTGATCTAGTCTATTATTAAAACTTTGCACTGTATTTTGAAATTCCCTAAATGACTGCTTCATTTCCAGAAATTCTGTTATTTTTTTTAAAGTATCTATGTCTTTATTGAATTTTTCATTCATGTCATGAATTTTTTTTCTTGGTTTCTTTGTGTTCATTTTCAACTTTTTCATTGATCCCATTAAGCTTACCTGTGATCTATATTTTAAATTCCATATCAGACATTTCAAAAATTTCCTTTCAGTTGGAGTCCATTGTTGGACAGCTAGTGTGATCCTTTGGGGGTTTTGAAACTGCCTGCTTTTTCATATTATCAGAGTTCTTATGTTGGTTCCTTCTCATCTGTAACCTCTCCCCTCAGCTCAAAACAGATAGCTTTGCAGTTCACTTGTTTTACTCTGCTGGAAACTCTGCTGCTCAGTGTAGATAGGGAGAGGTGGGTGCACTGCCTTTCAGTTCATGCAGGTAGGTACCCCCTGTGGTGTTACTGGTAATTTGAGTTTGTTGGACCTCAGACCCCTAGGAGAGTGTTCAAGTCCCAGTGATGTGAACTAGTTAGGTAATCCCAAGTTCCCAGCCCCCTGGATGGCATGCTTGAGTCCTCGGGGGGTGGGGGGGACCAGACTGAAACTGAGCTGGCAAACTTGTTCTCATGTTCTCAAGCCTCCCTAGGTTCAGGCACTTTTGCGATAGTGAGAGTTGGGATGCTCTCCTGCTCCAGAAGAATGCTCAGGCAGGAGAAAGGTGGATGCACTGTGAACCTGTGACAGGAGGGGCAGACCTCTCTTGATAAGATTAGCAGAGGCAGGCAGCTGTGGGATGTACAAGTCACCACACCTCCTTCTCTCAGCAATGACAACAGTTTCTGTCCTTCAGGAGGCACAAAAGCTCCCACATTCCTAGCTCCCTCCCTCACCCTGCTGCAGTAGAGGTGGAGGCAGTTCAACCCACCCTGTGCAGTGCTATCAGACTCGCCGTGGGCTATGGCCGAAATGCTCCACAAGGGGAGCTGTGGTTGTGCAAGGGACTTGCCTCTGGGGAACATAAGCTCCTCCCAGAATAGACAGGTAGCTGGGAAAGTGGACAGCTAGCCCCACCGTCCCTCAAGGGAGGCAATAGCTTTTGTTCTTGGGAAGTATAAAAGCATTTTCTGTAGCTTTTTAGAGGCAAAAGAATGAGATAGGTTCTCTGTCACAGACAAGGCAGCATTCCCAACTGTCTTGGCTTAATTGCCCCCTGTTGTACCCTGCTGGTCCTGAGCAGAAACAGACAGCCTGGGTATCATAGGTGCTTTGTCAGAGGCAAGACAGCTGCTCCCAGGTGCCCTGCTTCCTCCATCATCACTGAATCTACCTTAGGGAGGATGTTATTACCTTATTGTTTAGGTTAATGCAGGTGCCTTTTTCTACCCTTCTTGTTTCCAGATGGTACCATCATAATCAACCTTTCATAATGCTTCTTGTCAGAAAAATGGTTCTGATGACTCCTCATTACCTACAGGAGGAAGTCCAAATACCCCAGTATGGCCTGTGTGTCCTCCTTGATTCACCCCTTCCTACTCACCTAGCTTCACCTGCCACCTCCCCGTTCACAATGGTCTTTCCTTAGTAGATAATGGAAACCATTCTTTTTACATGAAAATGACATAATAAAAGGATTAATTTAGTCTATCTTTGCAAGAAAAGTTGTAATCCTAACAATATTTGTACCCCCATAATATAATGAAATATAAAATAAATAAATAAATAAATTTTAAAAAAAGTTGAAGAGTAAAATGATTACATACTTTGAAATCAACAAACATGAATTTGAATCCTAGAGTTGCCACAAAATGGCTGAATGCCTTTGGGCAATTTACATAATGGAGATAAGCCTTATATATTCCTAGTGAAGATTAAATTCAATAATGCAGATAAAGTGTTTAACAAAATTGCTGGAACATAGTACACTTCTACATACTCAATAAATGGTAGTTTATTATCATTTTTCCTTTCAATCCCTTCCCAAGAAATTTGTATAACTTTTTAAATTTTACATTGGGAAGTTTAGGTTAAGAAATACAATGAAGCCAGGTGCAGTGGTGCACACCTGTGGTCCCAGCTCCTTGATTCTCCAGCGGAGGCAGGAGAATCATGAGTTTCAGTCCAGCCTAGGCAAAATAGTGAGACCTCATCTCAAAAAAAAAAATGCAATGAGTCACACAGCAGGAGGAAAAGTTTAAACTTTTGAGTGTTAGAAAGAGACAGGTACATTTGTTAAATAAAATAGTTATGATTTTTCTTGAAATTAATGAAGGAAAATATAATGACTCTTAGATGAAAAAATGTTTCAAGTTTTCTACTTAAAACTGTTTCTGTCACTCTTTCTGCAGGGACAGAGTGACAGAAGTTGTGAGTTCACCCAGCGAGTGGAGATGTGAAATTTCTATACATACAAAATATCTTTTCTCTTTTTCTTTTTGATATATTATTAATTTAAAGTGACATCAAATTTAAAAGTTTGCTAAAATTTACTTATTATTAACAATTCATTATTTAAATAATAATTTTAATAATTATTAAAATAATAATAATTTTAATATTATTAATTTTAATAATAACATATTACTGATTATTAACTGTTAATGCCATTGTCCTTGAAGTGTCCAGATTTCCACTTTTTATTAATTTATGTATACCCTTCCTCCCTCTATAAAAATGATTCCTCCCTTTTGGAATAAGCTTGAGTATCTTATTTCAAAGTAGTAGAATCTGGAATATAAAGAAAGATAGGAGAAGTCAAGATGTTTCCTCAGGTTCATTTTGTACCTTACAAGCCCCAGCTCTGAAATCAGTCATTTCTCCAAAGAACTCTAGTTCCTTTGAGTGGAGAAGGGTATTTAGAAACCAAGATCTGGGTGTTTGGTGTGATTGGTGCTACTGGAGTATTGTTTAATGGCTCCCTCAGTGGATAAGGCTAGAAATAAATTTACTTTTATATATATACCCAAAGATACACCCATATAAATATACATACACACTTAAATCTATAAATATTTCTTTATATATGTGCACATATTAAAAACTGGAAGCATAAGAATGAGAAGAAAAGAGGAAAACATTAAATAGGATTTGAAAATATAAATAATAATATATTGGTGTATTTGGTTCACATGCTTTGAACAAATTCAAATTGCACAGGGAAACAAAAAGCACTAAGAAAATGGTGCAAAAGTGTGATTCTTACTGTTAGGGCTATGTTAAGGCAGAGAAGTATCACAAAATAGGACTTTTAGGTATATAGGGTATACAAAAATATCCTTTTGCATAAAACCTAATCCTGAATGTATGCTTAGATAAAATTCTTTAAGAGGGCCAGAGTTTTGCCTGTTAATTTAGATTTTCCAAACCTTGTAAGTGGTTACTTGTCCAATTTGAGTAACTCTTTAGAAATAATTCACTGACTTTTTTCATTAGGTGCAGTTTACATATAAAGCTTATAGGAGGTATATATATAGTCTCCATGAAATACAGTATCAAAGACAATCCACAGCAGAAGTCAGTGCTTTCTAGGGTTCTTATCTAGCCAACATAGGTCATGGCAGGTTAGAAAGGGCCACAAGATTCATTCTTAGGGTATAAAGGTAAAGTCACTCAGAGGAAGCCATATGGACTGACAGGAAAAGGCCCCATAACAAAAATATTAATAATAACACAACAACAACTGTGTTTTGTGTGTGCATGTGTTCTAGAAAGATGTATGCAAATGTAAATAAAACACATTAATTTATTTTCTCTAAAGGATAAACAAACATTGCCTTGTTTGGCAGAATCTGCTAAATGCATATTGCTCCCTTTGGCTTTTTTCTTTGCTGCAATAGAAGTATGTTTTGTATTAAATCCATTGTTACTAGGAAATTAATCCCCAAATATGCCAGCATAGCTTTCCATAGTATTAAGAATCCCTATTTCAGATGAAAAAATGCAGCCTCGACTAAACACATCAGCCTCTGGAAATTAAAAAAAAAAAAAGGATAAAGTTTTCCCTTGAAGTTGAACGCAACAGACATGCAAGAAAATACTGGAAGAGTTTGGCATCATAACTTGCTGGGGGCCTGTTGGTCAACTGGGGATATTGAACCCTGTGTGTCCAGGAGACATTACAGTGTGGCATCAAACCAGGGGTAGTATGCTAAGGTTGTTTGCTTGTAAAGTTTTAGGAAGAAGAAAACTGGGAACTCAACAGTCATCTGCTAAATTCTCTAAAAATAAATCCTCTCAGACACCATTTTTTTTCCATTTTTGCTAGAGTAGCTGAATTAGCAGATAAAGTAGTGTGCATGACACAGTCAATCTTGACTTTAGCCAAACAGTTGATAAAGTGTTGTAAAGGAATCATTAAGTCAGAATGTGCCAAGGCATTCGCCTGCTGAATGGCCTCTGGGACAGAGGAGTAAAGACACAATGAAGGAGCATGGATCCAGAGAGAGCGCACAATAAATGACCATGTATTTCTCAGAACAAAGTTCTAGGCTCTTCCAGTCATTCAAGTGACTGAGCCATGCCACATCTTTTTTTTTTTTTTTTTAATTTTAAAATATTATGGGGGTACGAATGTTTTTGGTTACATGTATCAATTTTGTTATGTTTCATTCAGGGTTATAAGTGTACCCATTACCCAGATAGTGTTCATTGTACCTGTTAGGTAGGTTTTCACCCATATTCTCCTCCCCCTGCCCCCCAGCTTGATTTCCACTGAGTTTTACTTCCCTCTGAGCACATGTGTGCTTATTGGTTAGTTCCAGTTTAATAGCTAGTACATGTGGTATTTGTTTTTCCATTTTTTAGATATTTCACTTAGGATAATGGTCTCTAGTTCTATCCAAATTGTTGCAAAAGGCCTTAATTCACCCTTCTTCATGGCTGAGTAGTATTCCACAGTATACATATACCACATTTTGTTAATTCACTCACTGAATTGATGGGCACATGGATTTATTCCACATCTTTGTGATTGTGAATTGTGCTGCAATAAACATTTAGTGTAGGTGGATTTTTTTGATAAAATGACTTATTTTCCTTTGGGTATATACCCAACAGTAGCATTGCTGGATCAAATGGTAAGTCTACTTTTAGTTCTTTGAGGAATCTCCATACTGTTTTCCATAGAGTTTGTACTAATTTGCAGTCCCACCAACAGTTTTTAAGCATTCCTTTCTCTCTGGATCCATGTCAGCATCTGTTGTTTTTGGACTTTTTAACAAAAGCCATTCTAACTGGGGTAAGGTGATATCTCATTCTGGTTTAATTTGTATTTCTCTGATAATTAGTGATGTTGAACTATTTTCTTGTATGTTTATTGGCCATTTGTGTATCTTCTTTTGAAAACCTTCTCTTCATGTCTTTTGTCCACTTTTTAGTGGGATTGTAGCCAAAAAAAAATCTTAAGGAAAAAGAAAAAAAATCTGGAGACATCACATTGCTAGACTTCAAACTATACTACAAGTGTATAATAACCCAAAAAGCATGGAATTGGCACAAAAATAGAGATATAGACCAATGGAACAGAACAGATATAAAACCATCCACATATAGCCAACTGATGCTTGACAAAGTAGACAGCAATATACACTGGGAAAAGAATCCCTATTCAATAAATGGTGCTGGGAAAATTGGATAGCCACATGCAGAAGAATGAAACTATCTACATCTATCACCACTCACAAAAATGAATTCAAGATGGATAAAATACTTAAATATAAGGCATGAAACCATAAGAATTCTAGAAGAAAATGTTGGAAAAACTTTTCTAGATATTGACCTAGGCAAAGAATTTATGAAGAGGACCCCAATGGCAATCACAGCAACAACAAAAATAAATGAGACTTGGTTAAATTAAAAAGCTTCTGTACAGCTAAGGAAATAATCAACAGAGCAAATAGACACCCTACGGAAGGGGAGAAAATATTTTCAAACTATACATCAAATAAAGGATTAATAACTAGAATCTACAAAGAACTCAAGCAAAAATACACATTTTATATTAACATCAAATCAGAATGCTGTAAAAATATTTGTCTTAAGCAGTCGTTGGACAGAGTTGAAATAAAAGTATTTTTGGATGCTTCTCTATTATAGCAGTGAAATTGCACCTAAAGTAAAAAAGAATTATAGCTATTGTCCCGGGGACGCAGGTCTAAAATGCCTAAACTTTTATCATTGAGAAGTTGCAGTACATTTGGCCTGAACTTTTGAAACTGCCAGTTTGTGCTTACGGAGGTTTGAGGATACCTTTTCATCACTCCCCTTTTCATCACTCCCCCATGCAAGAATGTACGTTCCAAGAGGGTTGCGGCATTATCTACTTTTCTCACTGCAGTATTTCCCATTCTGAGAAAAGTACTTGGTACATAGTAGGGGCCCAACAAGATTTGTTTACTGAATGACCAGTCATCACAAACTTCAGTTGTGTGCTTATTATGTACTTGGTGCTGACTTATGCGCCACTTTTCTGTGTGACAAGGATAGAGTGAAAAAGAAGTATGAAAACTCAGTGTGGTCGTGCCTTCTTGGGCAAGCACACAAGACTTTCTGCCTGCTGTCTCCACAGTGGGCAGTGGGTAGGATAAAGGCCCTTCAGTCATCACACCTTTTGCTCATAAGGGGCCAACACTCTTTGCATGGTAGGGTATGGTAAGTAAGGTTGCCAAAACTTTCCTTAAAAAATTTGACTAGGTAAAATTACTGATGTTGGCAGCCTTAGCTTGCACATCAATCCTGATGCTGTGCACATTCCTAAAATCCTGTGATGGGAAATAGGAACTTCAGCGATTTGGGACCAGTAATTGATGGGCCTTAGAAATAATGAGGGGCTGGGTAACACAGAGACAAAATGATTGGAAATTGTGCAACAAGGTAAATAATCTAAATAGAACTGGAGATTACAGAGAAGGATTTTGGAGGTTATGGTTGCAGAGTATCTCCCAAGTAAAGGACAAGCAAAATTCATCTCTGACATTGATGATCTGGAAAATAGAAAGAGCCATCAAAATTGAAAATGAGCCGGTGTCCTGAACAGGAAGACAGATATTTTCTTAGCTACCAGACTGCTGTGAGATCCTTGGCTTCTTAGCCTTTGAATAAAAATATTCCCCAAAATGAAAAAAAAAAACCTTTAAAGAAAATGCTACAGTCCTGGTGTACTATGTTAATTATGACCTACTAGGAATATAATAATACCAACAGCATGCCAGAAAGAAATCAGATTGCAAACATCAAAATTCCATTGTCCAAATATTACCAGACAGTTATCTTGGCATTGGCCAAACTCTGAGTTTTGGTCAGAATTGAGAAAAAAATAATAGAAGGAGGTCTCCTTTTGGAGGCCTCTGTGTTACATCAGATTTCGTTTTTCTTTAGCACCTTTTATATGAACATCTTGCAAATGCTAATTGATTAATTCTCACAATAGTCCTGTGAGCAATGCAGCCCTTAAAATCTCAGCTTGAATGAGCTGAGGAATCAAGTAGAAATACATCTTATTACCCGAGAGAGAAGCTTTTCTGTTACCAATTTCCTAAGAAAATATTGGGAGTGGGGGAGAACCTCCAGGAAATCCCTAAAATTGTATAGTCAGAGTAAAAGAAAAAGTTGATAACATCCTTGTCATCATGTTTAAACTCGTAGGAGAATGAGCTTGGGATACACTTTTAAAGGAACTATAGAACTCTCCTTCTGGTCTTGATAAACTCATCTATGAATCTCTTTTTTATATTAGCTTTGCTTCTCCTGATCATTTATTTACATGTCTTTGACCAAAAGAAAAAAAAGTCTCGTAATTTAATATATTCTGTTGTGTGGCCACATCTGATGCCAGAGGGTTAAAACCTGGACTTAACTTCTTGGAGATGGAAAAGTTGCATTCACCGGGCTGGGCTCCAGTAAAGATTTGTTTTTTTTTTTTCTTTCTGTGGCCATGTGTGCTTTGTCCGTCTACAGGATTTTAGACCCAAGTAAGTAAACACGGTTTGGAATAATTTATGTGGAGCATGTTTAGTAAATGACTGAAATTTACTCTAGATTGGAGAGATTTCTAAGGAAGACAATAGCCATTCTCTGCCTGCGGTCTTCCCAGTAAGCAATAGGTAGGGTGAAAACCCTTCTGCCATCACACATGTCCCGATCTGGGCTCAGAGGCCCTGGTGTGGTGGGGCCTGGTAAGTAAGGTTGCTGAATATTGCCTGGGATATTTAACCTCAAAGCTAAGATGTGATTTTCTTCTTCATTAAAATCCTAATGCCCTCACCTCTTGGGCATCTGCTACTTCTTGACTAGACAGGGATGACTGGTCTATGTTTGACTCTTGTCACACAGAGTAGTGGCATTTGAAAATGTAGTCAAATGCTCTCAAAAAGTCTGAAAAACAAGTGTCATCATGCAGCCCCGAATATTAGTTCTCAAGAGTTGCTTTCTTGGGGAAAAAAGATGATACTTCTTTTCCAGTGTCTGCCTCTGTCTGTCTCATTTCTCTCTCTCTCTCTCTCTCTCTCTCTCTCTCTCTCTCTCTCACACACACACTCTTACTTAGATCTCAATCTTGAGGTGCTGCAAGATCCCATCTGAATGACTCTCTGTCCATATTTCAGGATGGAAGCCCCAGAATCCAGCCTTTGGTGTTAGTTACCTTCTCCCAACCTCAGTAATTTTTTCAAAGGCTCCAGCTCTAAGTTTATCTGCCTGTGGACTTCAAACCCTACCTTAGCTGGATCCCAAGGAATTCAGGCAAAAGACCTTAAGCCAGCCCAGATGATTTGTAAAGAAACTAAAGCCTAGATTATAGAACATTTTGTGAAGAAAGTTTTCTTAACACAAATTTTGTAATTATAGGTTGAGTAGCCCTTATTCAAAATGCTTGTAAACAGAAGGGTTTTGGATTTCTGAAATTTTTCAGATTTAGGAATATGTGCATACACATAAAGAGATATCTTGAGGATGGATCCAAGTCATTTTTGTTTCATATACACCTAATACACATAGCCTGAAGATAATTTCATACAATATTTTAAATAATTTTGTGCATGAAACAAACTTTATGTTATATACTTATGTATGGAATTTTTCATTTGTGGTGCCATGTCAGCACTCAAAAAGTTTAGGATTTTGGAACATTTCAGATTTTGGGTATTTGAATTAGGGATGTTCAACCTGTATCTACTATATTTGTGCATTTATTAAAATCCTTTAAGGTTACCTTGTACACAGATAGCTAAACTACACAGATAGTTTAAATAATAAAAAAACTATACAGATAGTTTAAATTTTTCTACTAGTGCTTACATATTTCAACTCTACACTTGAGAGATTAAAGAGTTAAATATATGATTGCATTATACATATTCTAATTTAACTCACTAATGTGTGTGGGTAAAGTCTTTATATTTAGAACAATTTCTGTTAAGATCTTCAGTACTCTTGGGTAGTAGGTTAGAGTTTGTTCACCTAAACCTTATAATATAAGTTTTAAACCTACTACTTAGGCAATTACTGTAAGAGAATATTAGGAGTAAAACTCACAAAGACAAATGTCTGAGTTAAATTCATTTGCATTTCATTTTTGTTTTATATTGTTTGTTCTTTTGTACTCTGATGTATACAATTAATTCCTTTGTGTAAATTTCTTTGAATAAGACCAGCCAAATTGCATTATTATGCTATACAAAAGTACTTGTCACTGGCACCGAATATCTCGTTTTACTCTTAGACAACATAGATAGCAAACATGTCTTTCCCCCAGTCAGTGGTAGTGCTTTGAAACACCCAAGCTGAGGCTGCCTGTGGGTCTGACATACTTTGGAAGGTGCAGAAGCTAGCTCTGCTAAAACCAGTAAAACAAAAAATGTCCCCAAAGACCTAATCAGCTCAGTTCTTCTCTTGCAACTCCAAAGGGTGAAACTGAACATACTCTGAAACCAGGAAGGCAAGAAAGCACTTCTTCTGTGGCTCTCCCAGTGGGGAGCCCATGAATTCTGCCATCAAAACCCACAAAAAGAAGACACAGGTTGGAGACTAGAATACATTTTTACTCTCATTAGACTTGCACTTAGAAAATAAAGGACTCCAGACCTTCTTACAAGAAGAGGAACTGCACAGTCAAGAGTACAGACTTTAAAAGCAGAATCATTGGGTTCAAATTGTATTTCTGCCACTTCCTATCTTGTTTCATGAATGAGCGATTTAATCTCTCTGTTCCTCAGCTTCCCCACCTGTAAAATGAGGATACTTATAAGACCTACTACTTTACAGCAGCGGTCCCCAACCTTTCTGACACCAGAGACTGGTTTCATTCAAAACAATTTTTCCACGGACAGGGTCAGGGGATGGTTTGGGGATGATTCAAGTACATCACATTTATTGTGCAGTCAAACCTCTCTGCTAAGGATAGTCTGTATTTGCAGCCACTCCCCAGCATTAGCATCACTGCTTCAGCTCCACCTCAAATCATCAGGTATTAGATTCTCATAAGGAGCACGCAACCTAGATCCCTCTCATGCGCAGTTTGCAGTAGGCTTTGCCTATGAGAATCTAATGCCACCACTGTTATAACAGAAGGCAGAGCTTATTCAGTGACATGAGCAATGGGGAGCAGTTGTAAATACAGATGAAGCTTTGCTTGCTCACCTGGCACTCACCTCTTGCGGTGGGGCCTGGTTCTTAACAGGCCACAGACTGGTACTGGGGGTGGAGACTGCAGCTCTACAGGGTTGGTATAGGGATCAAGTGAGTTAAGATGGGTAAAGCACACAGAATAGGGTCAGACTTGTAGAAAACATTGCTGAAGTTTTCTTAAAAAATATAAAGTGACATAGACATATGAGTGCTCACTAGCATCTCTCTAGATAGTTTGAAATGTTTCCCAATGTTTGATTTTGGTAAAAATTCAGATTGTATAACACCTAATGGATGTGTTCAATACCTGTCTCACTTATCCAGTTTTGTGACTTTACAGAATCTTTCAGTAATATTTTTTACCTTACTTATAAGTAGCTAAAATTGAACACATACTAACAAAATATTCTCATGTTATAGAATATTACAGAATATTAGAATATTTTTGTCTTGCTGTCTCTTTGAAGTTCATGAAAAGATTTCATGTCCAACTGGAAATACACTATGCTTTGCATTCTGTGGGGTCAATGCAAAGCATAAAGCAGAAACATGATACCAACAACAATAAATGAGGTTTTCATTTCCTTTTACTTTAAAAAACTTTCCCAATATCCTTCCCAAGTTACCTTGACAACTGCTACATATTATTATTTAGAATGCCAGGTTCTGACTTTCTCAGTTATGCAATTTACCATGTAGCTTCAAATGTATGGTAACACAGAATAAAAGGAAACTCAAATTCACCTTAAATTATGTGAATACAAGAGTAGTTGCTGATTGTTTTCCTTTTGCAGTTGGATTTTATTATAGCTACTGACTGGAAATACACCATGTTTTGCATTAATCTATAGGGTCAGCATAAGCATAAAAGACACCAGAAATGTTCCTTCAAAGTTATATATCCCAGCAACCACGTTTGAATTTTACCACAGCATCTTCAGTAGTTGGGATCCAAGACAGTAACAGTCACTTAACTTCTGAATCTGAAATTAGACACAGTTGAGAGGGCATTAATAATACAGGGTATCCCAAAAGTCACCATACATAGAGAAAATGTGAAATTTTAGGTAAATGTACCTTTATTTACAAAATATTAATTATGAAATTTTACAAATTTTTTTCTGAAAAATTTTGTAAATCTTGTAGGAAGCCTGGCTTACACCCCAATTCTTCATCCTCACCAATTGGTGAATCTTCCTTCCTTCGTCATGGAGGAGACAGTGAGAGAGAGAAAGGCAAGAGCTGAAGTTATTTCAAAAAAGCCCAAGCCTCTCCTTTAGGGAAAAGCAATTTTCTTGGAGGAGTCGGGGAGTAAAAACAACTTCTCCAAAAGAAAACAAACTAAAAAGTTGTGTTCTGACTAGGTTCAGAAGTTTGCAATTGTTCATGTCACTGTGAAACTGTTTGCATAGTGATTAATTGCAAAAATTCTGGAGTCAGACAGTAAGGGTTCTGACGCTATCGCTTCTACTTCCTAGCTTAGGTCAGCAATTATCTTGAAGTCTGTTTCTTCATCTCTATTTCTCAGAGTTGCTGTTGGTCAGATGATTGATCATATGTTGAATCATGAGAAATACTATTTTTTTTACTAATGCACAATCAGCATTCGATAATTATGTACCATTATTAATATTAAATAAAAGATTATCTTGGAAGCATAAGAGTCTTGCTGATTCAACTTCAATTAACATATTTTGAATTCCTACTTTGTGAAAGGCTTAATACTATTTTATTTGATCTTTCCCAAATCCTACATGCTAGGTTTTGTTATCGCTAATCTCAGTAGATGAACGGAAAAGCTCAGAGAGACTAAATGCCTTATTTTGTTCACCCAGCTAATGAGCAGAGATGGGATTCGATCCTATCTTCTAACTCAGTCTAATTGGCACTACCCAATCCCATTCAACTTATTGTTTCACATTCTCAGTTCCAAAATCAGTCTTGTGGAAGGAATATGACATATTATAAGTAAGCACTTACAAAAATCCTTGTGACTTAGGTACATATTTCCTGAATGAGAAACACAGTCTCAAAGTATTTGTTCTAGTCAGAATATGTCTATGATCCTGTCCCAAGAATTTTATTGCTTCCAGGGATATAAAGATAACTAAGATAGGCTTTACCCTTGAGGACCTTTCACTTTAGTAGGTTAAATGGACAATAATAAACATTATAAGCTTACCATAACCTCTATCATGAATGCTACTTCTCTCACCAAGATTTTCCTAATCCTGCAAAATGAATATAGTCAAGGGAAATCTTTAAACAATCTTCCGAAATTTTACTTGTGAACAAGTATATAGGTAATCTTCCCTCTATATTTTAAATCTTAGGGTCAAGGAATTAGTGTTGTCTCCAGTTTTGCTCTAACACCATCTCATAGAGTGCTTTCACGTGATATGACTCTCCAAAATATTTGTTGAATTGAATTCAATATAAAAGAATCCATTCATAAGATAATTTTAGAACCAAGAAAACAACTAAAGAAAAATAAAACAGTAAATCAGCTAAAATCTGGGCTAATATAGTTTAAATTAACTTATCAAACTAGGAAGGAAGTGACTACAACACATAAAATGATTCATCTGAGATAAAATATTCAACAAATAAAAATTATTACAGTTTGGGGAATTAACTATGATTTTCTTTTTTTCTAAGGTCTTAGTCTGAAGCCATCTCAATTTTGTATTTGGTGCAGGAAATACATTTATCATGAAACTGTTGATAGGTTTAACTATGGGGAATGGTATGGTGATTCAGTCACTCCCATTGGGAATGAGATTGCTTCATGAAAGCTAAAGTGAAAATAGGATGATGCTGGATTGCAGAGGAGAGGAGCCAATACAGAATCAAGAGCATCATTCCCCTGGTTCTATGAAGTGCAGCTGCTTTGATAAAACCAGGGGAAAGCTGTAACTTCCAGACTTGATGGGGAATTCAGGTGGAAGCAGCAACTCTTGGGATCATGCATGACTTTTGAAATGGGGAATTTTATTTATGCTGTAATGATTCATGCTTCCTGAGTGGTAATAATATAAATATTATAGCATTCATTCTCACCATAGATATCAGTGGGATGGTCACATTTGGAATAGTTTTGTAATAGATCATTATATGTTCCTCTTTATTGCAGAAAAACCATGAGACAGATCTCAAAACTCATTTAAAAATGATAGATGGGAGTTTCCTTCAATCGGGTGAGCAATTATTTCTCAAGTATCTTTGTAGCCATGGTGACAAAGTTCCTGTACATGAGCATTACATACATGTTTGTTAAGGATATTATATTGATTAATTGTTTTGTTTGTTTGTGGTAATTCACACAGTAACCATAATACCAGCCTAAATTTAATGATTAGTTTTTAAACAAAGTTGCATCACAACTGGTTTAAAGAATATATGTACAATAATGAAGTAAAACCTGACTTTAAAAAATTGTGGGAAAACCTATATATAACATAAAATTTCCCATTTTAACCATTTTTAAGTGTAACATTCAGTAGCATTAATTACATTTACAGTGTTAAACAGCCATCACCTCTGCCTATCAAACTTTTCCATCACACCAGAGACTCTATAACCATCAAGCAATAACTCCCACTCCCCTCTTTTCTTTAGACCCTGGTTACCTCTAATCTACTTTTGGTTGTTATAAATTTACCTCTTCTAAATGTTTCGTGTGATATTTATCATTTTTTGCCTGGCTTATTTCAATTAGTATAACATTTTCGAGGTTCATCCATATTGTAGCATGTGTCGGTTCTTCATTCTGACATCATTTGTATAATACTTCTTCATTATAAAGTACTTCATGATGTGATTTCATTTGTTTGTGAAAATAACCATAAAGGATGAATATTATAAGCCCATTTCAAGGATTAAGAAAATGAGACTCAGAGAGATTGAATGGTCAGAGATGTTACATTAGTTACTACCTGGCATGGATGATGAGCTCAGGTCTTCAGACTCCAAATCCAGTGCTCTTTCCACTCAGTCATTATCATTCTCTTCTTTCCTCTTACATACACTGTATAACTATTTCCTCTTTATAACTTATTTTCTTTTTGTACATTTACACTGTGCATGTGTTTTCTTCTAGATATTTAGTCTACTTTTATAAATTGTGACTGGTGGTTATAATATCAACATGCCATCCATTTTTCTTAGAGGAATGGTTAGCTAAGAAAGAGACTGGTATACATTTTGTTCAATTATCTTTAGAAAATCTGATACAGATTGTACAAACACTTTGAAGTAAAGAGTCATCTCAGCTGGTACCAGAACATAACTTTTAAAACATATTTTTGAAAGGACATGACAAACATTTAACACATGCTCTATGGTACTACAGAGTGCTATAGAGCTCTATAGTACCACATACTTTAAATGGTATTATAAATTTACAAGAGGAAATGCAAAAAGTATATTGTTATTAGGTCATAATATATAGAAAAAATAAATGCAATATGCACACTTGCATAGGACTGGGTCATTTGTTTTGAACTTCTCAGGGAGGGGTAATCTTAGTTGGTTTTGAAGATCTCAAAAGATATTTCTGACTGAAAAATGACATCTAGCTAACACCCTATTGAATCATTTCCAAATTCCCCAATTATGTAGCTGTTATAATTCAGAAATGTGCCAAATGTTAAAAAAAAGTAAAACTTAAAACTAAGACTGACAACAAATATATTGCCAAGACTTCTTGGAGGAATTATATGGTCAATGAAATGGGTTGGAAAATGTAATTGATTGACCCATTTGAACCAACCAGGTCAATGAAAAATAGAGAATTATGTTGCATCCCACTTCATTGGCCCCTATTGTCTATGGTTTATTTCACTTAGCATAATGCCTTCTAAATTAACACCTCCATTTCTGCATCAAATCGGTGGCTTCAACACCTTAAAAAAAGACTAGACATAAACTGTGGATGTATGTCTGTAGGGTGGTGCTGTTGCAGGGTGGACAGGCGTCGCTGGTGGTTACTAACTTCATCATGAGAATTCAAGGAAAGAGAAGGAAGAATCAGGAAAGTGAATGGGAACACTAATCTGTGATTCCAGTTTTTATATACTCCATTTGTTCAGAGAGTTAAAGAGGGAGTGGAGGCCCTAAACTTCTCTAGATAGAGCCTGCGAGGCATCAACAATTGGACATAATAGGATTTAAGAAGCCATGATCTCTCTATGGAAAATACACAGAAATCTATAACAGAAAACATGCAAATGAAGACATTATAAGCCAAGAGAAATGGGATATAGTAACATAATAAAATTTTTCAAGAAGTGTGGTAACAGTATTCATCTTCTAATTGGTATAGTAAAGAGCAGAATTGACAGAGTAGAAAATGAATCGATGCAGAGAATGAACTTGAGAATTTCTCCTGAAGTGCAGTGAAGAGAAGAAAGTGTTAAGAATGGTGAGTGAGAACAGCATAAATATAGCAGACAATAATGGGGATCAAGATTCAACTTAAGGATTAAGTATCCCTGAGGAAGAAAGTAGAAAAATCAGAATAGAAACACTAAGAAAAGTCTTGACTGAAGAAAATTTCCAAGAACTGGAATAATTGTTAATTACAGAGTTGACATATGTTACTTTATTTTAGGTGAAATCAAAGAAAAGAGACCACATTGAGATAAAATCAGACAAAACCTTTTTAAAATATCTTGATAAAGGAAAATTGCTATGATAATATAAGTAGAAAAATATACATAGAAAGAAAGAAATTCTGCCTGATTTCAGACATTACTTCACAACACTAACAGTTATGAAGACACAAAGCTGTGGACATATAAATTTGAGAGAAAATAGTTGTGCTTTAGAATTAAAAACACAAAATGAAATATTTTATTTGTAATGCAAACAGGATGTATTTAGCTTTGGAAGGCTGAGGTACTCTAGTTTAAAATGTTATTTGATATTGTAGTTCAGTGACTGAGAAAATACCAAAATTTAAAAAATCAAGGAAAAAAAAGCCAAGATATAAAGGAACAGTGAATATGAAATTAGTTAAAATATAGATTTATGAATAATTTTTGTACATTTAACTCCATAAGTGAATACAAATAACACTTATTATTTTTAAAGAAGCTTTATAATATTAAATATCAATTTAATAAAAATTAGGATCTAAAATTCTAGGGTATATAATAAAGTTGAGAGATAGGGTAGCAATGGGATGGACAGAGAAGAAATATGAGGAGTTACTCAGAAGTACTGTTTATGTTTGATTTTGCTCATTTAGAAAACACATATTAAAGAATGTTTCCAAATAATTCAAAAGCAGTTATGAGTAGGACCACAAAAGAAATATATATTTTACAACTCACTGGAAAATATTAGAACAAACACAAGATGATCACAATTTGTATTAAGTACTAAATTCACAGGGAGAAAGAAACACATCAAATATTAATAGTATTAATAGTTGTCTCTGGATTGTGAGTTTATTATCTTTACTTTTTTTTCTTTAAACTCTTTGGTATTTTCTAAATTTTATTTAATAGCGTTTGTTACACATATAATCAGACAAGTCAATAAACATTACTTAAAATATTTTCAGAAGGAAACTTCAGAGAGAAAGAGAGAGCATTCTAGGCAGAGGGCATGAATTGAGAAGAGCTTGGCCTATTTGAGGAGCTGTGTGAAGCTGGTATGTCTAGAGTGAAGAGAGCTGGGAGAGGCTGACTCCAGAAAAGGTCAGGGGGCAGCAGCTGTATCATGAAAGGCCTGGCAGGGCCCATTGAAGATTTTGGTTTTGATGCTACAAAAAAAAACAAAAACAAAAAAACAAAAACCAAAAAAACACTACCAACAAAACCCATTGAAAATGTATGATGAGATTTGCATTTTAAAAAGATCAAAAGATCATTATTCCATTGTTTATCCTTGGTGTCAGAAACACTAGGTTTATATTAATCAGAATTCTGGGCTATCCCTCCCTCGACCTTGTGGATGTGATGTTTCTTTACTAAGCAGCCAATGGAATGTTATATAGATGGAGCCTGCAACCCCTAGAAAACAAATGGCTCTCTGTGAGTGTGCGTGTGTGTATTTACACACATGTGAGGGGAAGCATGAGGGAGAGCAGGTGGTATCTAACTTTTAAAACATGAGACTTTATGTGTGTTTGTAAAATATTAGATAGCAACCTTTCTCTTTTTCCACAGATTTTTTATTTTCCCTAAGCTCAGTAATTCCAATGCCATTAATTCCCCTCCCTTCTCTGATCATTTTTTAAAAAGTGACTATTTGCATTAGAGTTGTGTAGATTATTTTATTAATATATGGCCAGATCATTTGGACTAGTTTCTTTGTTTTATTAGTGGCAACATTTTGGGGCATTCTGCATTTTCAGAGCCATAAATAGTGGGTTGACTTTGCTAAGCAAACTGAAATGGAATGGAAAAGCAACAGAAAAGCACAGCTCTTACATGTCTTCTAAGGCATCTTGTTTTTATTCTGATATATTTGGGGTCTTGGGGTATGACTCTCAGAGGAGAAGAATTCTGAGATCAAAGTGGATTACTTTCTATGTCTTATTCTCTTGGGTTTCTTTTTCTCTTCTTCTATTCCAAAAGTGGTTTATAGGTAAATCGTCATCTCTGTAGCTAAATAATAACAAATTGCCATCAAGACTCACTGCTAACACTGCCAGCAGAGCCACATGGTTTCAAGACACAATCAGTTATCTCTAAATCAACAAAACTTAGCTCCAGAAAAGAGTGATCTGGGAAGCTTTTCTTTTCAATTCTCTCATATGTTTTGTTTTAGCTTAATGTGTTTGTCTGGATACTTAGACACCATGGTGATAGGCGTCATAGAAATAAATAGAAATAGACATAGAAAAGAACTAAAAAATAAAATTAAAACTTGGGAAGACTAGGAAAGACACTTGTATTTGAGAGTTCTTTTTTTTTTTTTCAGAACTCAGTGAGGGGGAAATTAAAAAGGGACTTTGTGTCAGATAGGCGAGTTAGTGAATAATTTTTCTAACAGTGTTATTTTGCTGACACTAGACTAAGGGAACTCATTAGCATGCTGAGACTATTTAACTCTAAAAAATAGTGCTTTTAGCTTTCACTTGCTGGAAATTCCTTGCATCTTAGCTCAGCCCAGCGTTAAAATAGTGGTAAGCCAGTTACAATTGAAAGTGTGACACGTTGGAAATAGAGGAATCTTTGGGGTTAAAGAATAAAGTTTGAATTTTGTCACCATCTTTTATTGCTTATGTTATCAATCCTCCATGAGGTCTGATTTTCTTATCTCTAAAATGTTCACAGTAATGTCTACCTCAAACATTTGTGGCAAGTCAAAACACCAAACTAAAGAGTTTCTACCATGGTGCCTGGTACGTAGAAGCTGCTTAGTAAATGTTCACTCCATTTCCCATTGTCTTCATCTTTAGGAATCATTTGGTTTCATTTAGTAAAATGAGTGCCCAAGGAGAAGGAATGAGCCAGCCAACCCACCTCGTGTCTGCTTCATGATGGTTGTCCTAAAAACATCGCAATCGCTGTTGTTTTTCTATCTGTCCCCTGCCTCTCCAAGGCCAGTTTCCATGCTAGAAAGTCCAGGGTGTGAAACTTTTCATCTTTAACAAATACTGCCTGGTTGCATCTGTATGAAAACACATAATTAGAACTGTGACAATTTAGATCGGTTACCTTTGGGGAGAGAAGCATTCAAAAGCTCAGAAATGAAAGAGCTACACGATGTTTTCCAGTAAAACAAAAACAAATAGAAAGGCCTGGAGAGGATCCAGCCAAAGGAGTCAATCTTGTATTTGAGGCAGGAGTTGGACATGTGTTTCGCCTTCATGTTAAACATGAGTCTTGAACTGTATGCATTACCTACTTCTGTGGTTGTAGAGAAAACCCATAAAATATTAAATTTTTCTCATTATTCTAGCTCTGAGTGGCATCGAATCCCTGCAGACTAGTGAGGAATAAACTCATTTCTTGTTTGTTATTAGCCTGTAGATGCACTTAGTGGCTGTTCTGGAGAAGAGGGGCTGGATGGAGATTATAGTGGGGATTTAGAAAGCACAGCAGTACAATGCTGTCTCTTTCCTTGGCTGGTACAGCAGACAGAAGTCTTTCATTTTATGTCAGTCACTTCTAGCTGATATGATTTACCCACTAACAGGAAGAGTATTTTTTCCTAACATTATCACAAATAAGTTAATAAAACTGTACATATCTTGGGAAGATATGGTAAATAGAAATTGAGGGTATCCGTCTCTTGGACTCCCTAGTAAATGCCAGCCTTATTTTCCAGATGCTAAAATCAATTCAGAATCCAGCAACGTATACAAGTAATTTTCATTGTTCTACCCTTCATACTTCTTGCATTTCTTGAGCATCTTATATCACTGCATTTCCTAATATTTTTGTCGAGAAAGCAAGCAAATTTAGATGTTCCGTTTTAACTTTGCATATAAACTTAAATCCTCAAATATCATGTCTTCTTATTCCTAATCAAAATAAAGCTCTGGGAGTAATTGGTGGGAACAACATGCAAACTAATGGAATGTTAAAAAAGTTTGTTCTGTAAGCTTGGGCTAGTGCCGTTAGCCTCAGGGTAGAAAGAGCCTATTCCAGAATGAGAAGGCATGCAGCCATACAGATTCCTGGTACCGATGTCCAAAACCAAACTGAATGCATAATGACAACAGTTTGCATCTTTGGATGAGCTAAAGCAGCTTTCAAAACACTGGGTAAATTTCCTTGGTTGAGAAGAAAGAATTCAGCTTGGGAGAACTCCGTCAATCAGTTGGTCAACCTATATCTGTTGGGAGCCTACAGTGCAATTTTTGTGCTGTTCTTAGGGGTGTGGAGTTTGTTGAAGGAGAATATCAGGATCTTGCCCCCCAAAACTTACCAACTAGTTGGGAAAACAGAACAAACATTCATGGAAAAGTAGAAAATGATGAAATGCTGATGTATGTGCTGCTGACTTTAAGTATAATAGTAATTCTTAGAAGAGAAGGATCAATGTATGCAAAAAGAGTTGAGAAAGGTTTCTTAGAAGAGATTTGAGCTGAGGTTTTAGGAAGGGGTATGAAGGAGGAAAAGAAACACAGGCCAAGTAAGCAGTTTGCATTGCCATTGAGCCATAATGCATGTGGCTGAGAGGGACGAGTGAAGTGCATGGTAGGAAGGAGTTGAAATAAAGGTGGAAAAGTAGGGTGAGATCAGACTATTTGGATTTCATGTGGTGAGAGGGAAAAAGATACTGAAAGACTTTGTGCTAAGGTGTGGCTTGATAGAAGCTTCACTTTACAAAAAATATTTTAGCAACTGTGCATAGAATAATGTTAACTTGATGTTGTTTTTTTAAAGACCTCTAAAAAAAGGTGAGGAAACTACCCTTTCTCTAAAAGTAAGTGAACTAGTGTAAAGGAGTTAAGATTTATATATTCCAATTTGATCTTGAAAACCCCAGTTACTGCAGGGTAAGAAAAACATCACAGGCATTAGTGTCAAAAGCTTTGCATAGTATGGGTTTAGTTTTGATCCCTGGCTCTGTGCTTAATATATGTTTGGCCTCTGGCCCAGTAACATAACTTGTATAAACAGCAGGTCCCTCACTAGTTGTGACAGGCAGAATTATAAGATGACCCCCAATAATCCTCACCCTCATATAATTCTTTCTTGTTGAGTGTAAGCAGAACCTATGAATAGGATGAGGTATCACTCCTGTGATTATTTTACATTACCTGGAAAAGGGGATTTTGCAGATGTAATTAAGGTTATTGGTCACTTGACCCTGTGTTAAGGGAAATTATTCAGATGGACCTGACCCCATCACATAAAATTTTTAAATGTGGGTCAGAGAAAGAAAAAATAGAGTGATTTGAAGTGTGAGGTAGGTTCTTCTGCTGACCTTCAAGACTCAGCCTTTGTGAGTTCTATAGCTTCAGGGGCATGATCTAGGAAGAGGACCCTGAGCCTCAGGTGAGACCACAGTTCAGGCTGACACCTTGATTGCAGCCTTGTGTGAGACACTGACGGGAGAACTGTTATATTCTGCTTAGAATTCTGACCTGCAGAATACGTGTTGTTTAAAGCCACCGAGTTTGTTGCAATTTGTTCCACAGCAATATAACACTAATACACTGTTGAACACAGATAATGAAAATATTTCCCCCATATTGGGAAAATTAAATGAAATAATATGAATAATGAATGCAAAGTGCTTAATACTGTTACTGGTATATAGTAATTATACAATAAATATCAGCTATTGTAATTATTCTTGGATTTATTATTTATTTGTGAGTAGCGATAGGATTTGTAGAAATATATTTTGAGATTAATGGAGCTCTCTTACAAGAAGTCCTGGTCAGCATGTAGATAGTGATTACACAGTTTCTTGGTCCCCTGAGTGCATCTACTGGTCAGTTTGACCAACTACTTCACCTCTTCACATTAGCAAAGTGTCACATTCCTTCAGGTGGCAACCTCGAGCTGATTTTTATAGTTGGAGCAATAGACCACAGTCCTGAGTACATTAAAACTACACATTACAGCCCTAAGGTATTTGCCATCATCAGTAATCAATCACTAGAACTAGGTATTAGTACAAGTTGTTAATACACAGCATTAGCAATCCTACATGTCAAATGACATTTATAGGGATAATATCCACGTACTAAGAAGTGAAATTCAAGATATTCAGCAATTGGTGTAACACAGGTATTGTAGACAGCCAGTATGGCTATACTATAAGACTAAATATCAACTCTGTATGCACTGTAAAAACTTAATTTGTTCATTCAGCATTCAATGACCATGAATCTCCATTCTGGATTAGCTACATGATGGATGATGGGTGCTCACAATGGATTTCTGCCATTAAAGACCTCATAGTCTATTAGGAGAGAGAGAAAGAAGAGAAAGTCACTGATGACAATGCAGTGATGTAGGTACCATGAGAAGCACATGCTGGAAGCTTCAAGTTCAGACAGCAGAGATACAGAAATTAGACCGCTTAGCTCAGTCTCAGATGGAATCAGAAAATAAAGTGCTGCTTAGAGCTTGAATTCAGTCTTGAGACTAGGTAAGTGGGAATTACTCAGACTTTGTTGGAGGGGAGGATATTTCAGGCAGAGGAGACAGACTGAACCAAATTGGCATGAGTAAGAATGATATGTAACTGGAAAACTTTTGTATAGAAGGGCTGGAGTGAAAAGGGTATTGAAGCTAAATTATAAAGGAACACATTAAGGAGTTTGCCTTTATCTGATAGCACAGGGGTATTTTAAATATGGTTCAGATAAATAGAGACTTTTACTTTTCAAAACAAATCTAACAATAGTGTGGATAGGATAGTGCCTAATGGTTTAGAGGCAAGCAAAATTGAATACAGGAATGCCAGTTAGAATGGCACTGTGCTAACATAGGAGAGAAGCAATGATGGCTTAAATCAAGAACATCCTGTTAGGAATGTAAAAAAGATGACAATTTAAAGAATTGCTTAGAGATGGCACCAAACAGAGTTAATAATTGATTAGATGCAGAGAGAGGATGCATGCAGATAATTAGGATGACTTTCATCCTTTTGGGGTTGGTGACTGTGTAGACGATTGTGCTATTCACTAAGGTAGATAATTCAGAAAAAGGAAGATAATGAGGATAGGCATGCTGAGTTTCAGATGCCTGTGGGACAGCCAGGTGGAGATTCCATGAAACAATAAAACAATTGGTTTGGAATACAAGTGGAGTTGGTATATACATTGGAGTGCAACATACATTTGACAATTGCCTAGCCAGCATTAATGCTCTCTTCTTCTCCTCATAACAATACTCAGATTCTATTTCAGGTGGCCTCCCCTTTCCCATAAAGTCCATGTCTTTTGGAGGAAGTAAACAGTACTCCAAGCTCTAGGAGTTAGACCTGATTAGCCCAAATCAATCTGGCACATTCCTCAAAGGCTGCGCTACCTCTCTCTTCCTTCCTTCCTTCCTTCCTTCCTTCCTTCCTTCCTTCCTTCCTCTCTCTCCCATTCTCTCTCTCAAGAATATATATTATTTTGTTTTTTTAGTCCTTTCTCTTTCCATTCTTCTATTTGTAATCTGTGATATCCTAACTAGTACCAGTTGTTGTTAAGCACCCTAGTAGTTGTGAAGGGTCTGATATTTTATCCTAGTTATAAACTAACAAGTTAGTTTGTCATTATTTCATGCATCATGGATGCTGATAGAAGACATGAGACTTCTGGGTCAAAATGAAGGGTAATTTATTACTCATAGGAACAGCAGTAGCCAGAATATCATAGGGTAACTTTAAAGGGTGCCAGATGCCACCTATACACTCAGTGGGCTGCATTACAGAAATGGGAACCTGAGATTAGGGAACCTAAATCCTTTATAATGGGAAATACACATGGCTGCCTCTGTTCAGGAGCGGGACGTATCTTCCAAGCCTATAAGTAAATATGTTCTTTTATTTTGAAGGGGACCCTAAGTCTGTGTTCCAAGGCTGTTCTCTATTAAAATGATAGTTTAACAAAGGAAAGTTAGTACTTTACAAAACATGAAAGAATATGAGAGACCCAGGGAGAATATTCTCCCAGAAGGAATCCTCAACATTTAGATGATATCACTCAGGCAGAGTATATAGAGTATGTACAAAGCTTGGGAGCTAAAACCACAGAGCCAGTAACATTTAGGGTAAGGAGAAGAAAAGAAGCCTGTTAGGAAAACAGAGATGGGGCAGCCTGAGAAGAAGGAGGAAAACCAGAAACCAGAGGAGCGTGTCACGAGGAAGGAATGGCCATGAGTGTCAAACACTACAGAGAAGTGTACCAGTTGACAATTAGAAAATGAGTTCAGCAAGAGCGGGTGAAATCTGGATTGGCAGAAGTTGAGAAATCACGAAGTGGAGGCAGAGAGAAGAGAAATTTCTTTCAAGCAGGTTGGCCCACGGACAGGCAGACACTCTATTAAACACATTAAAGGAAGGATGACAAAGTAGAGGTTAGTTTCTTTTGCAAGGATTTTCTTTCCCTTTGTGAAAGGAAATGCATCATGGCCCTACATACATATGTCATCTATATGGGTGCATAACACAACACTCAATCAAGGCAAACATGTGTTTCATACTCCTCAGGATTTGGGTACAGAATGACAATATGAGGCAGAATGCTTCAGCCATTCTTTATCATTTAGATACAGTATAGGCTGTGGAAAGGACACAAGCTATGGAGTCAAGCTGACTTATATTCAAATACAGATTCCATAATTTACTAGCTGTGGGATCCTTAGCCTGAACCCAAATTTCATCTTTAAAGTAGAGCTAATATTAAATAAATTTGGGGGTTGTTAAGATCATGTAAAGCACCTAGCAGAGGGCCTGCCACATTAGCAGTAATTACTTTTAAAAAGTAGAACCTTTTAAACTACTTCGAGGGCAAGAACTTAAGACCTCAATAGAATTATTATATTAGCTGTTGGGGAGACAGTAGTGACAGTTTGGAACTTTAGATTTAACTCATGTACTGCCATTTCCCCCAGGCAATATATAGGGGAAGGAGAAAATGCCCTCACCTCCGGTCTCATATATATCATCACCATTCCAGCCTTGCTCGTGAGCCAGTCTATGCAAAGCTATCAGTTATTTTAGTTTTAGCTTTTATAATAAAATTGTTATTTCATGTTTTAAATTCATTAGACAAACTGTGTATTCTTTATTCACTTTAGATAAATCATTCTTCACTCAGAGAAGACATTTGTGGCTATGTTACCAGAAGTGTAAGAGTTATACTTAGTATGCTAGTTTTACTTATTCCCCAAATGCTTTTTTTTCTCCTCCAAGAGAGGCTGGTGCGAGGATTGGGAGCCGAATTGACAATTTAGAGGCCCATGTCGGCACTGAACTTGTTTTTTTACTATTTAACATATAAAAGTGATTATATTAAATTGAAACTAAATGCATTGTTATGGGGTATTTATGACATCTCATTTAAAGAATTGCTGCAAATCCTTTAGAGAACACTGATTTGCAACCTCCAGCTTCTGTCATGAATGCAACCTTCAGTGTGGTACTTGCTTAGCAACTAATTAAACCAAAAAGACAAATAGGAGGCTTTTACATTTTTAATTTAAAAGCTTCCAAATATAATTGTTGTTATTGAGCCACCAAAGAATGGTGCAGCAGGCTGCATTTGAAACCTCTTAATCTCATTGTCATAATTAATTTTGTAAATAAAAAGGTCTGTGCTGGGAGTAGGAGATATATTATTTGTTGTTGTTTTTAATGTAAGTATGGTACTGCTTGTCTTTGCAATTAAATAATATTTTGGTGTGATTTTTCTCTCTATGATTAATTATTAATTTACTTATGTCAGTACTTTTGTCAAAATGTAAATTGGACTTTTAAAATTTCAATTTTTAACAATCTTGCCGGCTATAATTTAAAATCTCTTTTTGTTTCTTATAATTTTTAAGGATTATAGAATTAGAACTCAGGTGGTCTTGAATCATACTGAGTTATTTGTGAATATTCATTTACTCATCAATTTGAATGCACCGTTTCCTTCTGGCTACTATTTCATTAGAGAGGAAGCATGATTTAGATATTAGCGGTCATGATATCTTCAAAGCCTGGCTGCTTCCTCAGAATATATGTGACCTTGAGTTACTCCCTTAGAGTTCAGACTGTGAGAAGGAGAAATGGGTCCATCTCTACCTAAAAGAAGTGTTATGGGTAATATGCAGAGAATCAAGGGCTATTTCTTCAGGAAAGGGAGCAAAATGAACACCCAATTCAACACCTTGATTTTCCAGTTGAGGACACTGGCATCCAGAAGTAGTGAATCATCCATGCCTACTTAGGGCAGAAATGAGTTCTATTGATATCTATGGACTCAGAGTCCAGTGCAAATGGAATTATACTGAAGACATGTATGGAATGTCTAAGGTTATTCTGAAATTATAGTGCAGCATCTGTTTGAAAAAATTGAGAGACTAATTAAATCATCTAGAATTTTGTCATCTCCTTTCCTCCACCATTTGGTGTTTAGAAACACTAAGTTTTTAATTTGTTCTTCATCTTAGATGTTTGCTGTCAATTATAATCAGTCTATGGTATATAAAGAGACAAATAGAGAAGTGTTTAATAAACCAATAGCCAATGCAATTAAATCAGGATAACGTCTTTATTGGGTTTTTAAAAATCCCATTAACGTGATTGAAGTTTTAAATAATCTTCTTAAAACTTAGTTCATTTCCTAATTACTAAGACTGTTTTTGATGAAAATGAAATGTCCTCAAGCCTCCTCAGAACATATACTGCAAAGATGTTTTAAGGCTGATCAAGAGTTGATGAGGTAACATGCCCCAGATTCCGGGACAACTCTTTTCCAATGACTGAGGTTGATATAATCTTCCTGAGGAACCCAAAAGCTCAACGTGATCACATTTATAGTACCCATGATGTCTGTACTATTTTGGAATAACTTATTTTAACACAGTGAATGGGTAAGAGCAAGTTAAATATTAAACGATATTTAAATGAGAACATAAATATAGCTATGCATTATTCAGCACCAAGATAAGCTGATATTCCCATCAGACAGAAGGTCACTGCCCCTTGGTGATAGTCCTCTCACACTCAAGCAGTATCAGTTCTTTATAATGAAGTCAGTTCTTTGCAGAAGCAATTTGCATCCTGTATAGGGAAAAGGAACACATCATCTGTTTTCAGCATAAGCACATTGTGCTGGTTTGATCTCTTCCAATGTGATGCTTAAACATGCTGCCCCCACACATGCATATTCAGAGTTGGCTTTTTCTGGGAATTCCCCTCACCAAGGAGACCACAAAGGTATCTCCCACTTGACTCCAAAATCACAACCCTTCCACTGTGCTAATGGAAATAGATCAGGGGTCTGCTTCCTCTTATCTGACCTTTCACATTCTGCTGTGCCCTTGCTTGCCTGGGAGCAGGAGCCCTAATCAAAATTAACAGCCTGTCCTGAAGTTGGGCACGTTGACATTGTTAAGCAGAGGTGGGAACCCAGGAGATACAATCTTCATGGCTTGCTGCTCACACAGTTTTCAGCCACTCTCCAGACATTCCAGGTGCACAATAGTTCCAGCTCTGACTGATTGAGTGCCATGAGTTTGTTTGTAGCACTCTGTGCCCTACTTTGTAACAATGCTAGCTGGAATGATTAAGGTGATTATTGCCAAAGTCTTTGTGACTTTTGTAGGTAGATTAACTTTAAGACATCAAATTCTTTTTCTTATAGAGTGCTTACATAGATGGGTTTTAAAAAAGATCAATTATAAGCTATAGAACTTTTACACTATAGCATAATGTCCTCAGTGAAGTTGAATATTATAGCACATGAAAAGAGCACCCCTAAAAGTAGCAACATTTGCAGAAATCTCCAAAAGAAATTGATCGTATGACCAGTCTCATGTTTTCGAAATAGTTTTTTCTCTCTCTCTTTCTTCCTACTGGAGCAATTATGTGAATTGCTTGTCCCACAGCAGTAATGAGAAGTGAATCACTTCTCCCTCTCCTTCTCCCCCACGAAGATGATGAAACTTTTGTCAACTGTTAATGCTATAAGGCCCAGAAACTTTGGAGAACTTTCCAGTTTGACAGTATATGTAGTATCACTTCCCCTTAATTTGATATTGATTGAAAAGATAAGAACAATAGATCAATAGGAGCTTACATTTATAAAGCATTTTTTCCAGTTGCAAAAGGAATTAGCATCCTTTTTTATCTTTCGATAAATAACCATGAGGAATGGGGTTATTCATTCATTTATCAATGACTATTTACTTATTGAGCCACTGAGCAAGATGTTGAGGTACAAACAGTGAACACCCTTGTGGCGCATACAGTCTACTAGGGGAAAATGACATTAATAAAATAATTATACTTAAAAAATAACAGTACAAATTGTGGTTGGAAATGTAAAAGAAAATTGCATATCATATAGTAAGGAGAATCACAATGACCTGGGGGGGGAGGGATATCAAGGAAGAGACAGAAATAAAAATTCAAAGAGACGAAATATTGGGTACAATGTCATGATAGACTCCCGCACCAATTTGTAGCCAGGCTTTCCAAACATGACAAGTGAGCAAATAGAGAATAGGACATTATGATGGAGTTTCTTCCTTTTATGGTAGTACAGGCTTGAGTCACTAAACAGTGTTCCTAGAATGCATCATAGGTGCACTGTACTGAGTACCGTAGGCAGTTGTAACAGAAACATATCTAAACAGAAAATGTACAGTATAAAAGATAAAAAATGGTGCACCTGTATAGGGCACTTACCACAAATGGAGCTTACAGGATTAGAAGTTGCTCTGGGTGAGTCAGTGAGTGAGTGGTGAGTGAATGTGAAGACCTAGGACATTACTGTACACTACTGTAGACCTTAGAAACACTGTATACTTAGTCTATGCAAAATTTATTTTAAAATATTTTTCTTTCTTCAATAATAAATTAACCTTAGTTTACTGTAACTTTTAATTGTTTTTAATTTTTTTGACTTTTTTGTAATAATAGCTTAAAACATAAACACATTATACAGATGTACAAAAATATTTTCTTTATATCTTTATAAGCTTTTCCTATTTTTAAATTTTTTTACGTTTTAAACTTTTTTGCTAAAAACTAATACATAAACACATAATTAGCCTGGGTCTACACAGGATCAATATCACTGTCTTACACCTCCACATCCTGTCCCACTGGTAGGTCTTCAGGAGCAATAACACACATGGAGCTGTCATCTCCTGTGATAACGACACCTTCTTCTGCAAAACCTCCAGAAAGACCTACCTAAGGCTGTTGTAGAGTTAGTTTTTTTTTAAATAATTTGAGAGAGTACATTCTAAAACAGTGATTAAAAAGTATAGTATAGTATATACATAAACCAGTAACACAGTTGCTTATTATACTTATCAAGTACTACGTGCCGTACATAATTGTATATGCTATACTTTTATATGACTGACAGTGCAGTTAGTTTGTTTACCCCAGCATCACCACCAATATGTGAGTAATACATTGCATTATGATGTTACGATAGCTATGACATCGCTAAACAATAGGAATTTTTCAGCGCCATTATCTTATGGGACCACCATCACATGTGCAGTTCATTATTGACAGAAATATCATTATGCAGTGCATGATGACTTAAATGGTGCAAATTAATGATTTTAATTTGAGCAAATTAGTAAATAAAAATAGAATGTCAATTGACAAAATAATCTATAATGATGAATTTGTTATAATGAAATTGAAGCTTTGAGCTTTCCTTAGAAACTCAGAATGATACCCTTTGTCTATTTCAGAGAGATACTTTCATTTGGATTATGATATAAGTGGAATTCTTAAGGTATCTTGACAGAGTGTGTCTTAGTCCATTTTTGCTGCCATAACAGAATATCTGAGATTGGGTAATTTATAATGAATAGAAACTTATTGGCTCACAGTTCCGGAAACTGGAAAATTCAAGATTGAGGGGTAGTGCCTGGCAAGGGCCTTCTTGCTGGGTCAACCCATAGTGGAGGTGAGATGGGTAAGAAAGAGCAAGAAGGGGCCAATCCCATTTTTTGTAAAGGCACCAATCTCACTCATGAGAGTGAAGCCCTCATGGCCTAATCACCTTTTAAAGGTCTCACCCTTTAATACTATTACAATGGCAATTAAATTTCAATATGAGTTATGGAGGAGACAAATATTTAAACCATAGTAGAGAATGATATAATGTAAAATTATATTGGTGATAGTGCCATTGGAGAAATTTTTCTGATAGGCACATTTTTGTGTGTTTAGGCCAACTCCAAAATACATACTGCAAATTACAGTTTATGGAACCATTTTATACTGGATTTGCAAGTAAAATTTAAGAATTTAAAATCATCTCACAGTGGAATACCCATAGCCTATACAATTCCATGATTTGTTAACTTGATGTTAGCAGGCAAGTATTGTATGTGTGTATACTTGTGTGTGTTTGTGTTGAAGTAAGATTTATCTGAAGCAGAAAGAAAAGAGTCTAGAGAGCAAGGCTTTAAGCATGTGACCAAGTGTATCTAAATCCTAGTCTCAGGGCTGCTGGGTCTATGAACCTGAACCTGGAAACATTTATTTCTATCTTTGTTTCTTCATCTGCAAAAATATCTACCTTATGTGGTTATTACAGTGATTAAATGTTATATATATAATAAACTTAGTTTATCTCTTCTCAGTGATTTAAAGATAAAGGAGAAGGCATTTCCCTATAACACATTAGTTTTGTAGTAATGCATTATAAATTTAGCACTCATTAATTTATCTAAACTACTTTTCAACAAGTCATTGGCTGAACTACCTTGGGACTAAAGAGTTGCACAAAAATTATTAGCAGGTGTGGCTTGCTTCTGCTAGGCAAGATTTTAAGAATGAACTGGTATACAGAGATGGACATGAAGACAATTAGGGGAGGCTCTGTTGAAGGAGAGGAGTAGCCCTTGATCAAGGTCTTTGCTCTATGCTCAGAAGTTCAACAACTACATAAGAAAGCACTGTGACTTACCTGATCCTTTGTCCCTCTCCCCAAGAGAGAACATGAGTCTATAGAGTGACTATTTGAGACTTCGAGGGTATTCTTACAAAGGGCTAGGTCATAGAGTTAGATTTGATTTCATCCTATTTTTCCACATATCTCCTGTTCATCTCATGTGAGCCCATCTCTATTACTGGATCTGCCTCACTTTGTATAAATTGACAGATTATACTTTTCACTAAAGTCCATGTAGTTGTATCTCCATCAGTGTTTCCTGTCCAAGGAACTGGATCCTGAGACTATCCTCATCTTATATGCTAATCTATTAGAATTCCCTTGTCTACTGATTTTCCCTGATTGATGATGCTTAGCATGTAACCTTTTAACCACAGAGTTCAAATGAGGTAATGGAAGAGCTTTGGGTTTAGCTTATAGCCAGGAGACAATTTTGCCAGAATTTGACTGTGGGCAAATTATTTTACCTCTCTGAGTCTTGTTGCTTTCAATTTTAATATAACGATAATATTATGTACCTCTTAAGATTGCCTTGAGGATTAAATGAATTAAAGTTTGGGCAAGTTTTTGGAGCACACTAGACACCCTTGAGCATTTAACTGAATCTCAGTCTTAAGTGACCTCCCAATATACAGTCAGACATTCCCAGGCTAACTATTCTGCTGTGTATTTTATCATCCTATGAAAATTTGTATTCCTCCTTAAAATTATCATCTTAAAATATCCCTTATTGAGTAATATTAAAAATAAGTAAAAATATTTTAAAAGTCAATCTAGAAGTGGTTTTGCTCAAATTCTTCCTCATCTCCTTATAGCTCTAATTGTTTCTTATTCCCAATCATAATGTCTTTTTGTAATAGCATATTTTCAAGGCCATAAATGTTCCAGGCAGAAACCATCCAATTAACTTTTACTATAACCTTTCATAATAAACAAAGAGCTGGTGGAATCTCTTTTAGTTTGTAATGGGAAACACTGAACTGTCAAGATTTGTAGTGGTAGATTATTCCTATGTGAAAAATGCTTATCTAAAAGTGGTGCTATTTAGCAAGAATTTATACATTCACAAAAGAGTTGTCATCTCCAAAATAACCACTTTATAAAATTCTATTCTGGGCCAGGCATGGTCGCTGGTACCTATAATACTGGCACTTTGGGAGCCTAAGGCAGGAGGATCTTTGAAGGCTGGAGACCAAGTGTTTGAGACCAAGTGTTTGAGACTAGCTTGAGCAACCTAGTGAGACCCCTGTCTCTACCAAACAAAAAGATTGAAAATTGAGCTGGGCCTGGTGGTGGCATGCCTGTAGTCCCCACTATTCTGGAAGCTGAGGCAGGAGGATCCTTTAGCCCAGGAGTTTGAGATTATAGTGAGCATTGATAACGTCACTGCATTCTAGCCTGAGTGACAGAGCTAGACCCTGTCTTGGAAAAAAAAATCTATTCTTATGCCATTATTCTAAATTACATTGCTTTTAGATCTCCTGTGGATTTTTTTCCTTTAAAAAGCATATTTAAGGCTGAATATGGTGGCTCATGCCTGTAATCTTAGCACTTTGGGAGACTGAGGCGGGAGGATGGCTGAGGCCAGGAGTTTGAGACCAGCCTGAGCAGGAGTGAGACCCATCACTATAAAAATAGAAAAATTAGCCAGGTGTGGTAGTGCATGCCTTTAGTCCCAGCTACTTGGGAGGCTGAGGCAGGAGGATCTCTTGAGCCCAGGAGTTGGAGGTTGCAATGAGCTATGATGATGCCACTGCCCTCTAGCTTGGGTGACAGAGCTAGACACTGTCTCCAAAACAAACAAATAAATAAATAAACAAACCCAAAAAACCAAAAGCACAAAAAAATGTATTTAAAGCTGCACAAGAAAATTTTAATGTTTTATAGTCTTGAGCCAGTTCTATTAAAACAAATGAATAAGGAAACAAGTAGTATTACTTTTGCAAGCCATTTACTTCCATTAACAATTTTTGTTATGAATGATTTCGATTATTTTTAAAGATCAAATTTGGTTTCAAAAGACAAAGTTTTGCCAATATTGTCAGAATCCAGAAGAACATATAAGGGATGATACTAAAACAGACATTCTGAAACTATTTTGAACAATGTCATCATTATTGTAATAACTGCCTGGTTTCCAAATTGGACTATACACTGGAGTGGACAGCTCTCATGGGATTGTATGAATCATGGTATCTTGTTATTTAAGAAAATTAATCACTCTGTAGTTGCAGCTTACATAATAATTGACTTTCAATTTGAATTTAAAAATCAATTAATTATGTCACTGATCATATTAGATAATTAAGCTTCATAGAATCCTGAAGTAAATACATCAAGTCTTATTCTCCAGAGAGTGGTTGGGGGGCCAGGGAAAGGTCTGGACTTGGGGAGGATCTCCAGCACTTTCCCAATCAAATTTCACCAAAACAGTTTCACTTTTATCTGTTTTCCTTATTGGGCCCCAGTAAGAGAATTCAATTATTAATATATAGTTTTATGATTTAAAATATTTGAAAATATTTGAATAAGTTTTACTGTTACTCCTTTAGAGAGTTCCAAATGTCATTGAATGCCTACATGAGAATCTTAACAGAGACCACTTTAAATTGGTTGTTTATCCTTCACATGGAAGACAAATTAAAATCATTTAATGCCCCCAAATAAATACCAGGTAAAAATGATACAGATGAATCTCTGTACTTTTTTATTAACATCTCAATGGATTAGGAGTCTTCTTCTATCTGACTATAATCCAGCTATTAAGAACTGTTGATATATTGCTAACCAAGTAGCAAATGACCACTGACTAAATACAAATAGTAATAATGACTTTTTTTACCTTGGGCATACAGTAAAAGATCTTTTTAGATGAGATCCACTCTCAATTGTTGATACTATATTAACATATCTCTTAGCTTTTTAATATGGTGTTTTGGCATTTTTTTTCTTTCTTCTTCCTCTTCCTGTCCCCCATCTTCTTCTTCATCCCCTCCTTCATCATCTTTTTCTTCCATCTTTGCCAGATAATGGAGAAACACACACCTTTCAGCTATTGCTGCCACAATTTCTAGGCCTACCAAATGCTTACCCCATCTAACCCTGGTCTTTGCCCAATCCACTTATAAGAAAACTAGCATAACAAGGTTGTTGCTGGGCATAAGAGCAAGAGTGTATTAGTGTCTACAGCAAAGAGAAAGTCAGTGTTTGTTCCATGTTGGCTGTATTGCCCCAGAAATATAGAGAGTGACTCGGTTATCGTCAGAATCCATCTTATTCAAGTAGCTATAGTTTAGTCTCTTCTCCTTGCCCCTCTCACCGTACCTCCTTCCTTGGTGAGTGAATCTTATTAATTCCAACATGAAAGGGATAGAAGGCAATAAGGCATATGTATTTATTTCCAGATGGCAGTGGCTTAGACAATATTATATGTATCTTAGTGGAAAGAATGAAGGATTTGGAGAGAGAAAGATCTGAATTAAAATCCCTACCATCTATCTTGAAGAATTAGTGTGAGGCTTAACTACCTTAAAGTACAGGCAAAAAGAAATGGTTGCTGATGTTATTATTTTATGAGTAAATAATATGCAATAAATGACTCAGAAGAATGTCATAATAATACTAATATACACAAAATATTTAAGTACACAGTGGCAGTATTTGTATGCATCTGCTTTTAAATTAGGCATTTTAATGCCACATTGACAAAGCCTGTGATTTCTAGTAGTTATTTTGGTTTGTAGAAATGTTTAGATTTTCTTTTTTCAGTACTATTTTTTTCTTTCTTCTTAAGTGTCTATTTTCCTACTTCTGTGATTTGAGCAGAAAGTACTTTTAGAAGGGAAGAAGGAGGGTATAATGGAGATTACAAAGGGCCAATGCCAGAATAGTTTCTAACTATTCTAATAATTTCACAATATTTTGTAGTCCCCTTTTTGCCTAAACCAACAGATTTCTTAAGAAAGGTTTTTATGAAAACTCACTTGATGCCTACTTTCTCCCTAATTTGACAATTTCAAAAGTTTTCTTGTTCTAATTTTACCAACTACTATGTTCATCTATAGAATGCAAACAGATTTGAATGCACAATGTCATCTTATTTGGGTCATCTTTATATTTAATGCAAATATAAATCCATTTGTAAATAAATTATATCCAAACCGATACCTAATATCAATCTGGTCTTATAAAAGATTGACAATATGAAAGATATTTCTAAAATATTGTATTTCTCTGACTTTCTGAAGATACAACCCAGGGCTGAAACAGAAAAACATTTCATCACCTTGAATTGGTTGTTTCTTTTTCCTACTCTGTGATGCTTCAATTTTAAAACTCATTTTATAAGTTCTATTTGGACACTACGTTAACCCTCAGGCCACAGAGTATTGGCAAACAGTTGATTTCGTTTTTCCCATTGGCATAGCTGTCGTTCACAGCAGCACTCCCTCCCTTCTTTTGTTTAAATTGGCTGCTGTATTTCTTGCTTAAGGGATTTACCAGAATGTGGCCATACCTGGGATTGAGCTAAAATCAGGATAAAGAACTGGGAATGGGAAGGCTATAAACTGACCACTGGGTGGGTAACATCATTCTTTCAACTCTTCAGAAAAACACATGCACACCATGAGCTCTGACTTTCAGAGGTGGAAAAATGAACAGAACATATGGTAAAGTTAAAAATTAATATTAATAAATGGAAAAGCTATTTCCCCAACAGACATTTCATTTTAAGATTGTTCTCTACTGGAATGATTTATTTGACTCTCTAATCTACTTGAAATGGGCAACAGGCTGAAAATTATAAGGAACACTCAAAGCAGAGGCAAGAAAGCAATGGCCATCATATCTAAGAAGTGAGTAGATTCAAGTTCTTGTTCAAAGGATACTTACATAGCTAGCTAAAGAAAACTTTATCTCCCTCTATTCTGAGTCTCAAATTAAATAACATATAAGAAAAATGGTTAGAAACATACGGAATCATTCTCATTTATTTATGCCTTTATTTGTACATTTATTAAATTTGAAATGACCTTGAGAAGGAAAGGGAAAGGACCCAAGCCATGAAAGGCAGTTCTGTATGTATCTAAGAGTTTTGTAAGAGACTGTCAAATGCAGCACTTTTAAATTTAACAATAAATACTATAACTCGACCAATTTAGACTTTTTTATGTATCTAGATGACATCTCATAATGGTATGAATCTGAAAAGAATTAATGGAATCTTTGATTTGGTGGTTGTTAAGATATTTAATTTCAGCCTTCACCAAATCCATCAAACATGCTCCTCCCTGCCCTTATTTCCACTTGTCTCCTTTTACATCATTATAAACAAAGATTTCAACAAGGTAGACAATTGTTCTTTCATAACATTCTTTTTATTGTTGTCCTAGGGTTTTCTGTTTGATAGTTTATGGCTAGTAACTGAAACTGATTGATATGGCAATAAAAATGCAAAAGCAAGCAAGCCCTGGTCATCACTCATTAAAGAGAGTTGTGTAAATATGACACTGGTAATACAGATAAGCCATAGGCTTATGCTATCACTAATTAATTTATTCAACAAATGTGTTTATTTGCACCTAATGTACTAGGCCAGCAGTAAAGTGTGATCCAGGAGCCCCTGGGTGTCCCCACGGTCCTTTCACGGGCTCTGTGAGAATGATGCTCCCTTTTAACTCTCATTCTCCCACAAGCATACAATGGAGTTTTCCAGAAGCTACATGAGACTTAATGGCATCATCTTTCTTAATGGCATCATCTTAATGATATGTGTGCTTGTGGATTCCTGTGTTTAAAATTTTTCTCAGTTTTAATTTTGAATACAGTGATCAAAAGTTGATAAATATAACCCACATGAACAAAATCTCTTTGGAGTTCTCAATATTTTTAAACATGTAAAGGGGTTCTGAAATCAAACACTCTGAGAAGCTCTGTGCTAGGCAACATATTAGTTAAAAATAATACAAAGTGGGTAAGATATAGATTTACCCAGGCTGCTTCTTTCTGTTTTTGAATATGGTAGACAAGGCAGGAAAAAATATGCCTGTCTATCATTTCCAGCCGTCCATTCAGTTCATTCCTCTTCATTTGGGTTTGACAGCTGTGTTTGTAGAGCTGAATTCTACCTGTGCTCAGTACTTTAGAGTCAGTAGTTCTGTATAAACCCACATGCCTTGTGAAGGACTATGCAAATTTGTATCTCTCAAGAACTGCTTGCAAAATTGAAGCGTCCATTTTTGCATTCATGGGACCCTACTACTTGTTAGTGGTGACAATTGGCCAGTTGGAGGTTATAAAATAAATACTCTTACTACTTTAGTATATGTTCTGATGGAAAACAAATAGAGGAGTCAAAACAATATATAGATTACCACGTAGTAATATGGATTATACATGATTATGAAATTTAAAAACTGGTGATTTTAAAATAAAAGAAATAAAAATAAAGTCCTAATAGTAGAGTTATATTTTTGATATTGATGCACATTAGAATTTTTTTATGCATCTTATAAATGTGACTTAAATCTTTCTTTTAAGGGCTCAGTTATACCTTGCCTTCCACAAGTGTTTATATATTAGAGGTCTAGTCTAGGGTGTATGTTAGGCATTTTGAATACACATATAAATAAGACATGGTCCCTGCTCTCAGAGGGTTCACAATTTATAAGCCAAAATGCACAGTGACCTAGAAGCAGAGATGAAAGAGTATTTAACTCCACTCAGCATCACTTAAGAAAGTTGCACAGAGAATGTATAATAGGTATGGAATATGAGAAGGGTATTCCAGACATAAGGAATTTCATTCATGAAGACATAGATATGTTAAAATACTTGGTATATATAAGAAACAACAAGAAGCTGTATGTTACGTGGGTAGTGGCAGGAAGTAGTTTAGAAATTTAAGGTGGGATTAGGCAATGAAGGGATTCATTGGCCATTTTAAAGAGTTTGAATTTGACTTATTCATTTGCAAGAACTGCACACCCAAGGGTCTGTGTGGTCCAACCAAATAATGTGGTAGTTGGATATTATGTAAGCTCCCTCCTTTGGTTTCACCACCGCTTCCCCACTTGGTGCATGTGCAGAGGAATATTTATCTACCATTCTAAAATTGAAAAAGCAGCCCAGTAAGTAGCAACTGAAAACCCCAAATATGGGAAGACAATGTGGACTTTGGTGAAGAACAATGTGAATGCCCAACCTAAAAGAAGATCATTGTTACTCAGCTAGCATCTAGGTAGGTAAAGGGCCCAGTATTTCTAAACCATCCAAATTTAATAAGAAAAGACAGAAATATATATATATATATGTAAAATGTCCTGATTTTTCTGTATCAATAAACTAAATTCTAATCTGATTATAAAATAAATTATAATCTCATTGCTATAGGCAATGAGAAGTCATTGAAGGTTTTTAAGCAGAATGACAACATGATGCGTTTTTATTTCAGTAAAGCAGGTGTGGAGGACAGATTGCAAAGAACAGAGGCTAACACAGGAACTTCAGTCCTGGGGATGGTGGAGACCAATTCGCTGACAACAAGCATGGGATTCCATTCCTACATAAACTAGTTACATTGCTATTTCCAGCAATGGCCTACATATTTCATCCTGGCAAGACCTTCCCACAGGTGTATTAGGGTTTAGTCAACAGAGTGAGCAAGAACTAGTTTCCTCCTCTGCAGGAAAAACTCTCAAAGCAGGCACTCACATAGTGGAGGGTCAGTAGATTTATCTGTATAAAGGACAGCTTCAATATTGATTCCATTGCTTAGGTACCTTTGGAAATAGCAGAGCAGATGCTAGCATGAAAGATGCTACCTAAATCGAGTCCATTGACATATTTGTTTGCCAGATTTAAACCCGGATATTGGCAGATGACTTTATCTGTGCCACATACCTGATGGCGTTATTCCAACAGAATGAAATATTTGAAATGAAACAAAAGTGCTTTTGAGTGCTGTGCAAAGTCAATGCAAATGGGACCTTGGCAAGGGTTTGCTCAGAAAGCTGCCCAAATTTCCCCCTCATTTCTTCCTTCATTACTGGTTTGGGTAAATAAAATATTTATGATTTTGTAATAAAATCTTCTAAATACTAAGCTCTTTCATATGTCCACAAGGTGTGGTAATCTTCAGAAGGACTGAAAATACCAGGACTTAGTCAAAGCCCTTAAATGGGATTGTGCCACTCTTGAGTTTCCTCCTGATGTTCTTCTCAGTTTCCAAGAATGAGGGACATATGCAGTCTTTTTTTTAAATTTTCCCTTTGGGAAAATATCCAGGCTGTGTCCATGCAAAGAAATTTTCCATATTGAAATCATTTGAAATTTTGTTTTCAAATTCCTAATGAGTGGACTCTGTTGACAACATGATCAATTTGATTAGCCATATTGGTTTTTTAAATTGTAGAGAAAACAGGAGCTGCATTTGCCACTGCTAATCTTTGTTGTTGCTGTTTACCCCTGACCTGCCCTAACTCTTTCTCAGCTAAACACAAGGAGCATGATACCAATGCAGGATACTTCTTGCTTCTCTGGACCCCAGCCTGCTGCAGCTTTTCAGGCTCTCAAACAATTATTTCCACACCTCAGTTTTCTGCTATGTAAAATGGGGATGACATAGTAGTTATCACATGATGTTATGAGAATTAACTGAGAAAATGCATGTTACGTGCTTAACAGAGTGTCCAGCACATAGAAAATATTCTAAAAATGTTGACTGTTATTACTGTTGCCATTGTTGTTGTTGATGATGTTGTTTTTACTTCAGACAATAATGTTCAAAAGTAGATGTTAGCTAACTTAGACACTACAGTCAAAGTCCTAGGGAAACTGAGCCTTTGGCATTTTAGCAGTGTTATCTGATAATATCTTTCTCTATTCCTTGCCCCAATCCCTGCCTGGTTCTCTACTACCTGCATCTCTTGGTGCTTACAAATTCTTTGTCCTGTTGAGAGATTAGGGGAATCTAATCTGGTACCCTGGCTGTTCTATTAGGCTGTTCTCTTACTCTGGAACCCACAAAACAGGGGGCCTTTACTTAAATTACCCTGCACCTGATATTAAAATTACTCACCACTTAATTAACAGCAGAGCCTGCACCTAAGCATGACTCATTTTTGCCTATAATTCTGATGCTATAACCTACCCCCATCTCTTGATATTTTTCTCAGGGTCATCTCCTTCGTTTCACCTTTAAACATCATCTGTGATGGTATACATAAATCTCTGACTACTTCAGCCCTGGTATTTTCCCTAAACTGCTATGCCCCTCTCCTTTGGCTAACAAGCACCTGTTTGTCCTTATAAGAGCCCTTCCTTCAATGCTAGTACCAGGCTTAAATGTATTCCCATGTCCCTCAGGACAACTTTCACTTCTGATTCTGATTTCACCAAGATGGGAGAGATAGGCTGGTTCTTTCAGTTTGTATTACTGTTCTCTCTCAGGAACTTAAGCTAATTCTGTAGCTTAGAAATGCTGTGTCCCCTCCCCCTCTCCCCAAGTAGGTTTACTTCAATACAATTCTGTCCCTAACTACACAGAGTCCACAAGTTTAAGGGCTCAGTCCTCCACAAGACTGACCTCACTACAGATGCCAGCCACAGTCTTGGGGCCCACCTGCACATCTGACTGGGTATAAATTTGGGGGTTCCCATAATGTCCTCAAGGGTCAATAAGTCTAGAATTCTAGAACAACTCACAGGATTCACTGAAAACACTATACTTATGATTACAGTTTTATAACATAGGATATATACAGGATGAGGCCTAGAAAGGTCCCAGATACAGAGCTTCCATGTCCTCTCCCTGGGGAGTCTGAGCACATCTCCCTGCTGCCACATTAGGGTGCTCACCAACCAAGATGCTCCTCCAAGCCTCAATGTCCACAGTTTTTATTGGGGTTTTATTACATACGCATGAGTGAGTAGATAGTTGGCCAAGTGATTGAACTCAATCCTCAGCCCCTCTCACTGCCTTGGACATCAGGTTATCCCAAAGCTCTATCTCTCTAATCATGTGTTTGGTCTTTCTCGTGACCAGCCCTCTCTTGAAGCTATTAATATCTAGAGGCCCAGCATGAGTCATCTCTTTAGCATGACAAAAACACTCATAATACAGAAAATGTCAAGGGTTTTAGAGGCTCTGTGCCAAAAACTAGGTATATTCTTTATTATACCAAAGAATATTTAAATTTACCAATGATTGTGCTTTCTGCCTAAAAATATGGGACCAATCTCCTCTTATGGATCCCAAACAATGCCTTGTTTCTCTTCTACCTTCAGGTGAGTTCCTAGTCACAAAATGTCATGAAGACTGTAGGGGAGAGAAAGTGATATATTCCCCCCCCCCCATTGTAAGATTCATGGCTAAGGACACTATAACAAAAGACAGATTAACAAGAGAAAAGTATAGAAATTTATTATATTTAATATAAGTTTTATGTGACACAGGAACCTTCAGAAATGAAGACCCAAAGAAACAAGGAAACCTATTTGTGCTATGTTCAATGAAGAAGTGGATGGTTGTGAAGGAGTGTGATTGGACAAAGGGGGTGTTATGTAATGGTGATAAACTGGGGGGACTTAGCAAGGCCTGTTTGTTCAGATTCTTCTCTGTGTCTCTGTATCTTCAGAGATAAGGACATTCCTTTCCTCCAGGTATAGGGTAGGTTTCAGAGGAAGGTCAGAGAATTCTTTTATGGCCTGTTTCGGGGGAGGGGGTTAGAAAGACCTTCCTGATTCTGCTCTTTTCTCAAATGCCAAGGTGCCACATTTTGTAGTTGCATGTTCTGAGCTTCAACAAAACGTTTATCGGCCTTCTGTATTCAAGATTGTTAAGCTCAGTTTCCCAGGAAACTGATCATCAGCCCCCAGATTATTAGTCACTCGTTTTTCCATGAAGACTATCAGATTCTATTGGGAATAGGACTAACGGTAGACTGTATAAATAGCTCAGAGTTTTCTAGACACTTGCAGATTAAGATTCCTTTGGGGAGCTTGCTACACAGGCAAAACTTCTACGTAAAGCAGGACACTTCAATTTCTCTTATGCTAAACCATCAGGCAGAACTTCTACATAGCATACTGTTGTTTAGAGGTATAGATAGGCGACTAGACAAGTGTCAGGATACCTGCCAGGAAACCTGGCTTAAATCTCAGCAGTTTATGTAGAATACTATAGTCTAATGTGATCAGTCAGTTGTACTGTTACAGGATTAACAGACATTCCTTCATCACTCTCCAAAATATATGTTATCTTATATCACCCATGGAGTTAGAAAAATAAATCCTTTTCTAATTTCTAACATCATGTGCTTATTTTGCCAATCCAGGAAAAACTTGCTACCTTTTTAGAAAATTAGCATGCAAAAGAAATTTTTGTTTTTGAATTTGGAATCTAGTTGCAGGTTGTTTTTACTCATTTGCTCCAATTCATATCCAGTGACATGTCTGAATGGTCCAAGGACCCCAGATGCCATTTGTTAAATAAATGATACCCCCTGACTCCAGAAAAGCCAGTGACCTCATGTGTTTTAGCACTTACCTTTGGAAACACTTTGTTTACTCTGAGCTTCCATAGGATTGGGTTGACATATGGATGCTTAATCAAGCATTTAAAGCAAGCATAAATAACAGGGACTTTACATACGTAATATCCATAAGGTTCCAGACTTGTTTCAAATTTCTTATACTAGAACATCTAATACAGGTCATTTAGAACATACTTTAAAATGTAACACTTTAACCTATTTCTTAAAATGGCTTGAGGAAATTATTCAAAATGCAGTATGTAACTGGTGATAATAAGCAGATGTTTTGTGTGTTTGCATAATTCTACTATGTATTTGAAGAACTCTAGAGTTAAATGGAATTACCCCGTGCAGTTTCAGAAACATCATGCAATTCTTATTTTCCTTCCTTCCTTCCTTCCTTCCTTCCTTCCTTCCTTCCTTCCTTCCTTCCTTCCTTCGTTCCTGCCTTCCTTCCTTCTTTCTTTCTCCTTTCTTTCTCTTTCTTGCTTTTTCTTTCTTTTTTTTTTTTTTCTTTCTCTTTCTTCTCTCTTCTTCCTCTCTCTCTCTCTCTTTCTTCTTGCTTAAATAAAGATAAAAAATGTGAGTGGTAAAAACCTGGATTTTCAACATTGAGGCCATAGATATATAACACCAAACAAAAATGGAGATATAAAAAATATTAGAAATGAACACTTTAACAATTTCCTGGAGTACTGAAATCACAGAAGTATAAAACTTAGAATTGGAAGAGTCTCCTTGGCCTTTCACTAAATGCAGAAATTTCTTCTATAACAAGATCAAACCAGTTCCAAACTTTGATGTGCCTCTGACAACAAAGGTTAACAATTGGATAAATTGGAGTATATTTTTACCTCTTTTAAGGTAGAAGATTATTCAGTAAGTTTTGTCTAGTTGATTTTTTTTGTAGATTGGAATATTTTCATTAATGTAGTTATGAGAAATAATTATTTTTATTTGGGAAATTGTGCTTGTTCTATTTGTTTTCTTGCATTTAAATGACTGCCCTTATCAAATCTGGCTCTAGTGAATTTTGAAACTAAAGTTTAAATAAAAACGATACCTGTAAATAACTCATTTTACTATGTGAAAGGAATTAAATTTGCACAAAATTTGGAAATCTGACATTTGTAGGACATAACATGAATTTCCAATAAAAACAATAGATGTATCCAATGTAAAGAATCAAGTAATACTTCTATCAAAACTGCTATTTATATGTTAAAAGAAATACTAAAAAAAGTCATATTGTAGGAGAGACTTTTGTAATAATAGAACATGAACATAGACACTTGGAAACCTGTATCAGTGCAGATTAAAACTGTAGAGAAGTAAACGCCCCTTCCTCCCAGCCCCACCCTCACATGTCAGTTTAATTTTACTCCGTTCCATTTCATATATATTTATTTTATTTCATTGTTTGTTTAGTATGTTGTTAGGTGCTGTGAAAATTAATGTGTAACTCCAAGGATAGACATTAATGATTATTGACCATCTACCCCCAAGCAAGTACTACTGGGTACCTCACATAAATGTCTTACTGTTCTCACTTTAGACAGTTGAGAACCAGTGAGATTAAGGCACATGATCGGAGGCACACAGCTGCGAGTAACAGAGATGTGTTTCTAACTGAGGTCTATTAGATTATGAAGCCCTTTTTGCGCATTATTATGTGATACTCTGCCTGTTCAAAAGAGGCTCAAAACCCTGCTGATGACATCACAATCACACATGAAGTCATCAAAGGTACAATCAGATCAAGTGCCCATATGAATGGCATTGATAGACATGCTAGCTCATTGAAGAAAAGGCATTTTGATGAGGTCTTTATATATTTAACTTCCATGTGTCTCAAATTCTCTTTTTAAAATCATAATTTGTATAATTTCTTTTTAATTAAAATTCTCAATGTACAATATTTGACACTAAAGAAGGACACAAAGCAGAAAAAATAAATCACTCATTATCTCACTACTCAGCAATACTGCTGATAACATTTTGCGGTTATCTTACATTCTTTTGATTTTATTATCATCTGAATATGTCTATGGAACTATGTAGAACATTTTGTCCACCAGAAGTTTTGCAGGACAAAAGTGGACAAAAGTGGACAAAACAACAGAGCAGCTGTGTGAGGCAGGGCAAGGAGGAGTCCTGGAGTTGCAAGCCCTACTAGGGTCACTTGGGAAGCCTGGAGGGTGAGAGAGGAAGTCACTTCTGGCCAGGAGGCCAGGTGGCAAGGTCATGGTAAGGAAAAGAAAGTCAATAGGCAAGGAGGGTGGAATAGAGAGTTTGGGGCATGAAGAGAGGGAGAGTTATGTTTAGCTCCTACCCTGACTGGGGAGCTCTGGCCAAAGGGAGAAATATCTAAAGAGGAGTGGTAAAAAGCTTTGCAGTGCCATAAACGTGCAACAAATCTGTATTAGTTAGCATTCTCCAGAGAAACAGAAGCAATAGGATGTATGTACATATATGTGTGTGTGTGTGTGTATAGGTACATGTATGTGTGTGTATACATACACAAACAAAGAAGAGAGGAGAGATGGAGAGGTGGGGAGAGAGAGAGACTGATTTTTAGGGACCTGGATCCTAGGATTGGGGAGGTTGGCAAGTCTGACATTTGCAGAGTGGGCCACCAGGCTGGAGACCTAGAGAAGACTTTATGTTGTAGCCTAGAGTCCAAAGGCAGTCTGGAGCTAGAATTCTTTCTTCCTCAGGGGACCTCTTAAGGCCTTCAAACTGATTGGATGAGGCCCACCTACATTAAGAAGGGTAATTGCTTTACTCAAAATCTACTGATTTAAATGTTAATTCAGCCTAAAAAATGGCCTTCATAGTGTCATCTAGACTGGTGTTTGCCTAAATATCTAAGTACTGTGGGCTAGCCAAGCTAACACCTAAAAGTAACTATCACAACTTCTTCCAGATAGTTTTTGAATGAAAGTTTCCTTTAGATCCTGAGCTACATGAGGCACTGTACTAAGTGCTGGTGATAAAGAGATGTATAAGAGAAACAAGGTCCCGCTTTCAAGCTGCTTACCTTCTCAATAAACAAGGAAACACATAGATAAACCAGATTTTAGATTGTGAGAAGGGAAATGAAGGAAACAAACAGGGTCCCGTGATGGAGTTTATGAGCAGGCTTCTAGGTGGCTGAAACTTCAGTCACTTATTTGATTGTGACCCAGGAGACATGCATTTATACTCCAACCCAGTAGTAAGCTGACAGACAGTTCACTGAAGTAACAGTGTCAACAAACTATTTCTTCTTCTCTTGTGTGTGTGCACGCGTGCGTGTGTTGAATACATTGTGGTTTTGACCATTGATTGATTTCACGCTCACACGTGCATTAGCAAACTCTGTGCTTTATCTGGAGTGGTGAGGGAAGATCTTTCTGGAAAGATGACACGTGAGGTGAGCCTAAGGAGTCAACCAGGACAGGACAGCGGGGTGGGTGGAGCTTATTGGCAGAGGAAGAAAAGCCAATGAGGTGAGGTTGGGGGCTAGGCTGGAGCCAGATCACGAAGACTCACTTTTAGTCTATGTACAATGAGAAACAATGACATGCTGTTGGAGGGTTTTATTTACATAGTGACATCATTTAATTTAGTTTTCAAACAACTGCTCTGCTTGCTGTGTGGAGCAGGAATGGGAGCTGAGAGGCTCATTGGAAATTTACTGCAGGGTCCATGTGAGAGGGTAGTAGTAGGGATGATAATAGAAAGTGAGCAAAGGCAAGTATTGTATTAAATTCAATGGCATCAAGTGAGAAACTCTGAGAAGACAAAGAAAAAAGGAGATATCTAAAATATTGGATATCTATGAAAAAGACACCTGCACTCAAATGTTTATAGCAGCACAGTTCACAATT
>VBSM01001124.1:56297194-56362916 GCA_008086735.1 Cheirogaleus medius | reverse complement strand
GGGCAATATACATAACCATAATATTTGTACCCCCATAGTATGCTGAAATAAAAATAAATAAATAAAATATTGGATAATACTAGTTAATTCAATTATCTAATTTGTCCAGTGCCAATACAGATTAAGATATTAATGAAGGCTTCAAATATTCTTCTTCCCTCAAACTCTAAGCTCCAAGTTACAAAAGGCCTAAATCCTTTTGAAAATAAAGTAAACTAAAGCTTTTAAGGATAATTCAAACTAGCAAGTGAGAGGGGAATGGATGGGCAGATATTTTGGGACCTCCCAATTGTCAAATAGATGATTCTGTGTTCACAATATAGTCATGAGTCACATTCATGGGTACATTCTGTAAAGTGTGTCATTAGGCAATTTTGTCATTGTGCAAACATCATAGAAAGTATTTACATTAGCCTGGATGGTATAGTCTACTACACATCTAAGCTATATAGGATAGCCTATGGCTTCTAGGCTATAAACCTGTACAGCATGTTACTGTATTGAATACTGTAGGCAATTGTAACACAATGGTAAGTATTTGAGTATCTAAACACAGAAAAGGTACAGTAAAATTAAGGTATTATAGTCTTATGGGTCCACTGCTATATATTTGGTTCATTGTTGTCTGAAACGTTATGTGGTACATGATTGTACATCTAAGGCTGGCATTGATGACAATATTTTATTAAAGGTAATAGGGAAAAGTAACTTTATTTCCTAGAAATAATTTTGACTTTTCTATTTGAAAGGTCTCTTTCCTTCTTTTCTCTTGAAAATCATTACATTAGATCCATTTCTCAATATCAATGGAAAAAGACAAAGCTCAGTGTAATATTATTCTAGTGTTGAAATTATTATCCAGAAAGAAGAATTTCTACTTACATTGTCATTAAACTAGTGTATATTATAGATGACCAGATGTGTATGTCTGTGAGTGCATAGATACTATATTGGAAAATGAAAAAAAAATTTGAGTTTTCAGCAAATAATGCAGAATGAGCTTTGCTTTTTGCTTAAAAAGCCATTGTAAAATGATTGTGAAAATGTGAAATGTAAAGTTCTCTATAATTCTTCCTTGGCCACTGCCTTCATCCATCACTGGATTATTGAAACAGCGTCTTAGCTGGCTTCCCCATCTCAAGTATCTGTGAATTCATCCACTGCACCGATATCAAGGTTATATTTTAAGATAACAAAGCACCAGATCCTTGCCTTCAGGATAAATTCCAAAAATCCTAAAATTTTTGCAGAGTTATTGCAATATTAGATATTGTATGGAAAGCATCCAACCCATATCAATATGTTCAATAAGTGGTAGATAATGTTATGATGGCTATTTTTTAAAAAATAAAGCAATATTCCTTGGGTTTATAAATGTATTGAGGACCTAGGCAATTCTGGCACAGGGGCATTCAAAACTTTCCTTGAAAAATATTAGAGGATAGTTATAATTAGTATGCATGAATGCATTCAAAGTCTGAAAGAAATTAATTTGGGCTTTGGAAAAATCAGGGAGTTAAAAAAGCAAATAATATTTTAAACTTAATCTGCAAATGAAGTAGGATCTAGCCATTACTATTCATGGTTGTTACATTGGAAAAGCTGGAACTTTTTTTTCCAAGTAATAGATTTTTTAAAATTTATATCTAAGGTTGCCTGTAAGATCACATTATTTTAATGGTTGTCATTATTATTATCCATTTAAATACAGAGGAATTTAGTTTGAAGAGAATCTATAACCTTTCTTTATTTTAATTCACATTCTGTACAGGAAAACCATGACTTGCAGGTTCAAAGGAGAAAGCCTTTAAAAGGGCTTGTAAAAGGCCTCATAGGCTTCTTGGACATCAAATAGCTCAGCAAAACAGCATTATGATGATTTAAATGTAAATGAATTAGAAACATATGGATCACATTCCCTTGGAAATACACATGGGTTTGGAAATTAAGGGGGGAACTGCCTGACAAAATGTACTGCACTTTGCTTAGCACAAAATGTTTGAATAATGGGTTGAATTTTTTGCCAAATCTTGAAGGCCATGGGTTTGTCCTATGGATATTTTACAAACCCCATGGGTCTTGAGGTTCCTTGGCTTTGAGAGTTGTTACCCCTGCAGCCATTGCCGCTGTGCTCTTCTCCACACCAGGAACACGAATGTGCAGTTATTAAAGAGGAACCGATTTTGAGGGAACAGCGGACATCGGGAGGATGTTGCTGATTTTTTTCTCTCTTCCTCGTTTTCTTTTCTGCTTTTCCCTTTTCTCCATTCCTTCCCCTTTTCTCTTTTCATCCTTCATTTCTTCTTTATTTTATTATTTCTTTTCCTTATCCCTACCTTTTGTTCTGACTCTGTTAAGCACAGGGATGGATATAAACAGCATGCTTGTAAGGAAAGTTTGTGGGAAGGTGGAGGAATGAATTATCCATTGTCTTATAATGTTTTTTCTTCAAAATTACTCACTGTAAGTTCCATCAGAGAAAGGATGAAAGGCTTCCTCTCTAGATCGCTTAACTTTCACCATGGCATAAGGGCACATGCTTGGGCTTATTCTGTTGTGTTTTAAGCATTTTAGGGTCTCTTGAAAATAGCATCACCTCAGTTCAGCTTATTTTACAGGGCAATTTATCAATATTAATATCAAGCCCAGGTATAATGCATTAATTTCTTTAAAATGGGTTAACACATAGAATATCAGAAGCCGGAGGCTAATTCATTGCTGCCCAGCCTGGGTGAAAGCAGGTGTCACAGTAACAGGATCTGGCTTTTGTGTGTGTGTCACAAAATATACTGCCTCTTGATAAGCAGCTACAGAATTGATAGTTAAATCTATCCGCATGGATTTGTTTCCCATATGGAACTAATTGCCTCTGGAATAGTTAAAGCCAAAAGATCTCTACAATTTCAAAAGCTTCTCTTATCTTTCCTCTCGTATGGCTGTTGACAGCAGCAAAACACATCTATCCTCATTTATTATATTGGTCTCATCAAGTAAAGACGTGTTGATAGGGACTGTTACAGAGCCAGATGGTCCAAGTTGATCTTTTATGTTTTCAGCATTCCCCTTCCTCAGTTTTAGAAGTCCAAACAAAGATTGTCCTGCACTTGGGCTGATATTTTAGAATCTCTACCTTTAAAGGACCCAATCTGGTCTCTTACTGGTCCCAAACAGGCCCCCCTGAAGGTCTGAACATTATGTTTCTGTGTCTTTTAACCCTGTCTCATAAGACCTCACTCATTTTACCTCTTTTGGTGCTGTTGGAGGCTGAGGAATGATGAGCCTTTCTGAGTGTCTGGACCCTGACAAGAGGTCCTTTTCTCTTCTGCCTCAATTTTCCACCACAGGACTGCCTCTATTTCTTTCCCAAAATGCATAGGCCAGAGACCTCTAATTTCTAAATCCTGACAGCTAGGAATAATTCTTTCTCTCTCTCTCTCTTTGATCAAGGTCCAGAAGGGAGGGCTTGGCCTGACGTTTCTTCTCTAAACCACTGAGGAAAATAGTGTAGAGATAAACAGGGAGCCATCGCCACTGTTGCTCCCATTGTCTTGATTGTCATTATATTAGTTAACATTTCTGGAACATGAACCTGTGCTAGGAATAAGCACTTTAGATGTATGAACTTATTGACTCCTCTCAACCACCTTTGGAACATTATCATCTCATGTGTTAGAGAAAGAAATTGAGGTACAGGAGATAAATTATCTGGCAGAATCTTCAAGTCAAGAACAAGGGTCCTAAAGTTTATAAAGGCCAAAGGTATAAGAATTCCATAATGTAACAGGCTCTCACCTACACCTGCATCCTTAGCATGTCTCTCCTCTCTCCACATGCCAGAATAAGTGGACAAACTTTCACAGAGAGAATTTCAGCCACAAGAGCCTGAAATCATGAATATGAGAAAGGATGCTGAAGGAGGGGAGAATATCTCTGACACATTTCTGGTCATGCTACATTAGAAAAATAACTTACACTCTCTGTGCTACAGTTTCCTCAGCTGTAAAATGAGGGTAAGTGCCTTCATCATAAGATTATTGTGAAGATTAATACATAATTCCTAGAACAGTGTGAGTTATTAAGTCAGCCCTATGAAGAGATGTCAGTTATGATATTATTAATATTATCCTACCAAGGAATGTCCCCAAATGCTAGGTCATGCATTGTTCTCATTTGGGAAAGAAATGGGGTAGTGGATCACTCCAGACATGTATATGCAGTTGCTTGTTAGAAATTTCCCCCCCGTTAGTAACCCTCCTTATACTGAATGCACCCAAACCAATTATTTTTTCCATCAAACCTACCAATTCTTTTGCATTACTTATCTTGGTTGGTGGTACCAGTATATTCTAGTGTAGTAGTAAAACTGAAAAATCTTGGAGTTGGCATTTGTTTTTCAGCTCATTAACAACTAGTCATCAATTTCTCTTGATTCTACCTCCAGAATATCTTTCAAATGCCTCCCCCTTTGTTCATGGCCACTACCCTGGCAGAGATCATTTGGATAGCCATCAAGCAGTTATCTCTTCTGTCTCGTCTCCATTCCACACAAAGTGCCACCAGAGCATTAAAAAAAGAAAAACTCAAATAATGTTATTTTTATGAATAGCTCACCATTTCTAGATTGAATTTCAATCCCCTTGGTATGTACAATATTTCTATTTGCCTTCTCTAAATACACCATGCATATATTTCCATGCCTCTGGGCCAATGGCCATACTTTGTCCTTTATCTGAAAGATCTTTCCAAGAGGAGACTAAGCCTTTCTAAGTTTCAGATCCTTAACCTCCTCAATCTCCCACTCCGAAAAAAATTGTACATAGCTCAGAGCAAAGGTTGTTGTGAGAACAAAGTGAAAGGATGGATCTAAAGCACTTAGCACAGTGTTTGACCTTGTAGTGCGACCTTTGGTAATTTATTTAACTTCTCTGTGCTTTAGTTCCACTTATATAAGGTAAGGGCAGTACCTACAGCCCAGAGATAACATGAGGGCTGAATTAACCAGCATATGTAAAATGCTTATGACAGTGCTTCTTTTTTTTTTTTTTTTAATTTCAGCATATTATGGGGGTACAAATGTTAAGGTTACGTATATTGCCCTTGCCCCCCTCCCCCTCGACTCAGAGCTTCAAGCGTGACCATACCCCAAACGTTGCTTCTTATTCCTGTCTTATTTTTCTCATTATTTCTCTAGTTCACTTATAAAATACCACTGATGCTAATTTGTGCTACAGAGTGAGAAGGGTTTTGGGGGAAATTTATTATAATTTATAATGTACATTTTATACATTCTGAAAATAACATTGCATTAGAACAGCATATTTTAAGGCAGAGCCCAAATACCATTGCCTCGTGAAGATATCCCTAAGCTCTCTGCCTTCCTGTGGACCACTCTACTCCTATCTCCTTCTTCCTAGGCAGTTTGCCCACATTTGTAGTATAGCATTGTATTGCATGATATAAGAATTATCTGGATATTTGTCTGTGCCCCAATTAGAATGTGAGCCAGGAGTTTGTGTCATGTTCATTGTTGATGTCTCCACAACCCCCATTACCCTTTCCACCACCCCTAGATACCACCTCTGTGCCTGACAACAAGTAGGCATCCCATAAACATTGACTGAATGCATTCTGAATTGGGTAATGAGCCATTGTCCCACCTTTGAGGCGGCCTTCACAGATACCTAAGGTTTAATTTGGGACTGTGGCCATGTTGGATGAGCTTCAGAGACCAGAGTGTTGTCACAGCAACAGGGACCCCACGAATTTGGCTCCTAAAACATTTTGACAAGAAAAATGTCTGGGTTTCAAGATACCTGAGGGCTTATTTCTTGTTTTCCTCAAACACAGTCAGGCTTTCATGTGGTCTTACACTTGCTTATTGATACCCAGTATTTTTCTTGTTGGGCCAAATGCGGCAACATATTATTTATTTGACACTGTGGTAATCCATTCAATTGGATGGAAAAGAACATATTAGTCAAATGAAACTGATGTCTGGTAGCCATGCACACTCACCCAAATAATATGCCCCTGGATCCCGTTCACGGGCCGGGTCTCCAGCTGCTTGATGCCGAGCCACATTCTTGCTCGGGGATTTATTTTCCCTGGCCCTGCTGGGACACTAAAACCAACTTTCCAATTCAGCCTCAGCCTCAGACTCCAACCCCTGGACAATAGCAATACTGTGTGATGACTACCGAGGACAGGCTAAGAGGGATGACTGTTTTAATAGCACTTTATGACTCCTCAAGACGTACTGGAAACATCACCACAAGGAGAAAAAGGTATTTGCCAAGGAGAGGGGACACCTCTGTAGTCAGAATCTGAGCTGGAATCAAAACCACAGACAGAAATAGGGCTGAGGTGCTACAGTGTAAATTCCAGGAACCGGGGAGGAAGCTTGAGGACATGGCCATAGGGGCTTTCAGAAATGTGCTAATTGTGCAATATTCACAACTAGTGTGGGAGAAATGATAAAGTCACAGTGAAAATTAGTGACTAAATCCACTATGAGTGACTAATCATTCAGGGAGCAATCCTCAAAACCTGAGGAAATAAAGAAACGAAGCATTCAGCAGCATCACTCTCATTACTGTTTTTCCATTTTTCCATGCTTTCCCTTCTTAGCATTTGTGCGCTTTTGCGCTCTCTCTTTCTCCTTCCTTTTAAAATCGTGAAGTGTAGTAAGTCTAGAGAGTTTGTTCATGGGATCCATGTTGTGCTTTGTGATATTTTTCTCTCTGACCCAAATATAAAATATGGGTATATACACCTAGAAATTCATTGATCAAATTTAGCTTTCACATTGGGTGATCAGAAAGGTCAAGTCTAATTTTACGTTTTGATTCTGAACTATAAGCAGCATCTGAAATTCATTTTTTAAATGGCCAGGGAATAGAGTAGGATCCTGGTAGAAGAATTCTCACTTCTTCCGAGCCAAGAAGAAATATCTAGTCTTTAGCCAAAGGTCAGCAAGTGACTTTTTCAACCTGTGTTTGGCAGGGATGTTAATATTTAGGATTTCTCACTTAGTCAGGTCAAGTCTGAGGGATGTCCTAACTAATATGTGTAAGGAGTCCTGCCATGTCAGGGCAGGCTGCCAAAAGTTGTGTATTCATGCAAACCCAGTGGCCTCCTGGAAGAAATACGATCAGATTTACCATTATTTCCCAGAACCAAGATTCTTGAACAATGAAGACAAAGGCTGCCTTAAGCCTGGGAGCTTGTAACCTTATATGGCAAGGAACCCATTCTGGAGTAAAATTTAAAAAACATGCCAATGAAAGTACATATATTTCATGCCACATATCAAAGACAATCAACTGGCTCTTTCTTCCTGGAGTTGTGTTAAGGACAATTCAGAAGCCTTATGAAGACCCTGTGGGAGCTATACCATTGTCAATAAGCAACACCTGCCACTGCTTAGGTGTGGGTGCATGGGTTTCATATTGCCTCAGTGGGGAAAAGATAAGAAATTTTGAAAAGGACACTATGTGATGCCACTCAAATAGGATCTGTTCAGTCTGGGAAACTATCTCCAACTTTTATGAGAGAGGAAGTTGTAAGAAACTGAGCAACTTAGCCATGAAATATAGTAACAGTGTTGCAATACAAAGTATAAAATTTTCAATAGAAAATCTGAAAGAAGAATACCTTTTTGGAGCCTACTAAGAAAGTATAAAAACAGTAGGAGAGAGCTCTGGCCACTTTTATAGAAACACTGTCCTGAGAAACCATGCAAGCCAGCATCCCAGCAAAGAGAGAGCCATGCAGCCGCCAATGAGCAAAATAGCAAGTCAATTCTTGGCTTAAATAAAAGAGAGTGACAATTTAGAATTAGACATAACAGCAGAGGCAGAAACAAGATACTCAAGAGATGGAGCAGAGGCCACCACTGATACCTGTGATTTAAAGTTACAAGGAGATTGCCTGAACTATCCAAGTTTGTCTGAGTCACCATAGTATTTATCCTTTGTCTAGCACACTTTCTTTTTTATCCCTACATACAGGCCTACATTGCCCAATGTGATGGCCTCTAGTTACATGTGGCTTTTAAATTTAAACTTCTTAAAGTGAAATAAAATTAGAATTTCCATTCCTCAGTCATACTAGCCACATTTCAAGGGCTCAACAGACCCATGTGACTAATGGCTACCACGTTGGACAGCACCATGTAGAATGTGTCTATTATTGTAGAAAGCTCCATTGGAAAGCACTAATGTAGACCGTAGGAGGAGAGGAGTCCTAATTTATGGAGCTACCTTTGTAGGATTAAGAAGAGAATAGCCTGGTCACTCCTCCTTCTATTTGGTTATGCTTTTCGGCCATTTCTGGACCCAGTCTCAATGCTGGACACATGCAATTAATTCTCAATTGATGTGGACCTTTTGTTGCTCTGAGAGGTATTTGGTCAGGTAGGTGGTTAAATGTACCACTGGAAAGGTGATTTGAAAGATTGCCTATGGGTGTCTTATAAGTCAGAGAACATTAAACCTGCCAGGAATCTTGTGATATATGTATGAGTCTAGGAGTTGATTTCTCTTATCTCTGTTTTTCTCAATGATCCTTCGAGGTGGGCACTTTCCTTCCTTTTTAACAAATGAGCACATTAAAATGTAAGAAACTTAAAGACACATACCTAGGAAGTGGCAAAGCAAAAGACACATACCTAGGAAGTGGCAAAGCAGTGATGTGAACACAGATCTGTTTGGCCATAATCCTAGACTTTTGTTATAGGATATTTCCCACTAGGAAGATAAGTACAGAAATCATTATAATGTAAGGTAGAACATCTTTTTGTGCCCATGTGTATCCATTGTTTAGCTCCTGCTTATTAGTGAGTATATGTGGTGTTTATTTTTCCATTCCTGAGATACTTCACTTAGGACAATCATCTCCAGTTCCATTCCAGTTGCTGCAAAAGACATTATTTCATTCCTTTTTGTAGTTGAGTAGTACTCCATGGTGTGTGTGTGTGTATATATATATATATATATATATGATATTTTCTTTATTCACTCATGAATTGATGGGCAGTTAGGGTGATTCCACATCTTTGCAATTGTGAACTGTGCTGTGATAAACATTTGAGTGCTGGCGTCCTTTTGATAATATGACTTCTTTTCCTTTGGGTAGATACTCAGTAGTTGGATTGCTGGATCAAATGGTAAGTCTACTTTTATGTCTTTGAGGAATCTCCATACTGTTTTCCATAGAGGTTGTACTAATATGCAGTCCCACCTGGTGACACTTCTACCTGATTTTGTACATGGTACAAATATTCTGCTTACTTGTTTAAAAGTAAGTCACTTTGCTATTTTGCCACCCTATTGTTAGGTTAGTAAGTAATCTTCAAAAGCGTTCTATGTATTCACAAGCCCCTCATTCTATGTTAGTAGTGATATTGGTAGTGATGAATCTTCTGAATAAGCAGGCTCTGAATCTCACTAAAACTGGCAACTTTCATGAGATTTGTAGATTTTAAAATCTGCAGTGATCCAGCAGCAGAACCAGGACTTTGAAAAACCAGTGTGCCTATCTAGTGTGGTTAGACGTGAAGCAAGAAGCCCTTTGTTGTTTCAAAGAACCAACAAGATTTCTTAGCTTCATAGAGATTTTCTAGCCTCCTTTATTTCTTCTTTCGCTCGGTAAAGCCTACTGATTTTTCTGAGGCAGCACCTCAAACTACATTGGCAGCAAAGCTGTTAGCTAATCTTGGAAGAATGGGTTAGGTGCCATGAAAAACTCTTCTTTTTTCACCCTTCCTTCCACGTAGCCTTCCAGGTGTGTGAGAGCTTGTGTATGTGAATATTGCCAATCTCTTGGAGACTGGAGACGTCCCTGTTATGCTTGATGCATGCAATCCTGAACAAACTCTGTTTTTGCTAACATTTTTCAATCTCAATTAGACTTAGTTGGGAGAAGGGGTGGAGAGAAGAGGAGAAAATCCACACATTTAAATTTACACTGAGACTTACTGAGATTTTCAAAATTGATTCACCAGATTTGAATAGCTCATCTAACCCACCGTGGTTTCAGTTTCTGTCTTGAAAGCTGCTGAAGTCACGTTGTGTTGTTCTGTTATATCACTTGGAAGTCATTAATGACACAAGGTCATTGTTTTGTGAGATTACACACTCCTAGTTTTGAATTTAATTTATTTGTTTACTTCAATTGGTTTTAATTAAAAAATGTTCTTCCAAACTACATTACCATACTGCAAAATGTGCTTGAAAAGTCATCCTTTTCCTTCTCTTCTAAAAACTACATAAGCAAAGAAGAGATTGTTTCATTTTGAAAAACATGTTTCCCTTTATTTTGTTTACTGTTTCCCACTTTATTTTCTGCCATCTTTGGAAACCTTATAAAGCATCAGGATGACACTAGACTCTTTAAGGATGTCACCAGGACCTTTACATTTATAGAAGTGCTGTCCAAGAAGCAAAGGCAGGCAAGGAAGGATGATTCAGACTGCCTGTTACAGGCTCTTTGAAATCCGCAAGTAATGCTTTACCATTCAGGTAATATATTAATAAATGATTGCCTCTCCAGTAGTTTTACTTTGAAAGTATTCATCATTTTCCATCTGCTGACAAAGACTAAACTTCAAGTATTAAAAAGTAATAATTGTTGAAACAGCTGTAACTTTTCAATTTTGCCTACATAGATAATAATCTTTTGTATATTTTAATAGATCACTAATGAAATTTTTAAACAAAGCTTCGCAGTGTATCTACTTGCTTTAAAGAGATGCTGTGAAGTTTTGTTTAAGAATGTTTTTCTTTTTGCAACACCTTCATATGTTATCAATCAAAATAAGCATAAAATTTAAAAAATATTGGAATATAATTTCTCCCATATAGCATATTGTCACAGAAGGTTTGATACATATGTATTTTTTTATTGATTTATAGATATTAATTTTGATCCATTGAGAAAGAAGATATATTCCTTAACTTAGACAATAGGTCACAGCATAATAATATTCAAAAATAAATACTTTGAATATTTCCTATTTTATGTCATAAGTAAATTCCCAAAGTAACTATTTGAACTAAATAACTTGTTCTTAAATATTGATGTTTCTGTTATTCTCTATTTTTAAAAAATTCCACATTTACTATGTACTACATACATGCTCAGTATTTGGGACATTTTCAAAAATCTCTGTTTTTATTTATAAAACATTTGTTCATAATATTATAATTAGAAGCATATACACTGGAGCCTTTCTTTGAAAACTCATTTCTTTTTTTAATCTTTCAATGTAGAGAAAAATTTCCATCACCTCCTTTGCTTTAAGCTGAACAATTTGAAGGACTCAATTTTTGATGTCATCTGTATTGATTATCCCACAGAAATATGTATGAATTTCTTTTATTCACCAAATAGAAGGAGTTGGCTTTTTTTCATGTAATTTTTCACATCTCGCAGTTAGTAACCTTGCAAAGAAACACACATTTATACAGCTGTCACTAAGGTAGTTTCACTTTTAATCGACAGCACATTAGTTTTCCAGTTTCACTGAACTCTAATGCAAGTTTGGGCAAAAAATCTATGGATTTCTCAGGTCATTTCTATATGTGCACTTTGATGTCACCTCAAACTTTTGAGACATAAAACTGAAATCTCCATTTTCCTTCCCAATCTAGCTCTCATCCTAACTTCACTGTTTCTACTGCTAGAGCCAACATTCTCAATTTCCAAGCTATAAACTGGGTGATCAACTTTGATTTAGAGGCCTTGCTCTTTTCCTATATCTAGAAAGTCTCTATATACCTTTTGTTTTCTTGCTATGCTTTCTAACTCCACATATCCACTGGAATCCTGGTGCCTATCACATCAAATATGTACCTTGTCAATATCTTTCTATCTGCTTTCTCTGCTTTTAATTTATTTTTCACCCTACCCCAGTCCATTTCACCGATCAAATGCATGCAAAGCTATGTAATGCATCTCCCTAAAATACCACTCTCTTGTTTCTCTCTTGCTCACAGCCCTTCAATAATAGTTTCAACTTCAAATCCCTTGGCCAGGTCCCTCTAAAGTCTTTATTGCATACTCTACTTTCTTACATAATATATTAGTATTCACACTAATATTTACAGAAGGGACTTTTGAGTCTTTTTATTCTGCCAGGCACTGAGCTAAGTGCTTTAGCCACATAATCTAATTTAATCCTTGCAACAACTAGGTAGTAGATACTATTATGTCCATTTTTCACACAAGAAAACGGAAACTCAGATAGATTTGAATAACTTATTACACAAGGTTAATGATCATAGAATTTATAACCAGAGCTTTACATAAAGCTTATGTTCTTATCTAATAACTTTATAATGCCTCCTACAGACCTTTGTCTTCAACCAAACAATTCTATTACATTTTCTTAAGCATACCTTAAAGCTTTTTGCTAATGTTCTTTTCTGTTTCACACCATTGTGCCTGGAATGCCATTCCTTCTGCTCAGTGAATTATCATCTGTTTTCAAAGCCCATCACAAATCTCACTTCCTTTTTAAAATCTAATCTAACCATCCTATCATGAGGGTGGTTATATCTTATTGAAATTTCTGGATATACTATTAAATTTGTTAATTAATTTTCTATTGCCCTATGGGAAATTTACTGTTGCCCTATGGTAGTATTGATACATTTTTTTTAATTTACTTTTTGCATGCTGCTATATTGTAGTGTTTCTCCAATTATACCATCATTAGCTTTACTTTCCTACAGTTTCTTGGGTATAGTAGGAGATAGATAAATATTTGATGATTTGATGAAGAAATTCAATCAGATTTGAACTGTAATTGCAGAAACAATTTAAACATTCATCAAACAGGAAAAATATATTGGTAATAAAATTTAGGGCATAAAGACTAATTCTAAAATTCATAGTTTTTATGGTAATGTAAGAATCTTTCGAAGTCAGCGAGGATAAAAAAATATTTAGAAAAAAGGTTTCAAAAATCTATGAAGAGGAAGCCAACAAATATTGATAGATCAAAGAATAATTTTCTTTGTATTGCTCTTAGGCTGCTTTTAATATGTAATTTACACTAAATCCAAATTGCAAGAAGAAAGATGACAACTTCCCTTACTTTATTATCCCCAATGTACTCAACTATTAAATCTCTATCTCACTCTCAATTAAAATCAAGAAAAATAATTGGTAGAAGATTCCTTCTACATTCCGAGTCTAACCTCTTATACATTGGAGAAAACATCTATGAAATGTCCTCACCCTGTTGTGATCATGTCATGCTGTCATTCAACTTCTATCTGAATACCTCCAGAAATAGGTAACTCAGTACTTTTGCATTAGCCCAGACAATTGTTAGGCATTTGTAATTGTTAAACAGTTCTTTATGATAACATCATAAAGCTTCAATCATCCTCTCTATAACATTACCCCATTCTTCCTCATTATGAACAGCAAGGTTTTATATTATATAAGATAAAATAAACCTTCTTGATTTTTCCCATTCCTTTAATTATTTGAAGAGAGCTGTTCTGTCTCTTCCTAGTCTCTCCCCTCCAAACCCTCTAACCCCCACCCCAGGAAAATTCTCTAGTTCTTTGAGCCAACAGTCATTTGACTTAGCTTCCAGATGTCTTGCCGTCCTTGGCCTTTCTCCTTTGGATATTCTCATCCATCTTGAGAATACAATAAGCCAGATGTGGCCCAAGGAGGGCAGAAAACCCTGAAACCATAACTTCTCTTGCTTTAGAAATGCTATTTCTGTCATTGCAGCCTAAGTTTGCGTTAGGTTTTAAAACAGTAGCATTATACTCCTGGCTCCTACTGAATTTGTTTTCTAAAGCCCTAGGTCTTTTCTTTTTCCCTGGGAAGTGCAGTCAAGCCATGCATCTCTCATCCTGTCCTTATATAATTACATGTTTTGAAACTATGTGCAAGGCCTTTCCTTTATGCTTTTGTGCCTTTTATCTTGTTAGACCCCAGAAGTGCACAATGGGACAACTGAGAGAAAACCACAGATTCATGGCCGCCCTGAATGCTGAGAATCTGGAATGGCTCTGATGAATTACAACAGGAGTTCCACTCAATAAACCTCAAACCCTGTGGATATTAAAAGCATACAAACAAGCAAACTGAAAAGAAATCCCCAAAAGCCACTTACTGGTGGGAGCTGCATTTTACCTTACTAACACTATGGGAAAGTGAGGAGGGAAAAATATCTAAATTCTTAGTGGTTGAGGTCTCTGACTAGGACAGCCTCAGTCTCTGACACTTTCTGCCTTAATTTCATTTAGTGGAAGACATAGTATTATAGATGGGGAGGTATTTAAACATATGCAGAGTTTTCTGGGCTTTCCCTTCTCTGCACCAATTAACACCTGTTCAACAGCTTTCCCTTTCCTCCATTAGCACACAAATTACCTTTGCCTCCAAACAGTCCAGAACTCAAAGGATTTACAACTAGTTGTACTCTCAAAGCACTTACTGTTTCCTAGAAACAATTCTCTTCTCACTGGAGGAATGGGAAAAAACACTCCTCTTACAAATGGCAAGATCATTCATAAAAGCAACCCTTTCCCCAACATTTATGTGAATCTCCATATTCACAGCTTCTTTTTCCTCCCATCTGTTTTCCTTTATTCTGTTTGTGATGTTTTTGGTTTGCTTTGTTTTTGGATTGCAGCAGATGCTGTTGATACCTGTATTTGGTTGCTAGGGTTGCCACAACAAATGCCACAAACTATGTGGCTAAACCAACAAAAATTTATTTTCTCACAATTCTGAAGGCTAGAAGTCCAAGATCAAGGTGTCAAGAGGGTTGATTTCTTCTGAGGCCTTCTTCCTTGGCTTGTAGATGGCCATCTTCTCCTTTTTGTCTTAGCTTGTTGTCCCTAGGTGTGTGTCTATGTCCTAATCTCTTCTTACAAGGATACCACTCATAATGAATTAGGGCCCACCCTAAGGACCTTATTTTACCTTAATTACCACTTTAAAGACCCTATGCTCAAATACAGTCACATGCTGAGGAATGGGGGTTAGAAATTCAACATATAAACTTTGTAGGGGCACAATGCAGCCCATAATAACATCCCCATCCAGGTATGGTTCACTTCTCTGGACTTATGCCCCATCTCCCAGCTTCTGCAAGTGTCAGCTGCTGACTGCTCACAGCTCTTTGCTGCTTTCTTCTCTGGAGAATTTACTTGGTTGATGAGAGCTGTATAGCATGGGAATATCAGGAAGGCTGAGAATGCCTCTCAGCTCTGCCATGGGCCATTTGCTCAGATGGCAGAGTGAGGAGAGGTTGCAGGAGGCACAACATCCAATCTCCCTTGTCTCTGAGTGTGATAACCTTTGTAGTACAGTTCCTGCACCAGAGCTCTCCATGGGATCAGGATGAGGCTAGACTTTTGTAACAATCTCTGCTTATCTCCATCACCCACCTATCCTGCTTTTTTCACTTCCTTACAGGTTCTCCTGAGAACACTCTCCCTGTAAATCATTTCCATAAAAATCATATTCTCAGGCTCTCCTACTTGGGAAAACAAACCGAGGCAGGGGCCTGATTTTGAATCTTAGCACTGGTTTAAGTATTAAGCACTGCAAAAGCACATTCAATTTATTTCAGTAGACATTTACTAAGGCTGATCTACAAGGCTGAATTTATTCATTAGATGAGAAGATTCTTGAGGGTAGGGAGGAGGTCTAATTGAATCATTTTCTCTAGTGGCTAGCACAGTGCAAAGCTCAATGCATATTTATTGAGCAGTGTTCTGTTGTAGAGGCACTGTCATGAACATGATGCAGCCCTGGGAGAAAATAAGTTTATAATTTTAGTGGGGAAAGCAAACATGTCCCAACTTATAATAAAGCAAGTTTTAATGCAGAAAGTATATAAAAAGCAGTATGCAAGTGCTATGGAGGCATGGAGGATCACAAGTGTAATTTCAATCGGGGGAAGATTTCATGAAGCTAAATGAAAGATGCATATGATCTTAACAAAGAAGAGAAAATAATATTGCTACCAGTTATTGAATGATTACTATATGCTGGACCCTGTGCTAAATTCTTTACAGGCATTATTTTATTTAATATTTTCAGAATATCTATGGTGTAGTGATTATTATTAGCTCTGCTTTACAAAAGAGGTCTTAAGATATTAAGAGGTATCTAAATTCTCCCAGACAGTAGGTAGCGTAGCCTAGAGTTAAATCCATTCCCTTAGGAAAGGATATTGCAAGAAGGGAGAAGATGTACATAGATAATTAGAAAAAAAGTCTACCAATAAGAGTTTGAGTGGATGCAATAAACCAAAAGCAGGAAAGAGAAATTGGGACTAGATTATGGGATACTTGGAATACTATGCTAAAATAAAATTGAACTTTCTTTTATAAACCATGGGGAGCATTCAAAGGAGATTTAACAAGAAATTTGAATGATAACACTTGTGTTTTAGGAAAATACAAGGAGAGAAAATGAACAAGTATTTTAGTTTGTTCAAAGGAATGTGGGTAAATCAACACGTTTAAATCTATGTATATTCTTTACTGGCTCCTTTCTACCTAGATTTTACTGGGTCTGACCAAATGGTTATTACATTTGTAAATGACTTTGTTAGGAGACTTGATTTCCCATGTCTTTGATATTGTGACACTCTTTTATTTGACTTCATCATATGTGCTAATTTCTCCCTGCCCTCTTCAAAATTGTATATGGAATCTATTCATTTATCTTGGTAAATGGTGTAAAGCTCTCTTAAAAAATGGCAAATACATTACAAGACACTGAGAAAAACATCTCACCAATTCTCTTCCCTTATGCCCATGGAAAGCTCACTCCGAGTATCCTAGCAATTCTCCCTAGTATCTCATTTTATCCTTACCAAATTCCTCAAAATCTCTCCACAACTCTGGTTGTCTTTCTTTCCCCACCCCGCCTCCCCCACCCCCACCATCTGTCTAACCTTTCCAATCTAGTGTTTCCTGAGCCAGTAGCTCTCAGGCACTTTTTTTAAAGTAGAAAAACCTAATCTTTCTTGGGTCCTTCTGTTTTTCCCTCCATTCATTATCTAGAACCCAGGAGAAAAATACTAAAATGAGAAGGTAAAGAAGATTCAAAAACTTGTACACTCTCTTTCTCTCTCTCTCTAACTTATTGTTTATTTTTCAATCCCTATTGAAGTATTTTTAGCCCACCCCTCCTTTTCAGTTGAGTGGTTCTGGCAGTGTGAGAAATCTGCTACTGCTTTGGGGCACAGTTGCTGTTGAACTTTACATGACCAAGGATTGGAAGGCAGAGGAGCACAGTAACCATTTGTTTTCTTATTTATTTTGCTCCTTACTGAAGCCTCAATAAAGATGCAATCACTTAGGGTCACCACATTCATGAATTGCATGTTTATAAATTAAATGTTATTGTTAATTCCAAAGGAACTAAAAAAAATCCCAAGACTTAATGCCTGCCATCAGTACCTGCAAAGGGAGTTTCTCCTTCCTTTTTCCAAGTACAGGGATGACTTACCACATCTCAGATGGTCGTCAAATTGTCAATGACTGTGATAAGATTTTCAGTTTTCCCAGCTGTGAAGACTTAAGTTGTGATGGGGCAACAGCCCCTCATATTTCTGTGAAGGTGAGGCCTGCAGGGAGGTTTTTATTCATTTTATGTGCCTTGCATTGTTTAGCCAGCCACCTGATATTTCTGTCATGTAATAAATCCAGAAAATTACTGTTTGCTGAAATGTTTCACTGCTTCAATTTATGCAGAGACATAAGACAGATTCCTGAGTCTGGAGTATTTCTGATTACAAAAGGGAGAATCTGGCTAGGTTGGATTTCAAGTCCATTCAGTCACATTTCTAACCTGCCAATTTTTTGTTTTACTTTTATCACTTAATGTATTGGCGCCACTTTATGAGTCAGGAAAAAAAATAAGATAACAATGATCATTTATTTCTCATATGGAGAAACTGAGTCTGATAATCCAAATGATCTGTTTCAGGCTACAGAAGAAAGTAGAGACAGACCTTGAAAGACAATTGTGGATTAGAAAAAGCTGTAAAAACTGATTTTCTGTACATTTGTTGCTTTATAGTTAATTCAATCTTAAAAATAATTTTGCTGATTTATACAACTTTCCTTTGACTATATTAATATAACTAATGTACATTCAGAAAGTTTTATAGTGGGACAAAATGAGCAAAACTCTACCTTTGGTATTTTTTTCTTTATAGCTCCCACAGTACATTGTTACTATTTCTGTTTAATCCTAACCACATAATCTGAATTACTGATAGGGCTGTCAAATAAAATGCAAGATGCTCAGCTGAATTTACATTTCAGATAAGACAGGAATAAATGTTAGTATAAGTATGTCCCCCAGAACTCATGGGAGATGCTCACACTAAAAATTATCCATGTTTTATCTGAAATTCAATTTGAGTATTTTGTGTTATATTTGTATTTGCTAAATGCAAATAAATGGCAACTATGTTTAATGGGAGAGTTATAATTTCATGTAATTCTTTCCTTTTTTAATAAATTCAGCTCAATAAATAGGGTTGACCCTTGAACAATGTGGGGACTTGGGGGACCAACCCCCCTACATAGTTTAAAATCTGTGTATAACTTTTGACTCCACCAAAACTTAACTAAGAGCCTACTATTGACTGGAAGCCTTACCAATAACAGAAACAGTCAATTATCACATATTTTGTATGTTATATGTATTATATACTCTATTCTTATAATAAACTAAGCTAGAAAAAAGAAACTATTACTAAGAAAATCATAAGGAAGACAAAATATATTTATTATTCATTAAGAAGTGGATCATCATAAAGGTCTTCATCCTCATCATCATCTTCACATGGAGTAGAGTGAGGAAGAGAAAGAGGTAGGGATGGCTTTGCTGTGTCAGGGGTGGCAGAGGCAGAAGAAAATCCATGCATAAGTGGACCTGTGCAGTACAGAGCATTATTGGTCAAGGCTCAACTGTATATACATTTAGCTGTTTTATTTTTGCACAAATAAATTAATAAATTAAGGAAAATATTATTTTAGACTACATATTCCAATTTATGATTTTGATAATATGGCCAATATAATTAAAGCTCTTTTTAAAATACATAGCAATTATCTATTTACCTATTGTGTTCTCCATCAGTGTGTGCAATCAAAAAGGGAGGGACCATACCTCACTCATATTTTTACTGAATACTACATAATGTTGGCACATAGAATGTGCTTGATAAATGTGCATACTTACAAAATGGTAGGTTAGCACAGCAATAAAGGGATGTGTGTGTGTGTGTGTATGTGTGTGTGTGTGTGGAGAGTCCCTAATATGTTATGAATGCTAACCTTGTACCAGCTCTCTGCTAAGAGCACAGTACCAAGACCTTAGTTCTTATCACCTTTTTTTTTTTAGAAGAGCCTTTACGAGAGTATGGTTAAAGGGGTGGAGAACCTGCTACCTTGGGTCCACATGTGGCCTTCTGGATCCTTGAGTGTGGCCTTTTGACTGAATCTAAATTTATTTGTTCTGCAAAATTTGGATTCAGTCAAGGGGCCACACTTGGGTATCTGGAGGGCCACATGCAGCCTTGAGGCTGCAGGTTCCCCACCTCACACTGAGAGTACATCAATTAATATATGTGTCAGCTAGATACAACATCCTCTCTTTAGAGATGCTCTAAAAAGATAATTGGTTAGCAAAAATTCTTCATATAGTCCATGTGGTTTCCTCGTATTTCTGTTACCAAATCTTCATTTCTGAAAGTCAGTTTTATAATGTAGTTAACCGAATGTAGTGGCAGCAATAGATTCTGTCCCATAACATTCTTTTGAATCTTGCCATACCCCCATCAAGAGTCAGAATCTATATCCCCTGTCTTTGAACCTGTGTAGACCTCAACTAATAGAGCTTGATCTAAGTGAAAGTTTGTGATTTTCCATGAAAATATCATGAACTTCTGTTTTGCTCTCTTGGGACTCCTGCTCTTAGAACCCAGAAACTGTGCGGTGAGGAAGCCCAACCAGCCTGTGGAGATACTCACATGGAAATGAACGTAGGTCCCTGGCCTATTGCCATGTTTGAACTTCCAGCTGACAGCCAGCTCTAACTTGCCAGTCATGAAAGGGAGTCATCTTGCAGTTGGATCCTCCGACCTACTGGAGCCCTCCCGGAGGAAACCTTACAGAGCAGAGATGAGCCAATACCACCACACCATGTCCAAACTGTAGATTCATGAGCAGAATAAATTATTGTTGTTGTTTTAAACCACTTTGCAGTGGTTTGTTATTGTAGTAATAGGTAATTAATAGAGATTTTGGTACCTGGAAGTGGAGTGTTGCTTTAACAAAAACCTAAAACATATGACATCAGCTTTAAGACCAGGTAGAAGGAGGAAACTTAAAGGGCCTTCAACAGATTGTTAGTGAAAGCCTCAGGACCTTGAGTAGAGAGTTAGCAGGAGCCTAACTGGCCTCAAGGAGACTGACAGTGAGGGATTAAAAGACACTAAGGAGAATGCAATTGGAAGTTGGAGCAAAGGAGACTTTTGTCATGTAGTGACACAAAGTTTGGCAACTCTATAGCCTGTGGCAACTTGGAAAACAGAAAACAAACTCAGTGATGTAGCTAATGATTTCCAGGCAGAATACAGAAAGTGCCACCTGACTTCATCTCACTGCCTGTGAGAAAATGCAAGGAGAGAGAAATTAGCTAAAGATTAAATTGTTAAATGTAAAAGGTTCAGAATTTGTTGAGCTTGAAAATAAAACCGTTTCTTAATCCCTGCCTCTCCAGATAGCAATTTCTAAATTAAAAAGGGCCTTTAGGCCCAAGATCAAACCTCGGGTAAGACTATGAAGTCCTTTGATCAGACGTCACAAAGGTTTCAGACTGTGACTCCACAGATACTTTCAGATAGGAAACAAGCTCCTTAAGGATCATAAGGATGTGCTTTACAAATCCTCTGCATTAAGTAAGAGGGCTTCGAAAGAGTTTTCAGGGTGTTAGCCCGCAAAGGTGGGAACACTAAGTAGAGAAGAAACTAACTAAAATATTTATGGATTTATACATATAACTTTAGTCTAATTGGATGGATTTATAAATTGATACAAAAGAATCCCACAATATTTTTAAAAGAATTATATCTGCTGGTCTGAAAATAACCAAGACAGTATAAAATGAAAAGAGATTTTTGACCCTGAAATTTCTATGTTCAGGAAATACGCTGAAAAAAGTACTCAGCTACAAACACAGGCTACTTTTTATAGAAAAGAAAATATGACTGAAAGGAAGAACCAAGATCCCAGAGGGATGTAGCCAGGAGGTATAAAGAACAACTCCCAAAGAATAGGACTGAGCTCTAATCAAGGAACTGGCACTAATTGGCTGGATATCAGAATTGCAATGGACCCATATCTGCAGTCAGCCTCTCATTTTCACAGTTTGAATGGGAGTGTGTATAAATATTATTCTGTGCCTATCCCACCATTATATGTGGAGAGGACAGACATATTGTCTCTTTATTTCACAGGTTTTGGGATTGGGAAAAACAATACTTAAAAGCTATATCCCAAGCTGCACCTGAAGAGCTTCCTCTATATCTGGATTTGATTTAACTGGTGAAATCCTGGACCTCTTGCCTGAACCTGATGCCTTAATAAGATACCAGACTTCCAGATAGGGAAACTGGCCTTTGAATTATTGTTTATTGATTATTTTTCTCTGGGTAGTTAGTTTAATCAGAAGGGATCCTACGGTCTTCTATCTGAAGGGCTTGTCTGGTTGCTGCTTTTCTGAAGCCTGCATCTTTCAGTAAGTACTTGATTCCCTTGTTTTCAGTATTGAATTTAAATAACCCTGTGCCTAGGATAATAAGGCCAGAGTGTCACTGGTTGAATTTCCTTTGAGCAGTAGTTTTCAAACTTTAGCACACATCAGAATTGCCAAGACACAGTTGACTGGGCCACATCTTTAGAACTTCTTATTCAGGAGGTCTGAGGTGAGGCCAGAGAGTATGTATTCTTAAGAAGTTCCCAGATTGGGGGGCTGGGGACCCACAATTTGAGAAACCCTGCTCTAGAGCATAATCCTCTCTGCTTTGTGGGGGTAGGGTTGAGAGTCTCTGACTGCATGGCGTAGTGGTCTAATTTACAGCACTTTTAGACATTCCCTCTGTTTTACCCTATTTTCCTCCTTATTTCAGCAATATCTGTGGCCTCTAATTCCTGAGACTTTCTAGGATTCATTAGGGGTAAATAAGCAAACTTCTTTTTGGCCCAGCCTCCTCTCCCTATTTTTACCCTCCCTGCAAGGGTATTGGATTGACTTGCATCTTCTCTGTTCAGTCATTAGCCATTTTTCCTCCCCACCCCATCCCTTTCCATCTTTATATTCCAAAGATAAAGGTCACTAAAGGCCTCATTTTCATCGATGGTAGAGTCAGAGTGCCATCTTTTTCTTTTTGTTATCTTGGGGTATCATTTTGAGGGGAATAAGGAGAAGAAACTTTATCAGCATCATTTTGATGGGGTGTTATTTTAAGTAGAATAACAAGAAGAAGCCTCTTTATTTCCATAATTCTGAAACAGATAAGTAGATACATAATATTCTGATTCTTACTAGTTTTACTTTTAGAGAATATTTTTGTGAGAACTATATTTTATATGAGAGTCATCATTTGGAAACCGAAAATTCCTGGTATATAATAACATCAAGGTGATCAAAATAGTCAATTGACCAGAACAAAATATTTACAGTTGTCCAAGAAAGAGTTTGTATGCAAAAAGTGCTGAAAATTATAACTAAAGTAATGATTGTTTTCTTATATTTATTTTGCTGGAATGTTTATTGGGTTAATTTTCATTAATCCCAAATTTCAAAGAAACGAGAAATGCTCTCTTAAATACCTAAAGCCTTGCTATTTAATGCAGTCACCACTAGCCATAAATAACTATTTAGAGTTTGAAATTTAAATTTAGTTATTTAGTCTCACTAACCTCATTTGTGCTGGTCACACATGGCTAGTAGCTACTGTAATGCATAGCTTAGGTATAGAACATTTCCATCATCCCAGAAAGTTCCATTAGACATTACAAATATAAAGTCGCCTTTATTTAAAGAAGAAAGAAAAAGGAAAAGGAAGAATGACTTTCACTTTTAATGAAAACACTCATTTGTCAATCTTACATGTTTTACTCAAGAGCCTTAGTTGGAAAACATCAGTGTCTTCAATATATGTCCCAAATGGTCAAACACATTTTTAGCTTGATAGTGGTAATGTGGAGATGGAAATGATTTACTCCAAAATGCTGGATGGATGTGTGTTAAATCATTTGCATGCTGTTAAGGTGGAGGTATACTCGTGGGACTGCAGCCCACCCCACCCATTTTCCTATCTGGTTTGTGTCAGGAGGAGACATGCTGAAAAGCTGAGCCACCGCAGGTGTGCTTTGTCAACTGGGATTCCAACCCAGAGTTTCTCTGATCAACACAGTGAGTGGCTTATATGCAAAGTGCCTGCTTTCAGTTGGGAAACATGTGTATCAAGGCTAAGTGGTTGGTTCCAATGCAGAGTAACACTCTCATGGATTCTGGCTGTATATTTGTTGACCTTCGCATCCTGATTTAATTGTTTATTGATCAAATAAACATTAAAGGCTATTTATTGCATCTCAATGGGGAGCTTTTATCCTAGCCAAAAGATGATAAATATGTCTATATTTCTGTGGCTAATTATTTAAATGTTTAAAAAATGTACTTAAACCTGCTAAGGAAAATAAAACATGTTTAACAATTACTTGCACATAAAATTATGCACATGGAAACAAAACTGCCTTATTTCAATATTATAAAAATATTTTTTGGAAATCAATGGGGGAAAATCATACAAAAAGATAGGTAGGTAGGTATGTAGAGAAATTGATGGATGATAGGTAGAAGTGTTGTTTTAGGTATCATATACTTAATTACACTAATTATTTTCTTAATTTTATTAATCACATTAATTAATGACATTTAGGTATCAGATACTTAAATTTTCTTTTCCCAGTTGTTTAGAAAGATGATCCCAGAATACTCTCCCTAAAATGGCTACAGCTTTTTTTTTTAAATCATATAAAACACCTAGCTGTCCAAATTTTGCTCCATACTATCTAGTTTTCTGTAAAACTGGTAATCTTTACCTGGACTTATGAATGCCTGATTTTAACCTAAGATTAGATTAGGTGTTACTCTAAGGAGTCTTTGTTTGAAATAGATGAAATCTGCTTTATTGCTGGGCATCTCTGAAGAGCTTTATCCTTCCCCTATTTGCAGGTAGACACTCTTCTCAGTTAATGGGATGATCAGTCTGCTCAGATTTAAGGGAAAAACAAACAATTCAGTAAGAATTATTCAAAATCAATTGGAATTTTATAATTGTAGGTACAAGTGAGCTATAAATCAGCAACATAACATCATGACAGAATTACCTCTCTATTTTAGTAAGATGTATCTCTCTTTTGTTTCTTGAGCCTATAGTAGTAGGCAAATCAAGCAAAATTGGCATAATAGCAATAATGATCGTTATTGAATACTTGATATATATTAGGCACAGTGTCCGATGCTATATATGTTATATAGTAATTGCACTTACAAATTCCAGTGACTCTACTGGATAAAGATTGTTATTTCCATTTTACAGAGAAGAACATTGAAGTTTATTTTTAGCACTTGACTAATGTTTCAGCTAATAAGTAATGGTATCCATGACCAAAATTTGTTGAACTCTATAAACCATTCTCATAATCACTGTGCCGCATTCAGTATAAGTGGAATAGAATTTAAAAGTGGCAGGATTATGGAAGCTTGAAGTATCATGTGGGATAGAAGTTAAATAGTTTTAAACAAAATCATTTTTTAAATTCTCAAGAAATACAAATTTTTGAAGAAATACAGCGAATCCCCAAAGTATTCCCAATATTCAAGTGCCTAGAATATTGTCTGGCACATAGTAGTCAATGGATAATTGACTTAGGGTCACTACTTAACTGTTATAACTTGGGGTATGCTGAGAGATCTTTAAGCTAAAGTGTGGTATACATATTTGACTTGCATGAGACACATAGCCTGGTCTGTGTAATTACTGTACAACTCAGGGAATCTCTTTGTATTTATGTATGTATGTGCATATGTATATATATATACATATATATATATCTTTTTCCTTTATATTAGATATAAATTGGTGACTTCAAAAGCTTTCTGTAAGACAATGTATATTGTATTAAGAGATAATCCAGTCTCTAATAACTAGGGAGTACTAAATTTAGGAACCGATATTGTTGAATAAAAGCAACTTCATTGGTATGAGTCTGTAGTAGATATCTCAAATATCTTCATTGCCTTGAGATAGTGTTTTACTTTACCTCAATCTTCCAATATTCTTTAACAAGTGAAGTATTCTCTAACAGAAGATGAATTGCTTTTTGATAGAGACAATAATATCCTGAATATAACCTCTCTTCGTTTAAACAGTACCTGCCGAAATCTTTTGGAATCAAGATCATGTGTCTCCATTATTATTTAACAACTCTTAAACCATTAGAATATTTTGCATCTTAATTTGGATAGTGTATTGATTTCCTATTGCTGTTTTCACAAATTACCACAAACTTAGTGGCTTAAACATAAATGTATTAGTTTATAATTGTGGATATCAAAAGTCCAAAATGGGTCTCACTGGGCTAAAATTAAGATGTGGTGTGCCTGTGTGGATTTTTGGAAGTTCTAGAGAGAATCCATTTTCTTGCTTTTCCCATTTTCTAGAGGCTTCCCATTCCTTGTCCCATGGCTTTCTTCCATCTTCAAAGCCAACAACGTCCAGTCAAATCTTTCTTACATACATCATTATGATGCTGACTTTTCTGTCTCCTTTGTCCACATATAAGGACCCTTGTAATTATAATGGACCAGCCTGAGTAATTCAAGGTAATCTCTCTAGTTTAGGGTCAGCTGATTAGCAAACTTAATTTAATCTGATACCTAAATTCCCCTTTGCCATGTAATATAACATTCACATGGGAATTGAGACATGGAAACTTTGGAAGGCCAAAATTCTGCCTACCACAGGTAACAGCAAGCATATGGAGGTATTAACATACTTGCATGTATATCCCAAATCTACATCAGTTGTTTGATCTTGGGCAACCTCCTTGAGTTGCCTTGATGGCAAAATTGACTTAATAATCACTACTACCCAGGGTTGTCAAGAAGATGCCATTAATATAAGTATCAGAGAATTCAGGAATCTTGCTTATGAAGAATTCTCTTGTTTGGTGTGTCATTCTATTAAATCTTAAAGGAAAAAAAAACCCTTCTCAAAAGCATATTGTGGGTTACATCATTCTTAGATATCCTTTATTCTTTTCAAATGAAAGGGGTGAAATTCATCCACTTAATACCTTCTCTATAGCTCATTGCCTAGTCTTGTCTAAAAAGTGATCATTGATTAAGGGCCTATTATCTATCTTTTTCTTCATCAGTTCACTATGAAGATACTGCATTATGGCACACTCCTTGAAGAGACAAGATTAATGAACTTGCAACAATTAGAGAAAAATTGATGGATAAATTGTGCTGACCAGGATTACAATTAGAGTTCAAGGAATAGATAGATCTGCAAAGAATGTTCTAATTGCTAAAAGCTTTAATGCAATATAGAGAGTATTGAAAGAGACTTTCAAATAAAAGGAACAAAATTAGCAAACATTAAAAGTAATGGATGAGAGACTGAATATAGTATATGGAGGAAGGCAGGTGGGGGTGGGAGAAGAGAGCTATCTTACAGAGTAGAGGCCATGTCCTTTAAAGTTATAAAGAACACTGTTTAACATGGAATATAAACTAGTATCACAAAGGGACTTAAAAGGAGATCAGAAAGTCTAGAAGGACAAAAAAGACACTGAAAATTACTGATTCGAAGGTAATAAATGTGAAGAAGTTGAGTTTGGAAAAAGATGAATTTGTAGACACTGGAGATAAGTATGGAAATTGAGTTATAATCTCCTTCTGACTAAATATAACAAAAATTGATGTTGAGCAATGCATGAATCATCAGAGCTAAATACTTTCTATCTCTTTCTCTCTTTCATTCAAGCATTTCTACTAATATTAAAACTTTCAGAGAAAGAAAATTTGATCCATTGACAGACTAAGAGGTGTCCTAAGAGATACTAACCTTTTATAACAATCATTATGAAGGAATATGAGGAGGTAGGGGAGAGATTTATTAATATTAAACAAAAAAAAGCAAAACTCTCCCCTTGAGATGAATTTGTTCTCTGCAATCTTATGTGGTATATATTCATGAGTTTTAATACAATTATCATTTCTGGAAAATGTATATATTTATAGAATTCTGAGAATTCTGCTGTTTACCAACTGGTGATCTTTGTAAAAATAACAAACTTCTGAGAATGTCAAATTTCTTCATCTTTAATATTGGACTCATACCATTTACCTAATAGGGATTTTTTGGGAATTAATACAGTATAGAAAACTCATCATCAGTGAGACTAGTTCTTAAACAATTTCTTGGCAGCATAAACAAGAAAGGAATTCATTGTAAGAATATTGGGCAATTCACATGACTGAAAAGGAGAGTGAGTGAAAGCAAGTCCAGATATCTAGGGAGAAAGAACCAAAGCTGTCTTCAAGTGGCTACCACTGGATATCTGAGTAGTACATGATTTCTATCCTTACATCACTCTGATCAGGATCCAAATTTCTAGGGGAAACAAAGTGTCTAGTTGAGCCCTGTGTCAAAGTAAAAATTGCAATGGAGAAAATTAAACAGGCAAGGAATATTTTATTCATGCCTATTACAGTAAGGGAGAAACCAGAACTCAGTCTGAATTTTGCAGAAACAAGGACAATAGTACTTTTAAGAGCTGAGGTAAGAGGGAAATTGTAGGTCATCGATGTCCTATAATTGGCTTTCCCCAAAAGAAAAGTCACCTTTCTCCTATCTTCATGACAGGAGATAATTTTACAACTTGGAGCAATGCACCCACCTAAGTTAGGCTCCTATCTTCCCACAAAACTTGGAAATCTGGGTGCTATCTTCCTTGATGATTAAATTTCAGAGGGATAGCCCCCAAGTCCTTTAAAATATTTAATATTACCATATCAGAGGGGCGAGAGAGAGGGAGAGAGAGAGAATTTATCATTACAAGCTTTCTAAGGAAAATGCTCTAAGAAAAGGGAAAGGTTAAGTTGTGTTTGTCATTAGCATAGGCCAGGAGAGCCTGTCTTGGTTGTGGTAGTGGGAAGAAGGAGATGTGACAAGGCATCTGGATTTATATTCCCACCAAGACCACTTAGAGTCTGAAAGACCCATTCTCAAAGTGAAAAGTGAGATAAAGTCTCTCTCTCTCACACACACACACACACTCACACGCACACAGAAGAAATGGTGGGCAGGACATTATGGGTAACTAAGATGTGCCTGGAACTATGTTAGAAGTTGAAAAAGAAGTATAACTCTCAAAATAATTAACAAACAATTCAAAGGCAATGCAAAACCAAGGAAGGACAGTTTCCATTAAATTGTGCCACCCTATGAGCAATCCTCAGCACAGAGTGGCATTCAGACAAAATAAAATTCCACCTCTAATGTGAAATTGGAGACAATTTACGTCTTTACTGCAGCCCCTTAAACTTGACAGAGTATTATATTGCATGATACACAGCAACAGATCTTAAAAATCCTTCCTATCCATTGGTTTCCCTCAGGATGTCACTTGTCACTCTCTCTGTCCCAAAGTTTCCCAAAATGCTTTCCCTAAAACCTAGCTTTTGTTGATTTCTCTCTCTCTCTCTCTCTCTCTCTCTCACACACACACACACACACACAAACACACACACACACACGCACACACACATATTTCTAGATCTATTTGTTTATCTTCATAGTATTCTCTGCTTCTTCTAATGCAGGTACTTCAGGCTTTCCTAGCTTCTTCACTTCTGGTTTTTGTTTCTGTTTTTTCTTAACCATTTATTCTAGTGAACAGACAAGGGCACTTCTCCCTTAGAAGGCAGGGCAGAAACCTATGGCTGTGACTATCTGTCCTATTGATACTCTTTGTCTCACAAATCCGAGAGACCATCCTACAGAGAGCGTAGGTATCTACTGAGGAAAGTAAAGCTGAGGACTCACTTGGTTCATCATGTCTCCTCGGCACCTACTTAACGCAGGGTCTGACACAATGATAGTATTTATTCATTTTACTCTTGAAATTGAGGAACAGAATTAGTCACAGTGTTAAGGAATCAGTGAATCTTCTGCAGGTACAAACTAGTCTATAAATGTGGTTGGCAGTTGTAAAGCAGTGCTCAGGTGTTGCAGAAAACTTTGGGAATGAGTGATGGAGAATGATAGCAATAACTTGAATGCCTCTTGTAGCACCCTCACTGTTTAGTTGCTTAACCTGAATGGAATCAAGAGTCTGACAGCAGAGGGGAAAGAGAGAACAATGAGAGTGAAGGAAAAAGAGAGGAAGAAGTGGGGTTGAACATGGCCATCACATCACCATTTCATATTTCTCACATGTCTCAGACACCAGACCAGGCTGTTGGATTCCAGACTGTCTGAGTAAATACTGGATGTGCTGTACCATGTGCTAATGTGACCCGTTTACCTTTATTTATGTATCCATAAAGTGTTTTAATATTATTTTTTATAATAATAATATCATCTTGTTTCAAAGGAGTATTGAAACAAGTTTAATAATGGCAATCTAAGGATAGTGCTTCTTTTCAGTAAAAGTCTATTAATATATTTTTCAAGAGACCAGATACTAAAACCTTTTCAATAGGATAAAAGAAAATTCTTATGATAGGAAATGGAAAAACACATAGGGTGAACATGAAATATAAAACGTTTGCAAAAGAAAAGTTTCTGGAGAACTTAAGATATTTTTGTGCTACATAAATATAAGAGATGGTCCTCAGAGTACACATATATAGTATAAAATTCTAACTAAGAGTCAAGTAGCAAGATGTTCTTTCTATAGCACTGCCAATACTCGTCAGAGCATAAGAACTGAAAGATGAATGTGGAACACTTTACTGTGGCAGAAATGCAAAAGAACCATGGCTGGGAGCCATTGTTTCACTTTTCCAGTAGTTGTTAGAAGCTTTTGTGTGTTCTCTTTCCCTGCATCAAAAGCCTGAAATCTATGAGCTCTAATGATAGATTTACACTGAGATTTAAAGGACAGCCAAAACTGCAACAATGTTCTCAGGTTGCTAATCACAGAAGCTCATTTAATACAATGAAAGAGACAAGATCAAGATTATAAGTGTTTAAGGCCCAGAGCTAGAGCCCCTAGGACTAGTTAATACAGTTTCAATTTTGTTCACATTCAGGCTCAGGAAATTGTGTCTCATTCATTTGGAAACATTACCTTGGAAACATTAAATAAAAAGCAGGAAACCACATACTAGCTAAAGAAAAGAACCAATTCCTCCACAGCGTCTGTATAAAGGTGATGCCTGACTCTGGTGTACAAATTCACCCGCCACAGAAGGTCTGATAACCTGTAAACTAACATTAGAAACTCTGAAGGCTTACACAGGGTCTCAGTTTCCAGCCTCTGTCATGATTTTGTATGATTCCACTTTTGCATAAATTAATCACAGAACTACAATAATTTCCTGCTAGGGTTCCAAATTTAGAACTCGGTTCTGCCTTCAAGTCTGTACTATAGATCTTCATAATGCAAGTCAAGTATTTGAAGGAGCTGACAGCACTAACCTCAGCCCAAAATGTTTGATCTGCTTCTTGTCTCTCATCTAACTTAAAAGCATTGCTTTCCAATTTTCTTTCTCTTGCCTGCTTAGTGGTAGATCTCCCAAAGGATGTATAGTTTGGGTGGCTTTGGCAAAATGCTTTTATGCTTTTCCTCTTATATAATAGTCTGAAATTGTTAGATCTGGATTTAGTTTAAAGGGCACAAACTACAAAAAAAAGCATAAAACAAACAAATAAAAAAGCCAAAAGATATTATTTTGATTCTCTTAAACTTCATCATACATATCAATAGACATTTAAGGGAGACAAGTCTACTTTCTTGATTATTTTTCTAAATAAATATTTTTATATGCAAACATGTCTTACATAAGGAACTTGCAGATCACTAGCTATTTCTGAAGGCATTGAGCCTACATTTAAAAACATAATTTATAGTGCTTCATACTTCTTTATGACAGGATCAAGACCTGTCAATTAACTCTCTCAAGTACCTGTTGAGCTGCTCTTCATATCCCTGATGCTGCAGTTTTAGTTTGGGGTTTCATTATTTCTTGCTGTGGGTATAACTTTTGTATTTTTATGAGTCAACTCACTTCTGGCTAGATTCTGGTGGTAGTATCTTTCATGCTACTTCTAGAGTGCATTGTTTACAGGCAGACTCTAACCATATCGTTTCTCTGTTTGAAACTTTCTAGTAAATCCCCATCATCTTCAGAATGCACTCTGTATACTTGTCATGGCACACATAGGTGTTTATGTGCTTCTCCTGCTGATTTTCCTGCCCTGTCCCTACCACCAATTTGGGGGACTACCTTGGCTTTCCTACATGCTGTGTGCCTGAAACATCTGTGACTAAAATGCCATTTTGCCAAGTGTCCACTAACTCTAACATCTTCCTCGAGGTCTATCACTATATCACGTGGTCACAGTCAGTGAAAAAACCAAGAAAATCCATGGAAAAGATCAGGTAATGAGTCTTACATACCAATCTAACAACTCTACTTCTGCCTCTCATTTAGCTATCATTATCATTATTTGATTTTTTTTGTGGCAAATTTAGTGTCTTCTTATTAGTTAGTAAGTAAGCCTGTTAGTAAGTCATTGAAAAGAGCAATATACCTCAGTGCTGAGACCACTGTCTTTGACAATGTCTAAAGTCTCCATGTTAAACTTCTTGTACTATCTTCCTATTTCTACCCCCACAGAGACCTGCACTTTCTTTGCTCCTAGCTTCTGAAGATGTCTGCTTCCAAAATGTTCTTCTTAGTTAGCTGGAACCAGACCAACATGAAAAATGTCCTATATAATTTTCTTCTATGTGAAAGAAATGGCTTAAGACAATGCTTGGTTGTTGTTTGTTTTTTAATACTATTAACCAGTATTAGCAAGAGGACAGAGAAAGGAACACCTCAGACACAGAGGTTAGAGGGGAGTGAAGCAATACAAACTTTTTGGAAGAAAAGTAGAAAATGCAAAAGCACTTCCATTTTGTCGAATTTATCTTCATTAGTAATTAAGAATCTCCACAAAAGTCACCTCATAAAGTTGTTTTTTGCATATTGATTTTAATAGTGAGAACTACAAATAATTTAAGTGTTAAAATAAGGCATTGGTTCAATAAATTTTAACAAATTTATACAATGGAAACTATTTTTATATGATGTTAAATGATAAAACAATCTGAAATGATATATGCCTATAAAGAATATTAGATTCATTATTGTTTGTTGATAAGGTTCAAGTTTTATTTATTTAGTTAGTTTCCTATGTGTGTGCTTTTAAATTTTTCTAAACTGAGCCTATGTTAGCTACCTAAAAATATCTCTAAAATTTACCTGACAGGTCTAGAGGAAGTAAAATTCAAGATGGGGCTGTAGGAGCTACAGTCATATAAAAGTAGACCTTGGAATAGAAAGAAGGGCTGATTTTTGATTCCCTGTTAACTTTTTTAGATACATTCATATTCAACGGACATGACACCATTAGGCCAGATTTACACACTACAATGTGAAGTGGAAAGTAAGCAAGTAACTAATTAATCTGTTCTATAAAGACAGCAAAGAGAGAAAGTGGTTTACTCCAAAGCCCCTTCAGTGCTGATAACAGTCTTCAGAGGCAGTGTGCTCATCTATGTCTTTGCTTAGCTTTGTGTTCTTTATATAATAAGAGTGTGTTTTTTTAACAGTTGGTCAAGTTAAGGATTGGCAATCTTTTCCCTATACCTGATTTGTGAAAATTTTGTTCTGTTCAGTTTAAGATGTCTACCAAATAACTTGCCCAAAGATTGTATCAGTATAAGTATACTAATAATACTTGAGATCTGGAGGTTTTATGAAGTTTGGCCAGTTAATATTGAGTTTAAAGCAAGTCTAAACATTCCATTATAATATGTGAACATGATATATTGCAGACTAAACATTTGACCATCATCTGCAAAATTGCTATCTTTTCTCTTGTAAAAATGTGTAAGAGGCTTTAAAAAAGTAATAATAATTCCACTAAAAAAATAGACTATAGACATCCCATGAGAGGTACCTGAAAGATAATAGGGAGTAAATTATCATGGCAAAAAATATGAAGAAAACATGGCTAAAGCTACAATTGGATTTTTTAAAAGCTACCATTAGAAGCTTTTGTGCATTAGAAGCCACTTCAGATTAAAAAGCCTCAAGTTTATGAATCTTAATGACAGCTTTTGTTAAAGAGATTTAAAATTAGAAAATTCTTTTAAGGTGGCTAGTTACTGACAGTAGGTTGGATTATTAGTGCTTATGAATGAATTTTGGTCATGAAATTTGGAATAGCAGATGAAATTCTCTGGATAATAAATAGCAAGTACTCCAATCCACTTCAAGGTGCGTAAGTTTGGTCTCAGAAAACTAGTAAATGAACCTATAAATAGGGAGGAATACACGCACACACACAGATCTAAGTTCCATGTGTGAGATTTTGACAGAGTATAAATATAGCATGTTTTATTGTCAAGTTTGCACTTACCCTCAGTTTATTTATTTAAGCAAATATGGTAAAAGATCCAAGCATATAATGTCTTGGCAACACTTAGAAGGGAATATCTGGGTCAAAACCTCATAAACATAATTCATCTGATTTCACACCCATAAAACATTGGTTCAGAAACCACGCCAATAACCAGAGATCAGTTGTGCCTTCAAGATAAGTTTTCGGCAGTTGCTAAAGGAACCTGTGATCCCCTGGCTTGTGGCATGTTTACTGGAAAAATTTTATAGTACAAAGAAAAAGGATGGCAATACTTTTTGTACTGCTCACTTCTGTTTCTTTAAAGCTCTGGGCCCATTTCACTGTCTTCTCTCTCTTTCTCTCTCTCAGTCATTCATGGAGATTTACAAAAAAGTTTTCTTAACTGCCTGAGCCTTGTGTTTATTACCTTGGCAGAGAAAGAGAGAGAGAGGAGACAGAGAGAGAGAAAGAGAGAGGGAGAGAGAGAGAAAGATAGGAAGGCCTATTTTTAAAAAACGTCTCTTGTTTTGAGAGTGACTTTTTGTTTAGAACTTTTAAGATCAACTGAGGTAAGTAATAAGGTGGTCAAATAAGCAATATAAAATCAGGGATCCCTTGCTACTTAAGAAGGATTTTTTCTTTCTTTTTTACTATTATATACTCTTAAAATGAACACAATAGCCTGCAAAAATTAAAATAAAGATTGTAATACTGCATTTGGATAAACATTCACGAGAATTAGGGTCTTTGTAGTAAATACCTATCCAAGAAATTTACAGTATGAACAATGCAAGACCCATTGTTAAATGACAACAAGCATCTTAATAACCGACAAAATATGAGTCAAATATCCACTTGATAGAAAATGTTCATGTATTTCACAACATTCAAATGATTGGCAGAATTTTTTTTCTCAGCATTACAAAGTAATAGAAATTGATATATGCCAAAACCTATCCAAATTTTATTTATCTTTTAGGCTTTCTGCTCTGATTTGTAGTATCCTGACTTCCTCCCTGCTTTCTCTACTACAGTTCAATGCAAGCAAACTTAACGTTTAGACCCATATTTTTTTTCCCACACATACAAAAAGGAAAACATTTGTTGTTTCTACCCACTCCCTCCCACTTAATTTTGTTACACAGGATTTTTTTTTTTTGACTGGGTGAGGGTACTTGTCTGTTAAGTCAGGGAAATTTGTTAAAAGTGAGGCATCTGGTTACTCTAAGATCAAAACCAAATATTCTTTTGGTCTCACGTGAAGAACTGTGCAGTTTGGGACTTGCTGTTCTTAATTCAATTACAGTCATCTTTTTATTTATTTTTTTCTTAAATCGAAGGCAGAGTATAACACAAGGCAGACGGGAAAAAAAAATAACAAAGGGAAGATCATACTCTGTAGGCTCTCAAGACGTTTTCCCTAGGCTTCAAATCAAGACCTACTCCACCCTGACAGCTGAAGTTAATTCCACCCAGTTAGGGGAATGGGATTCTTTGTTACTGGGGACAGCATCTCCACTGCTAACTCTGATGCTTAGATGCTTGCTCCACCTAAATTTTCAAGTGCTCCTGCAGCTCCCCAAACTAATTGTTCTTACACATTAGACAAGAAGAATCTAAACCTTTATTTACTTCCATTGTTTAATATTTTCCCCCTAAAGTGCCAACTCTTTATTTGCTCTTAACCGCCTGACTCCATAAATAGGTACTTCCCTCAGTAGCATGTCCTTTTAAACCTAATGTCTTCCTCAGAAGAGCATGTTTAAAGTGTACTTGTTGAATAGTTTTCATTTTATTTTTAAAGAGAATGCTACAAAATCATAATCATCTGTGATAAACTCTTGGTATGTTTTCTGTACTTTCTTTTGCTGGGAACAGCATGCATTTGAAAGCATTTCTAACTAGACACAATGGATTTTACTCTATAAGATTGAATAGATATTTACTATGCTCTGAACCCAGGATTTCCAAATTTTTGTGATTGCCTACTCCATAAGCAAACATTTTAGCATATATAATGTATATTTATTTATTTTTGTTATATATATGTATATCTATATAAAATACTATGAAGCATTTACAAAATAGAAACTGTAAACTGATTATATATATACATGTATAACACAAATTCTAATATTTTTGCTTACACAGTCATGTTTTTGTTCTCTTATTTGTTTGTTTGTACAATTCCCTAGGCAGAGACACACCATTTGGAGGCCAGTGCTTTAGTCCATCAGTTTTCAAATGCTAGAAGCTTCTTCAGACAGATTCCTAAGCCTATCACAGAGCTTCTGAATCAGTAAATCTGGGGTAGCACCCACACATTTCTATAAAGCTTGCAGACAATAGGCCACACTTTGAATAATATAGCTTTAATCTATAAAATGATTTCTTGATTGCACCATTCAAGGTCCAGGTTCAATTTTAATGTAATCTTTTCCAGACTCCCAAAATATAGGACTTGAATCCATTTGACCTAGATTGTATATATCAGCTGACCATGATTGTTTGTTCTTTTTCCTCCTCCTTGGAGAATTATTTTCACATACCTAAATAAAGTGTGCATTGGAACTTCCCTAACCCAGACCAACTGGCGAAAAGGCCATCTGAATTCACTGAAAGGTGCTTCTTGAAATGCAACTTTTCTGTTCCTGACTCCACAAAATAACTGGCATCAATGGCTGTGGAAGGGTTATCTGGAAAAAAACCCTACAGATTTATGAATTAGATTAAAGTGTAATGAATAGGATAGTACTATATTTAAATTCAATATGATACCTTCCAAGTATTTTGAAAAGATTTTTAACCTTGGTAAGTTGAAAATTCTCTGAAATATTGTTTACATTTCCTGGAAACTTGCTCACATAATTAATTTGCTCAGCAAACTTAAAGTCCTACAGGTGTGCAAAGATTATGTCATGGCCTCATGAAATCTTATGGTATTTTTGGCAAAGCAAACATCCCCTCAAAGTTTAGATGCCTTAAAATTTGGTATAAGAATGTTCCTGAGCTAAAAATAACCTACTTGATAACACTCATTCATTTATTCAACAGAGTATGGTGTATGTACCTTTTATATGCCAATGCTGTGCCATACAGCATTGCGTGATAGCTGTATCAAAGAACTATACAAATGCATATGGAATTATAGCTATTAAATAAGCTGAAAGGAGAGGTATATGATGGTATGAAAGTACAATAGGGGTAAATGAATTAATCGTCCTGGGGGAAAATGTGTACTGTTTCTTTCTAACCTAGTGGCTCGCTCTTAAATATTTGCTTTACAGGTATCTTAAATAAAGTTATGAGTACACAGACAAAGGTCATGAAGAAACAGACCATAACATTCAACAGACTGTCAGTGGATGTCCACAACCATTGGGCATATTGCTTCCTAAATGGTTTCAGGTCAGCAGGAACAAATACATTTATATGGGAATGGGAGAGGCTAGGATAACTTTAGGCCAGCAATTGGCCAGTTATATTTGGTTTAATTATTAAATAAAATGGTTAAAGAATAGGATTGAATAGCTTCCTTGCCAGGCAGATCCTGAGTCTCATGAGAGCTATTGCCAGATCTGTACACCCTGTCCAAATTTATTTCCAGGTGACTATGCCCTGCCAATTTCACAAATAAGCAAACTGTCCTTACCATTTTGAAAGGTCCACTGTTCTTAGCATCCCTTTTCTAGTCCTCATCATACACACAAAAAACCTCTTAAGGATCCTCTTGTTTTAGCCAGCGATGTGCACAGAAGGCATTATTATTCTTAATTTAATAACAGAGTAACATTTTCATACTAGTCAGAGACTTGCTGGTTTTAATTATTATACATTATTCCTTGGGAAGGATAAAACCTCTCAAATTTTGAAATAAGAAGTTAGCAGGAGTGTGATAAGTGTTTCATTTTTAGCTGCTGGTACACTAATAAAATAGGTATGTTCTGGGTAGTCTGACAATATTTCCATTTGTGTTTTAAACCAGACCTCAGCACAGGACTTTTCTAGTTGAAATGGATATTCATTGAAATGGATTCTCTTTTTCCATCTTCTTGCAGGAAGAAAAATATATCAATGTTCCTTTTCTTAAGGAAACCACCTTTAAAAATATTATTTGCAGAATGTGGTTTACCCTTTAAACCATGTCTCTTTCTGATTCCTAAACTGAGGTCACTTTGTCATAATGACTCACCAGGTTTGGTAACATCCATTAAGATAGGGATTAGCAAGTTTACTCAAAACAAAGGAAGTATAATAAAGCCCAATTAATAAACTAACAGACTTTGGTTTTCCCCTGATCATCCTAACTTCTTCTAGTGTAGCTTGGGAACGTGAAAGGTGACATCTTCATGGAGGCCTTACTATTAAAAATGTATTAACTTTGAAGTGTGTGTGCCCTGGTAGATTGTTCCTTACTTAACTACTGTTCTTATACCATATGACTTAGCTAATTTTTCCAATTTAATTGGTTATGACAATTGAAACCAGTTAGTACTTTTTCTCTAACTGATAGATTCTTAATATAATCTACAATATTTTTTTGTAGAAATTTAAGTTCCTATAGATACTCATCAAGAGAGTCTTCTATTCCCTAACTAATATTGTGCCTCAGGAATCCAAAACTGTGTTGATCTGGGGGATGGCACCCTGGAGTACTTAAAAATGAGCCATGTATGCTAATTAGCACAGGGTTGTAAAGAAAGAAGAAAAAATAACAATGCCTTACAGTTATTTATCTCCTATGTTTGGCCAATAGTGCATCATATTATAATTAATGACTGAACTATTAAAATATTATTGCTCAACTCATCAGTATTTATTCTGTTTCAAATTTGGAAACTCAACCTAAAAAATAAAAACTAACAAGGACCTACTATTTTCTTGGAATTGTGCTGAAGTATAGAAAAGGAAAAAAAATAGTGTCATTGATGAGACAAACCATAAACCCATGCAAAAAAAAAAAAAAGAGTGTTAAAATTTTCCAGTAATTTCAGGACTATATATTCAGTTATACAAGAATATTAATACTAATCATGATTAAAATTCACCTAATGTTTATTATATTCCAAATCCCTTGAAGCACTACTGAATACAGGTCATAGCCTGGCTTTGTGATGTGTGGGGCATAGGTTAGATTTCACTTTTCTTTCAGAGCTGAGGGTTTCCTGACAGGACATTTGTCTACCCTTTGATTGCCAGCATCCATTGGCTGACCCAAATGACTAGGTAGATGTATATTTCCTCCCTTTACAGATCTAGGCTTGTTCCTCCCGAGACTACTATTTTTTAGTCACAGGAACCAAATAAGTATACTATTCTAATAGAGTGTAGGATTCAAAATTTTCTATTGAGGCACACTCTTGGAAAAGTTCAGATTTGGAATTTAAAATGGGCTCCTTTTTCTTTATATCTAAGTTTGTTATGTAGAAAATAAGGCCATAACTGAGAGACCAAGTAAAACAGTGATTTCGGATAGGATACTCCTCCAGATAATAGGAGTTCTTTCTTCTCCTCATTACTAGTTCAAAACTTGTAGTTGGACCCAACTCAGTTGTCTCACTAGCTCAGTACACAACCATGTGTAATTTTCTCCCCTGTGTGCTAAGTAGAGAGAAGGATCAGGACCTAGACTACGATTATAGGATGGACTACAGCCTGGAAACTCCTAATGTACCATAACAGATGAGAGAGAGTGGGGAGACAAACAGACAAATAAAATAGCAACTGCATGAGAGAAGCCATTTGCAATCTACATATGTTTATGAAAATATACATTCTTTAAAAATAAATAATAATTACACAGTTGTTTATTCTTGAGAGGGATTGGATTTAGTTCTCTCACAGCAGCAGGCCTCAGTCTGTGTCCTCATGACATGAATCATCCAGATGATTGAGTTGAATTTTTTTTTTTTTTTTTAGTTTTCATTTAGTTTTGGCATCTCCTAGATATAAATTGTTTTAACACGTGCAACAGAAAAGCAATTATAAAGCCATTTAGTGAAATATAATTTCTGGTTGGACTTTTTCCACAAATATTGATCAGAGTACCTTCCAAGAAGAAGATACATTTAGATCTCAGCACATTAAACAAATAAATAATAACAAAAAAAAACTATTGGCAGTAGGCTCAATTAGAAGATTTCGTTAGCATGACTTCATAAGCATATTTTGCCAAATCTATAGAAACAGACGCAACCTAAGCTTCCTAATTACATCCGTGTATACAAAACATAGGCTCACCTGCTAATTTATGGCTGCTGATCATTTTGCACTTGACAGTGAGACTGGAAAAATCAACTTTTTATTGTCAACTGAAAAGTTTACTTACTCATCTTGCAATATCTGGCCAATCTCACTTTCTGAAGTGTGTCCATAAACACTTAAGATTTGGGAGACTTTCTAACTTTCAATATAATTGTATAATTCAGCATACAAAAGATGAAAAATTTAAATTTTCCCTCTGATGATTATGATTTTAGTTCTGCGTACACAATAAGTTTATATATTGAAATGCAAAGTACCTTTAAACCCTTCAAGAATTGCAGCAGGATTGCTATTTAGGTTTGTGGCCTCAAAAATCAATCTCAATATTTATGATGAGTTTGATTGATTTTAGTTTAAATAGAAGATTCCATTTGAAACTGATCAAAAAAGCCAACCCTCACGGAACTAAATTATTCCTTATGGAGAACTCAAGTTAATTGTGGTGAATTAAATATCTTTTAAAATTACTCTCATAAAGTTTTATTCAGAGATACACACACAAAGAAAGGTAATCATCTCTAAATTTTTCAGCTGACTCCTTAAATCTGCTATGTCAAATTGTCTCACCAGAAAAATAATTATTTGTATAATTCACATTGCTAGCCCAGTGATGGTTTTAGGACATTCCCATTTAGTATATACCAAAAGTGTATACCCGAACCTATAGCTCTAAACTCCTAAATTAAACAATGTCAAATTTAGTTTATTGTAATTTGATTTTAAGATCCATACATATTTTGCTATGAAATGATAATGAACTTTGTAACAGGTTTTAGTGAGGAGTTCACTCATTGGGGTGTAAATATGAAATATTTTAATTACTTTCCTGTATCCTTTTGGATCATGGCACCTGGAAAAGCTTGGCCAGATTCAAACTTTTCTCAGCCATTTTGTCTATGGGACAATCTCATCTGGTAATTAATACTTAGTTATCTTTATTTAAAAACATTTTTTTTAATCCCATGCCCAATCCAAAGCTCCTCTCCTCTCTATCTACTGTGGCTACTTGAAGGACAAGAGGAAACATGGTCTCACACTTCATCCTTCTCTCCATCAGGAAGGCACAAGCTATTTCAATATTGGTAACAGGAAGAAAGGAGAGGGATGGCAGAGGGATTTATATGTAGATGTTTTTATATTGGCAGTGGGGAAATGTTCTTTTCTTCTGTTACTGGTGACCTCTCAGGTTGAGGTGATCTGCATAGAGTTTGCATGTAGATAGCCTTTGTGGTTTTCTTGTTTCCCTCCATCTTCTCTCTCACAGGGACAGCTATGCATGCCTTTAGCTGTTCCTGGGGTACATATCCTCCCTATTTTCTTCATGTTGGCTGTTCCAACAATTGGCCTGGCCTGGATAACCTTACCACCCCTTCCCTTTCAAGTAGTTCCACTGGAATCGATGTGGTACTTTCTTCTTCCCTTTGAGGGCCACAGAGTGGCTGAGATAGTGTCAATTTGCTCTATCTTTATCTTAGGCTACGCTACAGTCCTTTCAAACTCAGTTGGAAGGGGCTAGCCAATAGCCTCTGCAAGAAGTAAATAAGAGTTTTTATATTCCAGTGTGTCTTCCAAATTCAAGGGACATATGTGAAGAAGCATTCCCTCTTCTCCATTGTGGTGTTGAAGGTTTGAGAACAATAATGTGCTGAACTCCTCATCTCTCAGAGCACTCTTCCAAGAACTGTCTCATCCACACTCCCCTCTGGACTCCACAGAATGAGCCAAGCTGTTCAGCCAGGTAAAGTCATGCTGGCGCCCTTCCTTGAAAGGGCCTCTATTTCACCTTAGTGACTCTTTAGAAACCTCTGTCACTTGGCTTCCGTGAAGCTCACTCCTTTTCCAATCCTCCAGTGTTCATGTTGTAGTAAGTTGGGCAGAAGGGGAAAGGTATGTCCTCAGAAGTCAGTGGCCCTACCTAGCTCTCTGACTTTAGAACGTGGAGCAAAGAGCCTTTTTTCTTCGCTTTGGTATAAACCATAATTTTAGACAAGATCAAAAGTCCCTGTCAATATCTGGTTATATAACTTTATATAAATTAATCATTAAAAGAAAGACTGATTACTTATTTTCAGAAAATAATAGGAACTTAAGTTTACATAGACTTATATCCAATAGATCAATTTTTTAAAATTTACACTGTTATATTTTTGGCATTTTTCCTGAGGGTTTTTTTTGTCCTCTCAAAGAATTTTTTTGCTTACCTCCAAGATTAGAAAGACATTTTCTTATATATTTTAGCTTTTATATTTAGATATCTCATTCTTCTTAAATTAGATAGGGATTAAGGTCTTTTTTTTTTTTTGGTAGAAATGCAATTCTTCCAACACCATTTGTTGAAAACTTTATTTTTCCACCATTGAATTGCCTTTGCCAAATATCAATTGATCCTATAAGTATGGGTCTATTTGTAAATTTTCTGTTCTGTTCCATGGGCATATTTGTCTCTGCTTATGCTATTGTTAATTACTGTAGCTTATAGCAACTTGGAAATTAGACTTTGTATCTGTGAATTTGCTAAATGTATTATTAGTTCTGCTGATTCCTTAGGATTTTCTACACAAACAACCATGTTTTCTACAAATTAAAAAAGTACTTTTCTCTTTTAAATCTGGATGGCTTTTTCTTTTGTTTGCCTTATTGCATTGATTAGGGTTACCTGTACAATGTTAAATGTAAGTGCAGGGTGGAGATATGTGACTTGTTTCTGGTTTTAGGAGTAGCATATTCAATATTTTCAAAATGCTTTTTGTCAAATTAAGGATGTCCATTTTATTTTTTAAAACCTTTAATTTTTTTTTTTTTTTTTGGTGAAAACACATGAGGTCTACCCTCTTAACACATTTTTGGGTATACAATACGGTATTGTTGACTCTATGTACAATGTTGCACATAGATCTCTGGAACTAGTCATCTTGCTTAACTGAAACTTTCCACCCATTTGCCCTCCCCCAACCCCTAGCAACCACCATTCTGTTCTCTGCTGATGACTGCTTTCTAGAACCTCGAAACAGATTTTTTAAGTTATTTCCTGAGTTTATAATTGTTATTTGTGAGATTAGTCTAATAAAGACTATTAAAGCATTACCTGAAGCCTCAATACTATTTATGTAATCTTACAATTTTTTTCATAACATTTTAACATACTGGTTTCATTTTCTTTTCTCAAATTTATTTTCATTTTATTTTTCTATTTGATAGAAGATAAGGCTCAATTTGAAAGATAAATTAACTTTCCTAAATCCAATGAATAAACATTGAAGGAGTTGGAAATAGACTTTAAAAATAAAAATATGACCAAATTCTCCTGTCCCAAAGATTTTCCTCAGCCAGTCCTCTTTGCCTTGCATACTGTCACCCTGACTGTTTACTAATTTAATTCTAATTCTCTTGTAGGTCTCATTTAAAATATAATCCCCTCATCTAAATTATTAATAGGTCTAGATGTATATTCTTTCTCATAGTACCTGTTCTTTTTCATTTGTTTCCCTGCTATAAGGAACTAAATATTTTCTGCACATATATTTATTTATGTCTCTTTTTGGAAGTAATAAGCAATAAGAGAGCACCAACTGTTTCATTCTTCCTTTGCCTAGTCCAGTGACTGACACAAATTAAGTACTCAATAAATATTTATGGAGTGAGTGATTAACTCAGTAGCCTCTGATCTATCATATTCTTTCTGTGTCAAATTTAATAACTAAGACTAAATTCCTAACACACTTTAAAGATCAATTGAAGATAAAAGTTAAGGTTTATGCATTAATTTTGCAGGTTACTTTAAGGTCTCAACATATTCATTTTTACATCTAAAATATTTTGAAATGTTTCCTTTCTCTACCTCTTTTGGAGTGATATAAAGGAATGCGTTAGTCCCAAGAAGAGCAAAATAAATTTCTGTTTATTTTGTAGATATATAAATTTGTCACTGAAATGAGTGTAGGGCTTAATAAAATAAAAAATTTAATTAATTATGATACACATAAGCCAGTATTTAGTGGTAATTACTTTTCAAAAGCAGAGCTTAAATTCAATGCAGTAACTAAAACTTTGATAAAGAGCTCCTTTTATATAAAAGAGCTCCCTTTGATAAAGAATTCCCACTAATGAAATGACAAAAAAATACTTCAGTGCTATGAAAAAACTGAAATTGTAAGTTTTGATTGCTATGACAAAAATAACACAGGGTCCTAGAATAGGGAGTGATTGCAGCAGATTGGCGTCTGTGTGCTGATGACTGGGGAGGACTACCTTAGCTGAGGTGGTCAGTAAAAAGTCATTTGAGGAGATTAATGTTTGAAGCGAATGGCAAATGATGAAAGTGACCAGCCTTCTGAAGCTCTTTTGGAAGCTTTTCCAGGTAAAATGAAAGGCTTAAAGGCTTCAGCTGGCAAACAAACCTAGAGTCTTCAAGAGACAGAAAGGTTAGAGTGTTTAGATCCAGGAGAACAGCAAGAGCGTTATTAGAGGCTGGGCACAGTGGCTCACGCCTATAATCCTAGCACTCTGGGAGGCCGAGGTGGGAGGATGGCATGAGCTCAGGAGTTTGAGACCAGCCTGAGCATAAGTGAGAGCCCTTGTCTCTACTAAAAACAGAAAAATTAGCCAGGTGTGGTGGCACATGCCATTAGTCCCAGCTACATGGGAGGCTGAGGCAGGAGGATGGCTTGAGCCTAGGGTTTGAGGTTATAGTGAGCTATGATGATGCCACTGCCTTATAGCCTGGGTGACAGAGCAAGACTTTATTTCAAGAAAAAAGAGTGCTATTAGATGAGCTCCAAAAAGTAGGCAGAATCCAGATCATTCAAGGTCTTGCAGGCAGTGGTCAGGAGTTTGAATTTTAAAAGGCAATAGCAGCAGAAAATGGCTTCAGCTTTATTGCTAATCCAAAATAAGGGGAGAGTGGGCTTGCTGCAGTGAGCAGAGCTGGCTTCTGCACAGGCATAGTGGAAAAACACCTTTTGAATTTTGCTGGTGTCATTTGAGGCCCCCTGAGTCATATATTTCCATGATAATAATTAAAACAGGAACTATCAATTACTCGTGGATTTGTAATACATGGAGTATCTTTACGGGTAGACTCTCCTTTATTCTTCAATTCTGATGGATTGATATTATCATCAATTTATAACTGAAGAAAGCAGGGCAGAAGTTGAAGAACTTATAATGGATTCACTAATTTATTCAATATGTGTTACTGAACACGTGCTAGGTAGTACTGGAATAATTGTAAGCAAAATAATCAAATTCCTGCCCTCAGGTAACTTCATACTATTGAAAGACAATAAACAAATGCATATGTAATAAAATGTCACATAGCGGCACATGCTTAGGAAAAGAATAAAGCAAGGTAAGAGGAGAGAAAGTGGTGAGAGAAGGGGTTATTTTAGACAGAGTTGTTCAGCACGACCTCTTTCAGGGGATGATTTCTGAGCAGATATTTGAATGAAGTAAGGTTGGCAAGGAGGAGGAAATCATACAAATATACAGAGTCAGAAACCAACTCTTTAAAATCTAAACCCTATGCTTTTGGCAAAAAATTACCTCCTGGTTATTGAGGCTACAAATCCCACCAAAAGGTTTGTAAAGCTTTAAAACTCTAGTTACAACTTATGTAGGTAAAAATATAACATCATGAGTCTCTAATTCTAATTCAAGTAATTTATTCCCTTCTGGTTTCATCCTATCACTTTAAGGTTAATGCAGTCTTTTAGAAGTAAGTAGCTTTTAAGAGTTTTACTCTTCTCTTTCTTCTCTTTCCCCTTTTCCCAGATAATGGTCAGATTCTGGCAAGGCTAATACACATCATGACACTTGAGGCACATAATGTCCTCCAGTGCCCCATATTCTCTGCTGACTCAGTCTTCGAGAGTCTGACTCTGTCCTTGCTGCATCTGCTACTGATGGTACCAGTCTATTTTCTTGGCAAGAGCAATGCAGAGCAACTGCTCCTTGGGAGTCAAGCCACTCTTCCTGCCCACTACCCTGGTCCTGCAGATCCTGTGAGGTCCATTTGTGACTTCTGTTCCATTTCAGTCTGGAGTTTTCCACTCTGCAGCTCTCTGCTACAGAGTGACTTGGCCCCCATTTCCCTGGGGAGCTCCCAGCCAGCATTCTTGGCTCACATCTGAATTCCCCACAGGGGCATTCAGCAGCTTTTGGGTCTTTTCCATGCCATATTATAGCCAAGGGAGACTCAACTCTGGAAAGGGGCTAGGCTGAGAGTCTCTTTCTTAATCCCCAGCTCTCTTTCTTCCAACTGTACCCACGTATCTCTCTCTCTCTCTCTTTTTTTTTAAAGTGAGAAATTGCTGTTAAGATTACATCAGGCTATCTTGATTTTAGTTTAGTTTTGTTTTATTTTTAAATGCTCAGAAGAGACAAAACAAGTCTTCTTCATTTATGAGAGCTGAACTTGAGGGACAAACAGTTTTGCTTTGAACTCCAGCAAAGATGTGGCTTAGAAGATAAACAGCCAAAGCCTGGAGGACTTATGCCACAGAATGAACCATAGAGAAGGGTGCTGGAGACCTGTTAAACAGGAATATCTCTGAGTGTGTCATTTGAGAGTTTCAAGGAGGAGATATGTGAGTGGGAATATTTCTTTAAAGTAAGGGAAGTTGTTAATCTTGGGCACCCATCCCTCCTGATGAAGAGGAAACCAGAACATCATAAATCAGTGTGGATAGAAGGATTAAACAGTGATGTAGAAATCCCATAAGTAGATAGGATGATATTTTTTTAAATACAACATAGTAGACACACCTGTTTACATTGGCTGTCAATAAATCTAGCCTTTGTTTTCTGGGGCAGATTTTGGGAGGGTGCTTATCATGACTTGACAATAAATAAAGTGTTAGGAAGAATAAATCTCATTAAAGGGTTTAGGTATTCTTTCTAGATGTAAGTGAATGAAATAGTGTTAGCATTTATTGTTCTAGGTGAGGCATACGTTTCATAAAATATAAATGATAATATGAGTGATATCAATGGACACAACAAAATTTTTGACTTTATCAATAAATATATTGTTAAGTGTGCCAGCTTACATTTAAACACTTGATTAAACAGTCATTTAAGAGACTATTGACAAACAAAAACTTACTCTCCAAAAAGGATCAACAATTGTAAATGGGCATAAGATTTACGATGTTAGCAACTAGGTCTTTCCTATTTTATGACTTGTTTCTCAAGCAGAAACCCCAATATGATGTCTTGAATTTTAAACCTGATATTAATTAAGTATATAATTAAGAAATAAACATTTAAATTTTTTACTTACAGAGAATGAATTCAATCCAGGGTAATAAGGTGATGCGATGGAGAAAAAAAATCATAAAGATTACAATTGCCCCCTTGCCTTTGGTTCAAAAGAGAGCGAGTTGAGATTGATAGAGAGAGAGAGAGAGAGAAAGAGAGAGATTGATTTTCTATGTTTAATAGATTAAGGTATTTTTGAAGATACATATTCCAGAAATCCCAAAGGAGGAAAAATCTTCCTGTTTAACAAAATGGTAGAGCATTCTGGAGGGAGTCTGGAAAGAGAAGGAGCTGGAGGAAGTTTGCTGGGGAAGGAGGAGGGAAACCCTTGGCTGGCGGAGACCAAGAGCAGAAATGAGAAGAGATAACGAGAGAGATGTGTCATCCCTGAAGTGAATCAAGTGACTAGTTTTCATTCTCTACTCTAGTTTACATTCTATCTCTAAGAAGTGTAATATAGCCAGTAAGAGCAAGGTTCTACTTAGAGATCATCTATATTGAAAAGCTAGATTTTACTTAACCTTTCTAAGGCTCACTTTTTACATCAATAAAATGTTGTTCAATAATTTTACCTAAATCATATTTTTATTTAGAAGAGTAAATGAATTAATAGGTGGAAAGCACTTGAATAACATCTGGTATATGGAAACCGCTGAATAAATTTTAGTCTTCATTAAATATTATTATTTTATTTTTACTGTTGTTTCCTCTGACAAAACAAAAGACAGAGAGGGAGGAAAATCAAAATGTTCTCAGAAAGGATCTGATAAACAAATTCACATTGGATGTTAACTACTAAATCTTTCCAGTAGATTAGCATGTAACTAGGACCAATAACGTAAGCCAAAGTGCACCTCCCCAGCTGAAGTCTCAGTCATTCTTTTTAGGAAGACACCTCCTCAAGTCTACAAATAATATACCACAGGCAACCACTGAAGTTTTTTATTTTTTTATTTTTTATTTTTTGCTTTTAGTCCAATCCTTCTGTACCTTATATGAAAATTCAATCACTTTTTTTTTTTACTTTTTATTTTGAAATGATTATAGATTCATGAAAAGTTACCCAAAAAAGTATAGGGAAATATTGTGTTCCTTCATTCAGTTCTCCCCAATGCACAACTGTAGAATAATATCAAAACTAAAATATTGACACTGGTAGAGGTTACAGAGCTTATTCATATTTCATCAGTTTTTCATGTACCTGTGTGTGTGTGTGTTGTGTCTCTAGTGCTATGCAACTTTATTGTGCAGATTCCTGTATTCACACAATTAAGATACAAAACTTTAGCCACCCCCCCTTCCTTTCATCCCCTAACCCCTTACCCTTGGCAACCATTAATCTGTTCTTCATTTCTATATTTATATTACTTTAAATGTGTTATATAGATTGAAGCATATATTATATAACTTTTTGAGATTGACATTTTTTTCACCCAGCATAATTCCCTGAAGAACTATCCAAATTGTTGAATGTATTGCTAATTGACTCCTTTGTATTGCTAAGTAATTTCCATGGTATGAATGTACCAATTTGCTTACCTATTTATCAATGGAAGAACATTTGAGTTGTTTCTAGCTGGGACTATTATGAATAAAGAGGCTATGATCATTTGTATATAGGTTTTTGTGTGGACATAAATCTTTATTTCCCTGGGACAAATGCTCAGGATCACAGCTATTAGAATGTATGGCATTTGCTTATTTACTTTTATAAGAAACTGTCATGCTCTTTCCCAAAGTGGCTGTACCATTTTCTATTTCCAACAGCAATGTATAGTGATCCAGTTTCACAACATTCTTTCCAGCATTTGCTGTTTATCACTATTTTCTATTTTAGCCATTTGAATGAATATGTGGTGATATCTCATTGTGCTTTTAATTTGCATTTCTCCAGTGATTAATGATATTGAGTGTTTTTTCATGTCCTTATTTGCCATTTGTATATCTTCTTCAGTGTGTTCATGGTTTCCCCATTTTCTAATTGGAGGGTTTTTTTTGTTTTTTTCCTTTTTTTACTGTTGAGTTTTAAGAGTTCTTTTTATATTCTACTTACTAGTCCTTTGTCAAATAGCTATTTCATAAATATTATCTCCCAATTTGTAGCTTTCTTTTTATCTACTTCACAGAACAAAATATTTTAACTTTATTGAGATCTAAATTATCAATTTTTCCTTTTATGGATCATGCTTTTGGTGTCAGTCTAAAATCTCTGCCTAGCCATAAGTCTAAAAAATTTATTCATATACTTTTTTCTAAGACTTTTATACTTTTTCATTTTACATTTAAGTTCACTATCCATTTTTAATTAATTTTTTGTATAAGGTGTGAGATTTAGATTACAGTTCATTTTTATCATCTATGTGTTTCCAATTTTTCCAACCACATTGTTGGAAAGGCTGTCCTTTCATTGAACAACTCAGGTAACTTTGCCGAAAATAAATTGGGCATACTTATATAGATCTACTTTTGAGTTCTTGATTGTTTCAGTGTTCAAAGTGTCTATCCCCCTGCCACATTGTCATGTTTACTGCAGCTATATATAATGGAAAGCATTTACATCAGGGAGAGAGATTTCTCCCACCTTATTCTTGTTTCTCAAAGTTGTTTTAGCTATTCTTGATCCTTCTCATTTTAATAAATGTGAATTTTAGAATTAATTTGTGAAAGTCTTTAAAAACCTTGCTGGAATCATTGTTTCTAAGTCACACATAGACCAATAGCAGACCAAGTACTTTGTTCAAAATTACATAGACAGCAAGTGGCAGGGCTAGTTTTGGGCTCACTCAGACTGATCCAGAGCTCATGCACTCAACAACTATCTCCCCATATAATGTTAGTCCCCAAAACCAAGTTTATGACAAATACCTCCACTGTAGAATTAGACACTGTGTGCAGGATGGTGGATGGTTGGAGGAGAGTAGCAAGTTGTTCTAAATTTGCAGTTATTTGGATGTTATGCTCTACCAAATGCAAACAATACCTGAATAACATTTTGTCCTTACTAATTACAGGACACATTTTATCCATTCAAGATTTACCTTTAAGCAATGACCACTTAATTTATAAGAGCACATGCTGTGAAACTGAAAGAGGCATAATGTTAAACCATGTCTTATTTTTTTGGTGGACTTGGGCTTTAAGTCATGGTTGGTAATAAGTGGCTGCCAATGTTTGTCTTAGTCCATTTTTTTTTTGTCCTACTATAACAGAATACCCTGACTGGGTAATTTTTAAGCAATAAAAGTTTATTTAGCTCATGGTTCTAGAGGCATGGAAGTCCAAGATCAAAGAGCTGCATGTGACAAAGGACTTTTTGCTACGTCATACGCTGGCATGAGAGAGAAGGGCAAGAGAGCATGCCCAGGTAAGACAGAGGAAAGGGGCCAAACTCATCCTTTTTATTAGGAACCCACTCTCATGCTAAATAACCCACTCTTAAGATAATGGCATTAAATTGTTCATGAGGCAACGCTCTTATGTCCTAATCACATCTCAGTACTATTAAATCAGGGATTAAGTTTCCAACACACGAACTTTGAGAGATACATTCAAATTATAGCAACGTCTTAGGGGACAATTTCTACTTATGATAAGAGTCAAATGTTACATCCCTAAGCATATTATCACCAAAGCTGAAGAACTTGTTTTCCTGTAAATATTTAACTTTGTATTCCCCCAAAGCTAATTTCTATAAATGTTTCAATGGCTTACTGGGCAGAAATTTCTGTGAGTTTAATAATGCAGCAAGTAGCTTGTAGTAGAAGGCCTTGGTGATGGCACTTGTCTCAAGACACAGGTACCCTAAAGGCAGTAAGGATTTCTAGTTAAGAATTAAAGAATCACCATCCATCTCATTGAGTTGAGTGAAGCAGGCATTAGAAGAGAAGTAAACAGCAGCATAGGTCCTTGGGAGTGATGATATGATGTATATGAAAATAATCCAACAGTTAAGACTTTTTATAGTTTGTACTTTTACCCACTGTTGTAAATAGTAGAGCATACATTCAACTTTTTATAAAATGCAAATCTATGAATGTTCTTTCTCTGTGATAATTTAGTTCTGGGTTTGGGAGTCAGGCAGAGGAAGATTGAATTTTATCCAGAGCGGATGGATTGCCTTGGGCTAGTGCTGAACTTCTGTAATCTTTACTTTTCCTTTTCATATCAGGATGTGTTGATCCTACCAATTTACTCTCATTAATGCTTTGTGTCTGCCATTTGACTCTGTAGCTTTGAGCCTGTGATAGGATAATGCTAGGTGTTGTAACAAACAAACACCCAAATTTCAATGATTGAATACTATGAAATGTATTTCTCACTCATATAAATATTCCAAAATGTGTGTTACTGGTGGGGCAGCTTTCTGTAAGCAATGATTCAGACTCCCAGAATCATTTCTTCTTGTTGTTCTGATATTCTCAACACATAGCTTTTGACATTGCCCTAGGATTGCCTTCACGACAGAAAACCAGAAGGAGAACAGAGCATAGAATTTCATGTGGTAGAGTTGAGCCTGAGAGTGGCATACCTCACTTCTCCCCATATTTCTTAATGAAATATGGGGAGAAGTAGTCATGTGTACACAGAAAACTGTAAAGGAGGCAGGGAAATATAATAAAGATGTATGCTAAGGAGGAAGAAGAGATGGTTTTGATGAACAAACGTGCAGACTCTATAACAGAGTCAAGGATGCTCAAACCTGCAAGCAGCAAGATCCTACACATCTGTCAACAATGTTCTTTGTTCCACCATGAGGACATAATTAGCATAACAACAACAAAAAAGAAAAGACATTAGATTGGGTACATACATTGCTGAAAAACTCAATCATCCTCTTCTTTCCTCTATGTGTTAAATCTGTTTATTTTTTACTATCAATAAACAATGCAACAGACCAATTTTTTTTAAGCTCTGCCCTGTTTTAGGCCAGCAGAATTCAGAGAACAAAGCTGACCACATTTTATTGACAAAAAATCTACTAGATCTACTCTAGAAGAGATTAGGAAAAAACAGGTAGGTATTCTCAAGAATAAGGGCTTATAGAAAAACTTGCATGCACTAAAAAATAATTTATGATAGGTTAGAAATTTTGACAATAGGGCAATCCTATAATATAATACTTGATAACAATTTCTCATAATTTTTCTTATGGGTAGCTAAGAAATAAGGATAAACATATTTTGTCAAATTTATAATCAATATAACTTGTAGAAATAGTTAACATGAAATGAAACTGACAATCATTACAACTTCTCACTGTAAAATTTGCTATTAACTAAAAATCAACTGACCACTCTTGTTGACAAAAGATAGGCCCACAAAATTTGGCCTTGAAAATAATTGACTTCATCCAAACAATAGCAAAATAAATAAATTTTAAAACAGCTAAATATATGCCCAGAAAAGTTTGATTTAGACAAAATAAAATTATTGAAACATTAAAACTTCTTTATAAAATGTAGTGAATTTCATTACCCCAAGTACTACTAATTTCACTTAAATCAATTGTAAAGGCTTAAGTATAATGTGTAAAAAATTGAGAAATTAAATTGGTTTAGTATAGCTTGTTTCGTGATGTTATAATTTTGATTTAAACATTTATATTTATAAATTTAAGAGTCAGAATATCATGAAGTCAAAATATTGGGATCAAAATAGCCTGGACTCTCCTTATCTGTAAAAGATGGATAATGTAATTGTGTTTTCATCACAGAGTTTTTATGAAATGTTTTTAGTCACCTGGAGGGCTTATAATTTGGGGGAGGAGGGCACAGCACTTTAATTTCCAACAAGTTTCCAGGCAATTCTGATACTACTGGTCTGGGAACACACTTTGGGTACTCCTTCCCTATAGCATTTTTGTGTATGGTGGCTTTTGATGTACATTGTCTTTCAATAGCCTACACCTGCAGCTCTTTGTAGACAGACTGACCTCAGGTTGCAGCATCTTATTTTGTGTTCTCAAATGGAGACCAGGAATGTCTGGGAATTTATGTCCCACCCTACCCTAGACAGCCCTTAACCAATGGGCTACAGGTACCACAGTATAAATACTAGAGATCCCTGAGCAAGACTACACTGAAGTGTGCCTACACTGTTTCCAGATGTTCCCTGTGAGATAGAGTCAGTTATTTTTACTGGACACTTGGCAAGAGAGGTTTGAGTGGAGTCTTGAGGACAAAAGCTTGTCTGGAGTAAGTTCAAGAGAGATTGGGTGATGAAAAAAGAGAAGCTGTCACAGACAACTCACACAAGATGTTTGACTTTAAAGGAAACAGAGAAACCAAGCAGTGCTAGGGGAAACATGGTATCAAAAGAGTTATTTTTTTTTAGGAGAAGAAATATTATAGCATGTTTCTATATTGACAGGAATGGTTCAGTAAAGAGAGAAAAAAATAGGGATAGAGAAGGAAGATGCATACTCCCAGCAACGAAGTCCTTGAGTGCATGAGAGGGAAATTAGAGTTAATCCACAGGTTGGAGACGCAGCTTTGTATGGAAAGATAAACATTTCACCCATTAATCATGAAATACCTAGAGAGAATCCAAGACTCTTTCTTCTCTCTCACAGCTCACATTATATTAACCATTAACCCCTCAGTTATGCCAATTTTCTCTTCTTAATGTTTTTCCAAACTACCTGCCCTTTCTCTACACTGCCACTGTCATAGCCTTAGGCACTCACCATCCTCACTTAGAGTTTTGCAGTGGCTTCCCACATGGTCTTGCCTCCTGTCTTGCCCATTTGCAATCCATTCTCCCATTCTCCATGCCACTGGGCATCTTTGTAAGATGCGCATCTGAGCATCTCACTCTCCTGCTCAAAATCCTTCATCCAGTATCCTACTGGATAAAAATTTAAGTTCGTTGGCTCAAAATACAAAGGCTTTCATGGTCTGGCTCCTGCCTATGTATACAATTTGTTCTCCCAACACTCATCCATCTGCCCTTTGCAATCATGTAACTATGAGCCTCAGGTGGTTCCTCTAAACGTGCCACACAATCATATACCTCTGTCTTCAAATTTGTTGTTCCTTTTTCTCAAAACACTCCTCTTCCACTTGCCTGTCTGGCTAATTCCTGTTTACCCTTCATACCTCAGCTCACAGGCATTACTCTTTGTGTGTTTAGTCAAGTGAATGAAATTATGATTGAATGCATAATAGGTGTCGATTATAGTAACTAGACCAAATGCTCAATTTCCTTGGTCAAACCACATTTTCCAATTTGATTGAAACATTTGTTCTAGAGAATGGTAGGTCATTAGTTCACACCAGGGTGTGAATCAGACTTCACTTTACCAGGGGTCATTTGAGTTTTCTCAAAGTTTAAAAAGTAAGCAAAAAACTGTGTTGAGAAGTGCTCCCTTTTAAAAAAGTTTCTGCCAAGGGTTAAAAACCATGAAGTCAGGAAGTCTTCGGAAGACTTTTGTTACCTTCACAAGTCTAACCCACTTCTGATGGGAAGAGAACATGGTCACTAGAGAGAATAGGGAAGGAATGATGCTCCCAAACATTTTGAATTGAGATTGCAAGAGAAGGTGGAGATCTTACTACAATTTCTATTAATGACTTATTTGGGCAAACACTGAACAGGGAAAGTTATAATTTTTCATGTTATCAACCTGAGCAACTCTATATAGTGAGTTGTGAAAAGTGTCCAGGGCAAAAATTGTCATAACAAAAAGGAAGTGCTATATAGCTTCAAGGAGCAAAGTCAGAATAACTCTTGAGATCCTTTTGTTTAAATGATACTCAGTACCAGACTCTGTTGAGGCTCTTCGGGTGCGGGTGACCTAAAACTATTGTTCTGCAGATGGTAGTTTAATAATAGAACTGCAAAAGGAAAAAGCTGGAATACAGCTCTAGGGGTAACTGAGAATCCCAAGAGCATGAGAAGGATGAAAAAAAAAAAAAACAAAAAAAACAAAAAACAAGATGGAAGAGAAGGCATGTTGGGGAAGCACTCAGACCACTACAAAACTCACCAACTGCCACCAAAACTGACAAGTGTAACATGTGAGCTTGTAAATGTTAAAGGGGGAAACAGTTATGATTTATTTGAAAACCTTCACAGTAATGCCTTTGCCAAACAGTAACATTTTTATAAAGAGGTTAGGAAGCAAGCTCTGTAATGATTGCACTTTCCTGCATTCTTTTTTGGGGGAAGGGGGCGGGTATTTTTCTTTAAAGTGTTCAAGGCTTTGGTTTTTGAGCTTATTTGGCTTTTAATGGTTTGCCGTGACTGCCGCTTTAAGAAATGTCTTTGCTGTTACTGCTCCATTTTAATCTTTCACTTTGTATTAACAAAATCAAAACCAGCACAATTAGATACCTCCTGATTCTGATTTGTTTTAATACCAAGAGAATGTTTGAAATGGCACAAGGGGTGGGGGAAATACTTCAAGCCGTGGTGGCTGCGACATTGGAGTTCTAGAGGCAAACATCAAAAGATAGCTTGAAAGAAAGACCAAAAACATCTAAACCAATAATTCTTTACATTTGTGTTTTTATTTTATTGTAGTCTTCACAATAAAAGCATGAGAATTGCGTAGAGGAAAAAAGATGCTTGTAAGCTTATTTCAATCAGGCAAGTTAAAATGAAATGAAATGGACTTTCTCCTTGGCTTAAAAAATGGACAATCAAGCCATGTATCTATACCTAAAAAAAAAAATTAGTGACTAGACTATACAGGCAACACTCAGTGCCCAACTGTCTCATTTTGTTAGAATAAATGCAAAAGAAAAATGAGCAAGACTCAGAAAATGAGATTATAATTAAGGTACATTGATCCAAACACCTACCTCTTCTGTTTATGTATTGGACATCCTGAACAAGATTGAAAGGCCAGAAACAAAACTGAGGAGAGATCTGCAAGTGATAGTAATTTGGCCACAGAGGGAGATAAATGAAATGAATAAATGGGTCTTTGAAACATCACAGCAGCCAGAATCAGCAAGAAACAGCTGCAGTTGTACACATGTGGCTGACAGTATCAGAGTTATGAAACATCCAGTGACTTGATTACACATTCCTTTTATTAGTACTATTAGTATTTTTAAGTCTCCTAGCAATAACATTTTGAAGCTTGGAAATGTTACCTTTGTTCTTATTCTAAGTCTGGCAGCTAAGCGGAAATTCTACTGTGTTACACAGCCCTAGTGCCTTCAAGGAGGATTTTTTAAAATCTGAAATTTGGGTGGCTCTGGTATATTAGATTTTCCTCTTACCATTCATTTAGGTCGATTTTCAGTTCATTGAAACAGTGTTTGGTTTTTTGAAAGAGGCTCTTATGCTCTTTTTATTAAAGAAAAAAGAGAATAGCCACTGGGTATGCTGGGAAATTTTTGAATTCTGTTCTCTGGGTGACAAAACAGTGAATGGAAATGATGTATCAAACACCAGCCACCCCACTCTCCTCTGCACCACATCGCAGGCTATCTGTCTGTATCCTCTGCTCTCATCCCCACCCTCAGGAATATGGAGGAAGGGGAATGGGTGGAGTGGAGACGGAAAAAGAGAGAGAGAGAGAGATTAAAAGAACAAAGTCTATTGGGAGACATGTTGCGTTAGAGTCACTGAATTCACAGTGGCCCTGGAAATAGTGTTCTGAATTGAAGAGCACTTTCTTTACACAGTATATACTGTAGACAGATCCAAGAATTGCTCTGCCAGAGCTCCCTTCCTCCCGTCATGCTGTTGAGATATCAGAGCCAAAGGAGAGACCGCATTTCCATAGATCTAACAGGACACCCGCCCACCCCCACCCAACCTCAGCCCCCTCAGCCCCAGCCTCTACATCCAACCCACATCTGAACAAGGCAGCTGAAAATTTCTAGGTGAAAGGAATAACTTTTCTGTTTCTTTTATTAGATGCAGAATCTTTTCATTTGAGTTTTATTCAAAGACTGGAGTGAGCATTTCCTTTAAAATGTTCCAGAATGGGCCAGTTTGAATGTCAAAACCTTTCTCTGCTTATCAAGCATTTAACCATGATAAATAAAGGCTCAGCTTTTAAGTCTGTGGGCCAGCATACCTCAGTGACACACAGAAACTTCAAATAGCAGGAAAATAATTTTCTAGTTCTGCTGAAACAATGTTTCCAAAAGAGAATATGGGATTACAACCATTATTGATAGCAGCTCTGGGGGAGCTAGAGAGAGAACAACTAATAATAAAAGTATATGTCAAGGAAGAAAGCTAGCTGTTTCTACAGAAGAAAGGACTAGCTAGAAAGTGTCTAGGCTCAGAATTTCCAAAGGTTAAATTACTGTGACACCTTTTCTCTCCTGTAGCTTTATCAATTATGATATATTGTACAAGAGATTTGCTATCATTAATCCTAGCCTGACCATACAGTTTAGGGGTGGAGCAGTGTCTCCTTAGGAACACGGGGGGAGTTGAAATCAATCATGCTATTAAAAAGATTCCTTGAAAATGCATATATATCACCTTTCAGACAGTGTGCTTGTGAAAAAGATTATTGTCAAGAAAAGCATTTGATTTCTAACCAAGCAAAACAAGACGTATAAAACTTAGCAGCCACAAAAATTCCATAATCCTGGAGTTTCACAGGCTTGGAAATTTAAATACTTTAAAATATCATCCAACTTTTTCTCTAAAATGTCATGTCTTTTCAACTATACAGTAAAATATAGAGAAAACCTTAAAACAAAGCATTAAATTATTATCCTAGTATATACTTTTGTTTAAATGTTGAATACCCTTATTTATAAGGGCTAAAAAACAAAAGCTGCAATCACTTATTAGGGCTTTCTATATGCCCGGCACTGTGCATTGCACTATATATATGCCTTATTAAACAGTTCTATTAGGTAAACATTATTACACCCTTTTGTAGCCAAGAAACTGAGACTTGCAAATTTTGAGAAACTTGTCCAACCTAAGTGATTTAGAATCCATACTCAGATCACCTCTGCTATTCTGCCAGAAGTGAACTTCTTACAAAAACCAGTTTCCCTCACTTTATAGTTAAGAGATTTACTTCAACGGATCCTTGAGAAAACTTTGCTTTTTTTCCCCCCATTTGTCTTGATTTGCTTAGCCATGAAGAACTCCAGCAGTAATGCCAAAAAAACAGTGTCTAGGTCATTATTGGCAGCTCTGGTTTTTGGTTTACTGCTTCCTGCTACTCACCCTTCAGCTTCTCCAAAGACAGCCAGTGGGTTCTGGCGCTCGCTCTACTTTCCCAGTCCCTCTCATGCTCTTGTAGGGGGATTGAAACTAGCAGCTCCATGGTGACCGGGAAAAACAAATGAGCCCCAGAGCCCATACCAATCCTGAGAGCACTTGCTGAACAGATTTTGAAAAGGAGTGAACTCAGTATAGCTCCAGAGTTCCATCTGGAAATTGGCACTGATAATAATATCAGCAGCATGTCCTGCCTGCCTTTAGAAAACCCAAGGATCCTGCAGTACCAGGCAAATATTCAATCACTCTGGACCCCTCTCCGAGACATGTGAGACATTTCCATATTATGATGCTTATTTTACTGATGGAAACTCCCAAGCTCATGGAGAGAGGTTAACACACACAGAGTCCTATTTCAGGGTCAGTCAACTACAGAGAGTTAGATGGGCATTCTTGCTTCAAAAATCTGTCCAGTTAAAGAGAGCGTCTTATTGTTTCAAAAACCTAGAGTTGGCACAAGATAATTTTAAAGCCTCAGTTAGATAAACAAAGAAATAGGAAAACATGTTTATTATATTATATTATATTAATTTAGATCTTTATTCAACTGAGAAAAGTGATGCTTCAGAATAAAAATACCAGTGTATTTTATTTTTCTTTATTACCATTCTCATTAGCCTGGGGGCACATGGACACAAAATACATACTACAGTGGGAAACCTTATGAGCTCTTTTAAAGAGAGAATAAATAATTAGATTGTTCTGAAGGTAGATTTGAAAGTGAGACAGGATCCCTCTCTCTATATATAGATTACTCGTTTGATTGACCAATTGCTATGTTGATGGATAGAGATATATTTCTAAGAATAAATAAGGAGTTTTGAAATATTAAGAGACCCAACAATTTACTGTCCTGGCACAATTTTCTGAAGATAATTTTTATATTTCAGTGCTATTTTCCTTAACTTTCTAGAGATGAATTTAGTCTTTGTGATCCCAAATTTTTTTCCTGGGCTCTGGAAAGCTTCCCACTGGCCTAGCAAAAGGAGAGAAGAAAGATTAAATGACCTTGTGATACTTCTGAAAACTACACACAGGACTAAATTCTAAAAGATGTAGGGGAGGTGAGCAATTATGCTTTTTAAGTGTTTACTGTGTTTAATAACAAATTGAATAAAATCAAATGAGATAGTAATGATTCCTTTCCTCTTACCTGGGAATCAGAATATTTATATTGTTATATGTTTTCCAAGTTCAACTGAAATATTCTTTTCCTGCCATTAAGTTAGAAATCCCAGAAATGCAAGAGCCTCACTGCACTCAGTGGGGTAGTTACTAAGCATTTCTCATTAAGTGCTGCGTCTTAAAAAAATTTTAAGACCACATCCCTAACAATTGAATAGTTATTTATAATAAATAAATAATGCATAATCAAAACAACAGAAAAATTAAAGGAAGAGATGGCAAACATTTTAAAATAGATTTTCTTATTTTACTTATTAATGATGCATTGTTAATGTTAGGGAATGTCAATTTCCAGTAGACCATTTCTTTTGCCATTGCCTTCTTATCAGCTTTTCTTGTTTTAATGACTTAATGTGGCAGGCCGGAGCTCATAGAAGGAATTGGAGTGCCAGCTCTACCATTTTATTGTTATTTTCTTGAACTTGTACATTTTTAGTATCAAATTCAATTCATAGTTTCTTTTGCTGAGATTCTTCCAAGCTACTTGTTCATTTTGTGAGTTGTTTTCAAAGATGAAATAATGCAACTCACAAATCATCGCAGTCCATAATGGGCAAATAGGGGAGGCACGGTATCAACCTTTCCACACTCTGGACTCCTTGTTTCATTTCAGAAGGAACCAGGTACATTTTCCTACTTGGTGAGAGAGAGAGCAGCAGACACAGACATTTGGTATGAACATGAAGATCATTTAATATTTTAAATATTAGTAATGCTAAATACCTTTTTTGTTTTATGCATATTTATACATTAATATAAGTCCATATTCCATCCCACATTTCCATAGTTAATAACATACACACTCACTCTGAATTGCAAACATCCACCCATGTTGGAGATCACTCACCAAATGTAATAACAGTAATGACATCAGTAGTACTGCTTATAAAATAATAATCACTGCTTAATGAGCAACTACTAAATGATAAGCACTGAGCTAAGCAACTGCATACAGTCAATTCATACAATATTCCCAGGCAGTGGTTTTATGATCGCATTTTAGGGAGAAACAAACTGAGGCTTAAAAAGAAAAAAAATTAGAACCAGCATGGCTGAGTGATTTATCCAAGGTCACACAAAATTTAGTGGCAAAGCAGGACCAGAATATTCTGTGCCCTATGACATCATATTCTTTCTGAGGAAAAGATAATTTAGCAGAGAATAAACCTTTTTCTGATCTAAAATTCTCTTCTAGGAAACTGAGCCTTGTGTGATGTCTGAGTCAGGAATCCTGACCCTTCTAAATCTGCCCAGTGTATCTGTTGCTATTGGTATTCATTTAACAGAGACTAAGCTTTTACTTTCACAATTAAAGAAATGGTAACATCCAGACTGACTCCTCTCTCTTAGCATGTAAACAAGTGATACCTGAAAGACCCTCTGTTGAGAGCAGAGAACAAGGTTGGAGGAGGTGCTCTCTTGAGTACATGAAGGTTGGAGGAAGTGCCAGAGACCCCAAAGAGCACAAAATAGAAGATTTGGATAGCTAAATACAACCCATGCCTATTTCTCAATCTCACCTCAAGTCAGGCCTGCAAAGAAAATGTAATTTTTATGTCATTTTATATCCATTTTCTTTCCCTATATTATTTGTCTTTTTGCGTAAACCACTGGCCAGCCTGGACCATGTTTGACTCTTCTATTTCCTTTATTAATGGGCCATCAACCTGTTAGGTTCTGTGGTTCTGTGGTTTTTCCACTGTGTTGTCGTCAATTTCTTCTTGCTTTGTTTATTCCCTTTGTCATCTGTCCACAGGAAGAGTTCTTCTAATTTTAGATTCTAATTAATTTATATTTCCCACAAATCTGATGTTTGTCTTACTTCTCTTATAAATTATTTACACTGGAAAGGCTGAATCATGAAACTGAATCTAAAAGTAGTTATTTTCATGTGTTGGTTTTTAAATGGATGCATAGATCATATTTTACTCCTTACATTTTTTTTTTCAGTTTGCCTTTGCCCATATGGCTCTCTGGTCTTTATATATGATTGGAGAGGGTGTGTCATTTTTTATTCTTCACATTCATCTATCAGTCATCATAATTTTTTAAATTCAACAATTAGTCATTAAATGGTCTACTATAAGCCAGTAACTGGGAGACTTAGCAGGGGATATATATTTAAAAAGCAAAAGCAAACTCCCTGCATTCCAGAACATTTCTAGAGGTGATGATAGACAAACTATCTTTATAATAAATAGCAAAGTTTGCTGAATGCTAAAGGACAGAAAACCGTTCTGGGAAGTGAGCAATCACATTTCACTGGGAAGACTGGATGACGGTGGGATGGATAGGATAGACATGGCATGACTATCCAACTCTCCACGAGTCCCTCAGAACACACAGGGCCACCACTGTCTACATAGTGATCTTGGCCCTTTGTCTTAGAAAGCTTGTCCAAAGGTGGATACTTGATTCAAGCTAGAGCGTCAGCATCCCTCCTTCTACATTTTGAAATTTCGAACTAAGCAGCAGAAACTAGGAATTGTTTGGGGGTTAGCCACATAATCACATGGTTGTTTAAGTAGCTGGGCTCTCATGCCAGTTTGAGTTCAGTGCCTTGCTCTGCTACTAGCAGTGTAGAACTGGGAAATTTATTTAATCTCTGCCTTTAGTTTTTTAATTTCAAAACCAGGAAAAAGTAATGTAACTTCCTCATACAGTTACTATGAAATATAGATAGGGGATTTCATTTTAAGTGTGATACTGTATATTCAATAAATGTTTGCTCTTAACATTTTTATGACTGCCATTATATGAATGCCATTAAAACAGTGTTGCATGACCAACACCATGAGGTCCCTGAAACAACCCCGTGTCCCCTTTTTATCAGGCGTTGGTTAATCATCAACTCCTTTTTTTGGGTCTCTCAATATCCCTTTTCCATGAAGAACAATAATATTAATTTTTTTGTTTAAGTTATTCTGGTTTGCCTTTTTGTTACCTGAAACTAAAAAAACCCTAGATCTAATAAGGTAGTAGAGGATACCTTAAATTTTCCTTCCTTTCCTTATTTTCCTTCTGGTTATCATTATTGTTATTCCTTGTGGTCATTTTCAGGAAATTAAAAAGTATTAATTCAAGTCTCTCCACATTTTGGTTGGATATGCATAGGCTTTAACAAAATTTGTTAACTCTATAAACTTTGTGACACAGACGACAAAATAAAATAAAAAACAAACAAACAAATAAAAAGCCATATGGCTGCAGATGACTTAAATCTGTAATGGAAATATATATATATATATATATAAAATATAAAATTGGTGACCACAGTCTATATATCATTTGAAATTAGAGTTTTCCATATGCAGCAATTCTACAGAAGCATTATATTATTTGGAAAGGGAAACACCCAACATTCAGAGTGATCCTAATACGACTGCCTTGAAAAGGGGTAGGAAGATATAGCTATATGATGAAAGATACCAGATAAAAAAGAATTGATTTACACATACATACACACAGGAGTCGTCAAATTAAATCAACTTTATGGCTATCCTGATGGGATTATATTGAAATAAGTGGTTGTTATGCCCCCTCAGGATTTTTGCCATAGAAAACACATTCTCAAAAGTTACATAGCCTACTCCTAGAAATTGCACTCTGGCTGGATATATATGGATTAACTGAATTAACCACATTTTATAACTTTAATGATGTATTACTCAATCTATAAGTCATGTATGAAGTAATCTAGTTCTGGCTTTACCATACCCTGGCCCAGGGTTTTATGTTGTTTTATTCATTTATTTGTCTAGCCCTGGCTTCAGTCTTGAGCAAACAACAAAACAAAATAAAAAAAAAAGCAAAGTAAGAAATGAAAAGCACGGAATTGACATTTATTAATAGATAATTCTTATGGGATAAATACTCCAGAAAAGATGGCCCATTTTAAGAGTTCTGGCTGCTTAGGAAACAAACAAATATAAAGCAAGATCAACAATGATAGTAGTGTTAGGACTTCTGTAGCAAAGGAAAAAAACTCAGGGGAGTTTAAATAAAAATAGAATTTACTGATATTCGTAATTATAAGGCCCATATCGCTGCCTTGAGCTCTCACTGCATTCAGATGGTGAGATACATCCCAGGACTGTCACTTCTCTGCTCAATTTTTTTATCTGCCACAGTCACCCTGACTAACTCAGGTGTTGAGGCTCCTTGGGTTCTTGCTGCATGGACCACAGTGAGATGTTGTCTAACGAAGGGTTGGGTAGGGAGAGAGGCTAAAGGGGCTAAATGTGGTGACAGAGATGTTAATAGATGGCGTGTACCTTAAGTTTCTTTTTTTCCATTCGTTCTTTTGGTTCTATAAATATGTGGAGATAACATAACAAAAATAGCTGCCATTTGCCAAGTGTTTACTCAGCCCCCAGCATGATGCTAGGTCCCTGGGGTTACATGTAGGGGTTCGTGAAGATGAAAAGGGGGCCGTGCCATAAGAAGAGCTCAGGTGGAGAAGTGAGAGGGTTGGTCCTTCCCTTGGACCCGGCACATTCACCTATGACAGCCAGTGAATGTGATTCAGGCTTCAGGGTTGTTCGTGTTTTTATCACACGGTTTCCAGATCTCACCCTCTTTCTTCCACCCTTTTCTCCAAGAAACTCAACCCATATCTTCTTTGAAATAGCCACAAGTTTCTATAGAAATACCAGATATAGGATATACATTGGGCAAAATAATAATAATAATTTATTAATGTTTTAAATTCGCATCTAAAGATAGCAATCTCTGCATATGATGTTGTATTTTACATGAGATTTTATATTTTATTACTTTACAGTTTTCAAAATTTTATATTTTGCTTTCAAACAAATGTAGACTATATTTTTAAAAGCACAAATTTATTTCTTACTGGCCTAATACTCAACTGGCTGCATTTAAAGTTCCACAAGTTATGTATGACTCTAAAAGAAAACAAATCCTTTCATAATGTATTTCAAACTGAATGTTAGAACATTTTCAACAAATGTGAAGCAGCATGTTTTTGCTTGAAAATAAAAATATTTTCACTCTGTTTAAGGATGTGGTTATTCTGGAATACACAAATATCCCATCTTAGACAATGTCTTACTCATAAAGAAAATTTAGAGGCAGATCTTTTCTTCCATGGGAAAAATATCCAGATTTAAAGTGCTTTAACCAAAAGAAGTTCCTCCAAGTTAGCCAAACTCAAAGCATTCGACTGACAAGATGGTTAATTTTCTATACCACTTTTGCTTATGTGGGATTCGTTTTGCAAATGTATTCAGGGATTCAAAGAAACGATTTTGACTATATGAACTGATCAGTAGCATTCTCTGTGTGTGACCATATCTTTATGTTGGAAAAAAAAAAACATATCCTCTCGAATTTGGAACCACATAAAAATTTAAAAATTTTAATATAGAACTGTCAGCCTTTTTTGATAAGGCTGTCAAATATTTCTTACCTTAATGTGATATATAAGAGAGATGAAAGCCAGACCAAGGGCAACCTTGCTATGCAGAAACTTAGATTTTTGGCATCATTACACAGCCTAATCTGTCTAGCTGGTACAGTCCTATATAAATTAGGACCATTCCTTTCAGCCTTTTGTGCTGGGCTGCACAATTATATAGAATGAAACTTTGAAAGACTTCCTGTAAAGAAGTGTTAATTCACTGAGGTGCAAAAATATTTCATAGCCAAAGGAACTGTGTGAACACAGATAAATAGAAGTCATGTTCTAACCTGATAGTAATAAAAATATAATGTTAGAATACAAACACACACACACACATATATTCATGAATTTCCCCATTTATTTTAGGTCATAAATTTCAAGTGCAAGATTGTCTAAACAATTTCATTTATAATTTATTAAGGCTTCATTGTGTACTCCTCTTTCCCCACCAAATTCTCCTCACTCCAGAAAACTGTCCACAGTAGAGGCTTGGATTTGCCATAATATAATGCTGATCATAATCAAATATGTGACCAATATAGACAAATATGTAACCAATTACTTTTTGGTTACCCTTTATTATCACACTGTGCAATACTGATGGTGCATTAACC
>VBSM01001124.1:56269328-56297094 GCA_008086735.1 Cheirogaleus medius | reverse complement strand
AGGTATAGTTTATAGTTTTATATAAAGAAATTAAGATAAAGCAGGGGTATTCAGGAGTCTGGACCACATCTTTGTAAGTGGTCTAGCATTATGGTTAGATTTATATAGGTTTTTATAATCACAGATATCAATCATCAGTTGTCAGGGTAACAGATTTATATATCAGATAATCTTGGTTGCTATGGGTAACAGGTGGTGGGTTAGGGTCAAAAGTCCTTTTAAAGGGCTTTTAACAAATTTTAATCTAACTAGATGAACAACAGGTATAAAGTCTTTTAGGGGATAACTTTTAAGTTTTAAGAGATAGTTATCAATTAACAGAGGAACAACAAAGAGGTATAGTGGCTCTATATTTTTTTGATCTAGTTATTGTGGACTTAAGGCAGACAGTCAAGAGAGAGCAGGAAGCTCATCTCTATAAAACAAACTGTTTATAACCATAGGGGCATGTCTTTTGTCTAAGATACTCATTGTCTCAGGCTCCCATTTTGTGAGCCAAATATTTATCTATCTTGTCTTTTAAAAACAAACAAAAAAAATTATAAATTTTAAAATAACCAAAAAGCCTGTTAAAAAACATCTTTATCAGAGCTTTAAGAGCCTTCCCAAGGCAGAGGCAGCCCTTGATAAACAAACTAATGAGTTTACATATTTTTTAAAGACAAAACCCTATAAACTGTTATTTTTCTCTTTAATGTAACAATATTAAACAATACAATAAAATAATTATCTTATAAGCCACATCTTATTAATTTCTCAATCATCTTTCCCCAACAGGTTATACTTGGATATAAAATGAAAACTGTTCATGTATGTCCTGACTTGCTAGTTTCTCATTCAGATAATTCTGTTAACTGATGGCAACTTTAGAAAATTAGAAGAGACCAGTAAAACCTTAAATATTAGTTGGCTCATTGTTCTTAACTTTATAAGCATTAGAATATAAGTTCCCAAAGGGAAAACATTTTGTCTTCTTTGGTACTGCCTTATCCTAAAAACTGAATAGTGCCTGGCACATAGTAGGTGCTTAATAAATATAGGTCAAATGAATTAATGAACTACATATAAGAATTATTTTGTTTTAGTGAGATCGCTATGGAAAAGCATTGTGAGAAGATGCCATGAAAGTGTCTTCACTAAAGGTCATTTACAAAATATACTAGACTGGAGGTAAAACATTAGTTTCATTTAATTTACCAAACCTGACAAATTAATAGTGACTTTCTTGGACACTACACTGAGAAGAATTCTGTGGCTCATCCAAGCTCAGTGGGAAAGAGTGCCATATCAATTGGTGATGTCTGATGGGGCAAACATGACCAATATGACACATATTTGCTATTCCTGGGATACCTTCTCACCTTACTGGGTGTATACTATCTAGATTTTGCCATTATTAGGATAGCTTCTCATCTAATTGAATGAATAATATCCATTATAGATATACATTGATCCTCAGATTTATACAGGAATTAATTCATTTTCCTCTTCCCTCTAAGTTTCTGGCATGTTGACATGATCTAGAACTAAAAATCTGCCCTTATAAGAAAACTTATCTGTTATGGAAACCTGTGTGTGCAAGGGGGTCTAAGATCCTGTTCTGTGCTACCAATTTCCAGGAGAATATAAGCATACCACCCTTTCAACTACAACACAGTTCCAAGCCTCCAACCTCATGTTAGCATAATTCAGAGGTTCCAGGGTAATTGTCCAAGTCTGCTAAAAGCTGTTTTCTTACAATGCATTTTCTCTATTTTCTTTGTATTTGCCAGAATGGACAAAACTGATTTTTGTCAGCCATCAAAAGGAACAAGATGTCAGGGAAAACAAACAAAAAAAAGCTTTTCCATACATACTTTTGATTCTTATAACAAAAACAAACGATTAGGCCATTGGTTGTCTGTTCCAGGAGAGGTTTATGTTTCCAGTATTGCACAGCACACTCATATCTAAGCAGATTGGAAACAGTGCTAGAGTCTACAGGAAGGTTGGCAGTTTTGCTTAATTCAGATAGAGCCAATAAGCTATTGGCACCTTGGGAGCAGCAGCCTGAAAACCCTAAATCCTTTAGAAGTGTGGACTCCTTTTTAGGTGGTATCCAGTGATTTCTGGACTTTTTGGGCATTTCCAGATGAATTGTGAGATGTGCTATTAAGTTCCCAGGTCATGTTTGTGAGTGCGTGACACACATATAGCGCGTGTATTCCACGGCAGGGCTTGTTCTGCCAACACTTCTTAGCTTTGACCTGCTAAGTGATTCAGACTATTTATTTAGTCACAGCATTGAGTCTCCTTTAAGTTAAAAAACTACCACTTAGGCAAAATATGGCAGATCACAGAGTGGTTTATAACCATTTTAGCCTGTAAATTCAAACCAATATTTTTTTTTTATCAAAATTAGATCAGTCGTGCCAGTTCAACTTTCCCTTAGCAAATGTTATTTCTATGACACTTTAAGTGTTTTTATTTCCACTGAAATTGACTCAGACTACATAAATCTACAGTACATCTGCACACTTCTGATATGAAGAGAATTTTCCCTCTCTTTTTAGGACCTGCATTTAATTTGTTTTAATTATACCGTGTATAAATATGGTTTCAGTCTCCAGAATGTTCTCCTTTCCTTTGCCACCCACAAGAACAAAAATGGCCTGTGGGAAATCTAATGGACCCAACCGGTGAAAAGATTAACCTAGAATCCAAGGCAACTTGATCTGCCGTTATTTTATTGGCTTTTATTTGCAACAGCTCATAATGTTTATCTCACAAAAGTGGGGCTCCCCACATCCCAGCCAATGAGGTATGTTGACCGTGAAGCTCAAGTTTGTACTGTCACAGTAAGGCAGCCCCAGGCACTGGGGCTTTTGGGTATAAGTAAATACTCTGTGAGTCAACCTCAATTGCAGGTGTTGTTTTATTGGCATTGGAAGTTGGATCTTCATTTTGCTCTGCTCTTATAGATGAAGGTAGTACCCAACTAACTCTCCTAGTCATTGCTAACGTACCGCTGTGCTTCAGAATCACCTGGGGTGCTTGTTGGAAATACAGATTCTTGATTCTTACCACACCCTCCTTGCTGCCTGTAAGATACATCACTGCTGGCTGTAAGATACATCACTGTTGGCTTTAACACAGCCGCCTTGGTTTTTAATTGTATAAAGTCCAAAGCTGCTACTTTACCTAGTATAATCCAATACTTCATCTTGTTTCACACTCAGGACTGACATTCAGCCTGGATGCACAGGTATAGGTAAACGAATTGTTAAAATATCCAGATTATCCAAACACATCTAAGCTAGTTGCCAAAGGGCCACTTCCCTAAGTCTTCTGAGTGCCCTATTTCCTCACAAGCCCTTCCACCAGAACCCCTCAGGCCTCCTTTCTTTCCACATTCCACCAACTAAAGGGTTAATGCCAGGCACACAAGTTCCCTTTCAACTCAAATTTTGTCACTGGGGCCCCTCTCTGGGGAGACTTTATTTTCATGGCTATAACAATCAAATATTTGGTAGTTAGTCATCAATTCCATTTTCCAATCATGTTTTCTCAGCTCTAATCCCAAATATCTAACTGCCTAGTGGGCATTTCATTGACATCTCCATAGTGAACTAAAGCACAACTGTATCAAACAACAAATTCATCATCCTTCTGCCTACATTCAGCTCCTCGACTTCTATCCTGATCCCTGATTCTTATTCATTCTGTCACCACTGCCTAGTCAACTAGGCATGAAACTGAGTCATTCTTGACTCCTTGCTCTCTCCATCCAATTAGTCATCCAATTAGTTGAATTTTACTCCAAATTTATCTTGCATCCATCATTTCCTTTCCATTCCCACTGCCACCACTTCACAGCAGACTCGTTGCCTCACTTTTAGATCAACAATAATTTCCTTCAAACTTTCTTTCATCTTTTCTCCCAATTTTTTCCCTTCATGCCGCCTCCAAATGAATCCTCAGAAAATATCATTTTGATCATGTCAAGGTTCTATTCAAATTCCCTGAATGGGTCACTTTCTATAAAGAAAACGTCAACTGTCTTTGACATGTAAAACTTTTATGATTCCCCAAAAAACTGTTTTAGGCCTCTAGCCTTTTGTGGCAGATATTATATTAGATATTATAGAATTTAACTACAATGTATATAATGAATTTGACTCTAGCACAAAAATGCTCAAGCGCTGCAGCCAGGTAATAGTCCAGTTTTCCTGACTCTTTCTACTACACTTCGTTCCTGCCAAGCCTCCTGTTGAAAATGCAAGCCTAGCTTTGCCAAACATTCCCTTTGGCTTCTTGTCCTTGATGTCTTTCTCTTACGGATGATGCATTGTCCTTTCTCTCCCCTTTCCCCCAGTGCTTTTCTAAAGCCTTGTACTGATTAGATGCTGCCTTAATTACTTTCTCTCCTTACATCAGGGACCTTATGTCACCCTTAAGTTGCCTAATTGAAATTAGATTTGTGTCTTTTGTATATCACCTCAAACCATAACACCTTCTCCCCTACACTGTTAGCTGAACACTTTTCTTCCTATTAATATTTCATTGAGAAACATTGGAGAAATCTTTTTTTATTTTTTTATTAACTTTTTTTTTTTTTGAGACAGGGTCTGGCTCTGTTGTCCAGGCTGGAGTGAAGTGGTGCCGTCATAGCTCACATCAGCCTCCAACTCCTGGGCTCAAATGGTCCTCCCACCTCAGCCTCCGAAGTGGCTGGGACTAGGCATGTGCCATCACGCCCAGCTGATTTTTTATTTTTTGTAAAGACAGATGATCTTGCTATGATAGTTGCCCAGCCTGGTCTTGAACTCCTGGCCTTAAGTAATCCTCCCACCATGGCCTCCCAAAGTGCTGGGATTACAGATGCTCCAGAGCAATCTTAATAGGATTTCTATACTACGGTGGTTCTCAACCTGGGATGCACCCAGGAATCTCCTGTGTACTAAAAAACAAACAAACAAAAAACCACAAAAAAACTCCCAATATGCAGTCTGAAATCCAAACCAATTAAATAAGAAACTCAGGCGTTGAATGAGGTGAGTGGGAGGCTAGACATTAGTATTTAAAAATATTATTCAAATGATTCCAATGTACGGTCAAAGATGAGAACCACTGTTCTACAAATTCCCATCATCATATTTATCTGTCTACCTATATCTGTTCGCATATACTCTGCCTTCTCTTTGGATGAACACTGTGCTCAGAGTTGAGGTCATCCCTTTCACTTTTACACAAGATCTTACACCTTATACCTTACTCCAGTATCTATCCACTCTCCCTCCATTTTCATCAATGTACAAATACTCTATGGCTTCACTTATTTGGAAAAATAATGAACAAACTAAACCTCTCTTGGCACTCACATCCCCCAACTATAACCCTAATTCTTGGCTCTTTTTTACCACAAATCTTTTTCCCACCCCTACAAGAGGTATTAATTTCATCATCTCCAGTGATTTCCATGTTGCTAAAACTCTATCACCAATTTTCACTCCTTATCTTACTTAACATTAATATTTAATTCAGTTGATTAATTTTTACCTTGATACACTTGCTATCTTTAGGTTACAAAATTCCCACTCATTCCTAGATCTCTTCAGTAGTTGCTCCTTTAAAGTTTCCTTTGCTGTTTGTTCCTCTTCTCCTCATCTCTAAGTGTTGGAATATACCAGGCATTAGCCTTGGATTTTTATTCTTCTTTATCTATACCCATTCCCTTGGTGATCTCATTCAGTTTTTTTAAAAAACATCATTGGAGTTCAACTGAAGTAAAATAAACTGCATATATTCAAAGTGTACGATTTGATCAGTTTTGACATATGTATATACCCGTGAAATGATCACTACCATTTAGATAACAAACATTTCCATTCCCCATCAAAAACTTTCTTATGTCTCTTTATAATCCCTGCACTCCAATCTACAGGCAATCATTGTTCTGATTTCTGTCACTAGAGATTAGTTCACATTTTCTAGACCTTTTTATAATTGGAGTCATATAATACGTACTTTTTCTTTTTTTGGCTTGGCTTCTTTCATTCAACATAATGATTTTGAAATCTAATCATGTTGTTGTATGTAGTACTAGCTTATTGCCATTTATTGCTGAGTAATAATCTATTGTTTGGATATGCAGTAATGAGTCTGCTTAACTGTGTTGGACTTTGGTTTGTTTCTGGGCTTGGATTATTACAAAAAAACTGCTACAAACATTTGTGTATGAGTCTTTGTCTGAATGTTATGTTTTCATTTCTTTCAGGTAAATACCCAGAAGTAGAAGGGTTGAGTTGTATGTTAGGCTTATGCTTAGCTTTTTTTTTTTTTTTTTTAGAGACGGGGTCTCGCTCTTGGTCAGGCTGGTTTCGAACTCCTGACCTTGAGCTATCCACCCGCCTCGGCCTCCCAGAGTGCTAGGATTACAGGCGTGAGCCACCGCGCCCGGCCTTTATGCTTAGCTTTTTAAGAAACTGCCCAACTTTTTTTCAAAGTAATAGTACTATTTTATATTTTCATCAGAAGTGTATGAGAATTTCAGTTCTCTTGTCCTTGCCAAGACTTCATAGTAAGGCAAACTATGGCCTGAGGTCTAAATCTGGCTTGCCACTTGTTTTTGTAAATAATACAGCCATGCCTATTCATTCACTTTTTGTCTATGGTTGCATTCATGCTACAATTGCAGAGTTGAATAGTTTTGACAAAGACCATATGGCCAATGAAGCTTAAAATATTTACTATCTGGCCCTTTTATTAAAAAAATTTTGCTAAGCCCTGCTTTATATGGTCTTTTTTTTTTTAAAAAATTAACTATTCTAATGGGTTATAGTAGTACCTAATTGTGGTTTTAATTTGCATGCCACTGATGACTAATGAGATTGAATATCTTTCCATTTGCTTATTTGTTATTCAATTATCTTCTTTTGTAAAATCTCTGTTTAATCTTTTATCCATTTGCATTTTTGTTTGTTTTCTTCCTTTATTTTTTATTGAAGTGTAAGAGTTTATCCTGTACTATTGAAAAAAAGTCCTTTGTTAAATATATGTAATGTGAATATTTTTTTCCCCAGTTCGTGGCTTGCATTTTTATTCTCTTAATGACATTTTTTCATAGGGTAATAGTTTTAATTTTAAGGAAGTCAGATTTATCAATTTTATTTTTATGGTTAAAATTTTTTTAAATTTCTAAGAAATTGTTAATTATGCCAAAGTTACAAAATTATCTCCTATGTTTAATCCTAGTTGTTTTATAGGTTTAGCTTTTACCTTAGGCCTAGTATCCATTTGGAATAAATTTTTGTGTATGATGTGAGGTAAAGGTCAATATTCACTTTTTTCCTATATGGATATCCAGTTGATCCAGCAAGATCTGTTGAAAAGACTTTCTTTTCTCCGTTGAACTGACATAGCAATTCTGTCAAAAATCAATTGACCATATATGTGTGAGTTTCGTTCCAAACTGTATTCTACTCTGTAAATATACATGTCTCTCTTTCGGCCATTAGCAAACTGTCCTAATTATGGTAGCTTTATAATAAGCCTTGAAATCATGCAAGGTTCTTCTTTTCTAAAATTGCTTTCACTATTTTATGTCTTTTGGATTTACATACATATTTTAGAATATTTTTCATTTTTAGTAAAAAAAGTATTCTGGATTTCTCATTGGTCTTATGTTGACTTCACATACAAATTTTGGAAGAATTCTGATTTAAACAATTTTGAATCTTTCAACCCATAAACATGGTATATATTTCCATTTATTTAGACCATCTTTAGTTTCTCCCAACAATACTTTTTTTTTTTCAATAAGAGATCATGGATACGTTTTGTTAGACTTATTGTTAAGTAGGTAGCATAAGTATATTTTTTTGGCATTACTGTATATTGTTTTATTTTTAATATTTCATTTTCTAAATGTTTCATGCTAATATATAAGAATATAATTTATTTTTGCATATTAACCTTATATCTTACAATATAAGGATATAATATTATAGCTTGTGATATAATACAGAAAGAATACTTTTTGTATTCATTATTAGTTCTAGTTTTTGTTTTGAAAATCCCTGGAACTTCCTAAGAAAAAAATCTTATCATCTGCAGATAATGAAAGTTTTACTTCTTGATTTCTGAACTTTATAATTTGAATTTCTTTTTCTTTCTTTCTTGTAATGGCTAGTACTGCCAATATAGTGTTGAATAGAAGTGGCAAAGTGGGCATTCATGCTTTGATCTTGATATCAGTGACAAAAATTCATTTTTTTAAATGATTATCTATGATATTAGCTGTAAGGTTTTTTTGGTAGTTTCTCTTTAGTTAGTTTGAGAATGTTCCCTACTATTCCTAGTTTGTTTAGAGTTTGTTAATGAATAGGTGTTAAATTTGTAAACTACTTTTTCTGTATCTACAGAAAAGATCTTATTTGTCCTTTAGTCTATTGATATTGTGAATGATATCAATCGATGTTCAAATATAAACCCAATTTTGCATTCGAATACAAAAGTCATTTGAGTTTTTGTATTTGTATATAACATGTTATTTTTCCTTAGCACCTTTCAACATTTTTTTTTTCTCTTTTCTTTGACAACATCTTGCTCTGTTATCTACGCTAAAGTGCAGTGGGGTCATCATAGCTCACTGGAACCTCAAACTCCTGAGCTCAAGTGATCATCCTGCTTCAGCTTCCTGAAGCACATAACGCCACACTGTGCCCAGCTAATTTTTCTATTTTTTGCAGAGATGAGGTATTACTATGTTGCTCAGGCTGGTTTCAACCTCCTAGCCTCAAGCAATCCTCCCACCTTGGCCTCCTAACATTTTTTTCTTTATCTTTGGTTTTCAGCAGTTTTATTATAATGTGTCTTGGCATAGTTTTCTTTGTGCTTACACTATTTTGGACTTGCTGGACTTTTAAAATCTGTAAATTTATATGTTTCACCAAATTTAGGGAGCTGTTAAGCCATTATTTTTTCAACATCTTTTTCTTCTTGAATCTCTTGCTCTTTTTTAAGGTGACTATATATGTGACTACCTCACAAATATATAATCAATGGATATTGCCACATAGATCCCTGAGGCTTTGTTTATTTTTGTTTACCTCAGTACATTAGCTTCTCCAAGTTTTGATTCCTTCCATGTTCTACCCACTTTTGTTTACTTCTTATTATCCTCAGGAAGTTGTTTGGAACATTTTTTCCTAGAGTTTTTAGTTGCAATCAGAAGAAAGGTAGGTTTCTGCTGCCACAGCAGAGTCATACCTCCATTATACAGTTTTGTGGCTTTAAATGCCATCCTATACCTGACCTGCGAAATGAATATATTCAATTCTCCCCTTCTATTCCAGGTATTTGTATCCAACTATTTGCCTGACATCTCTAACTTCTATGTCTAATAATAATTTTAATATAAACGTGTTTAGAACTGAGCCCCTGATCCACCCCCAATCCCTAAAATCTGCTTCTTTATCCTTTCAGTTTCTTTGGAGTCACCCTTAACTCCTTTCTTTCACATGCTACATCTGAACCATCTACAAATCCTGTTGTCTCTACTTTTCAAAATATTTGAATGTTTCTGTCAACCTCTCTCTCTACCACCTTTGCCCAAGCCATTACCATATCTCACCTGGATTATGGCAATTGTAGTCAGACTGATTTCTGCTCATAAATGTTTGTTGAATTCATGATCCACTAGCGTATGACATTTGCACAATATTTAACTGCTGAGACTTGCCTTTTAGTGTTGACAAATAAATGACTGAAAAGGAGAACATCACTTTCAACTAATTGAATCTGGGGTTATAAATCAGGGAATTAAATCCACAAAACTTACTAAAATAGGTATGACTCTACTAGGGCTCAGCCTAAGTGATATTCCTGAATTAAAAATTATTTAGTAAAGATGTCTTCATATAAATCATGCATCGTATTTGCTTTATTTAGAACTAGGCCACATCCAAAAACTGGGAGTATGTGCTCGACATGAGTAGGGAGAGCATATAATCAGTCTCATTATCAAATCTTTCAACTTTGTGTGATGTTTGAGATGCCTTGGGCTATTTTATGGGCTGGTAGATTTACTAGTGACTCTTCATAAGAATATCTATCAGTAGTATCAATCAGAAATTATAAGAATCCTTAAAGAATTTTCTGAAATTACACATGCTTATTTTACTTACTCTTTCCCTCACCACCCATATCAACATTCTGGCATGTCCCCAGAGGGTATCTCCTAATCTCTGAGAGACAGAAAAGTATGGATAAATTTCCCAAATAATTTTTATAATTGCAAAAACATTCTTCCCTTGTCCCAACCAAATTGAGTAACACAAGTGATAATGCTGATTCTTTATGGTCCTTGTTCAACTGCTTACATATATATATATATATGTATATATATATATATATCTTTTTAATATTAAATTCCATAGGAAAAAGCATTCATGAAATTATTCATGTGCAGAGAAACTGCAGATATTGGGAAATGTTATGACCCATTATATATGATAATGACACTTCTTATTCTTTCTTTAGGGAAAAAGCATTGCTTTACTTGTTCTTTTTTATTTCTCGGTCTCCGCAAGGGGATATACATTTATTAAAACCATGTTTGGACTGTAGTTATTTTGTCTCATTTATGTATTTGTTTAATCACTCACCAATATGTTATTGAATAGATCCTTCTATAAGTTCTAAAAAAAAGACCATAATAATCAAAAATGAAAATAAAAGCTAATTATTTAACCCTCACCTTCATAACCTCCAATTATGCAGTTATTCCTAAGGGCACATTATCTGTTACACAATAATATTTTCATTAAATTGGCTAACTTTTTTTTGACAGGGAGGCTGAGATGGGGTAATATACTTAACATGAAAAAATAATTTAATAGCAAACAAGGGATTCAGAACAAGCTTGGGTAATATATTTTTTATGGAAGAACACTAATGCACACAAAAACTAGAGAGGATTATGTGTAAGAAGCATCATTTGATTTTGATTTTGAAGGACAAAAGAAAAAATATATTTAAAAGCTAATCTAATTTTCTATCTTAAAACAGGGATTATATAACATGTTTTTCAACAAGTAAAAATTATGTGCAGTTTACAGAGAGAAAGGAATGAAGTGACTAAGAGAATAAAGAAAAGCCAAATTAACAGTATCAGAAACTGATAATATTAGAGAAAAATAACCCTAAAGATTAAAAGAGGTATTAAAATCAAGAGGGAATGATACGGAGAGAGAAAGAGAGAGAAAGGAAATTTGAAGGCAAAGAAAGAAGGAACAAGACAGATGCCATCTCTAGCCAGTTCTGCTTCCTGATTTTCACAATACCTCCTCTAGAGGAACTCTTTTTCTCCAAACCCTGGTCTGTTGTCTGTCCTGCCACTGTTTCCCACCAGTAGTTTTGTATACTAACTTATTCTATCAAAACAAACTAAGTCTAAATCTTTAGGCTGCCCATTTGTGTTTCAGCCAACAAATCTTAGGATCCAAATAAGGTATAGTTTCTTCCCCTCTGAACGCTTGAACACTCCAGTGACTGGGTTAGTTTAAGGCTTTTGTCTTACTAGATTATCCAATATAAAGAGGGTATTGTCATTAAATCAACAAAGGCTTCTTTGAAGCCTGTGAGAGAATTTGATGGGAAACCATAACTCTTCTATTATTAGGAAGAGTTCTTATATAATAAAGCTTCTCCTAAAATCTATCATATCATCACTTTGTTCTAGTCACAGAACTTTTCTCATTTCCTTACCACTTAGCTCTTCTAGGCTTATAACTTCCTGTAAGCCCATGTGAGAAATTCCAAAGTGCTGTGTTAATAAGATCTGTGTTCACAAGCACCCCACATAATTGTTCAAATATATTTCAATTTGAATTTTTACACCTTCAAATAAGCTCAAGCCAATCAGCATCAATGAGAATTCAGGAACAAAGAAAAGTAGTAAAAAAATACTATGGCTACCTTAGCTGACCTTTTTATTTTTGTTGAAAGTAAGATTATGGAATTGGGGATTGGGATCAAAGATGAACCATCATTTGGGGGTTTCTTTTGATTATAGAATTTTGGATTACCTCATTCTAAAACCTGCAAATCATTTTGAAACTTTATGTAAATACAGCTCATGTTACAGTAATTGGATATAATTCAGATGGATACCAAAAAACAAAAACATGGCTGCCAAAAACAAACCAGTCTAATACTCTTGCTTTATTGCTGTTTAAGGGCTTAAAAATTAATGTATTATAAAGCTTCATTTAAATAGGATGAAATAAAGGGTAGATTATAATCTAGATCCTATATGTCTAATGTTTGATGCCTGATATATTTAAATCAGAGAATTAACTTTAATATATATAGACATATATAGCACTTTTAATTTTATTTATATAAATTTATGGAGTCCAAGTGGAATTTTGTTACATAGATATATTACATAGTGGTCATGGCTTTTAGGGTATCCATCACCCAAATAATGTACATTGTATCTATTAAGTAACTTATTGTCATCCTTTCCCTTTTCACAGCCCCACCCTTCCAAGTCTCCATTGTCTATCATTCTACACTCTACATCCATAGGTATACATTATTTAGCTCCTGCTTATAAATGAGAATATATGGTATTTGTCTTTCCATGTCTGAATTGTTTCACTTAAGATTATGGCCTGTAGTTCTATCCATGTTGCTTCAAAAGACATGATTCATTCTTTTTTAAGGCTGAATGTAATTCCGTTGTGTATATGTACTACATTTTCTTTATCTAATCATCTACTGGCAGATACTTAGGCTGATTCCATATCTTTGCTATTGTGAGTAATGCTGCAATAAACATATAAGTGCAGGGATATTTTTGATATAATGATTTCTTTTCATTTGGGTAAATACCTAGTAGTGGAATTGCTGGATCAAATGGTAGTTCCGTTTTTAGTTCTTTGAGAAATCTTCATATTGTTTTCCATAGAGTTAATTCACATTCCTGCCAAAAAGGTATAAGCATTGCCTTTTCTCCACATCCTTGCCAACATATGTTATTTTTTGTCTTTGTAATAACAGCCATTCTGACAGGCGTAAGATGATACCTCATTGTTTTAATTTAAATTTCTCTGATGATTAGTGGTATTTAGCGTTTTCTTATATGCTCATTGGCCATTTATATGTCTTCTTTTGAAAAATGTCTGTTGATGTCCTTTGCTTACTTTTTAATAGGATTTTTGTTGTTGTTGTTGTTATTGTTGTTGTTCAGTTGTTTGAGTTTCTTGTAAATTTTGGATATTAGTCCCCTGTCAGATGCATAGTTTGCAGATATTTTCTCTCATTTTGCGGGTTGTCTCTTTACTGCTTGATTATTTCTTTTGCTGTGCAGAAGCTTTTTAGCTTTTTAGCTTTTAGGTCCCATTTGTCTTTTTTTGTTTTTGTTGCCTGTGTTTTTGAGGTCTTGGTCATGAATTCTTTGTGTAGACCAGAGGTCTATGCAAAGACATTGGGGCCTTCTATGTCCTTAAGCATGGCCTTTTGACTGAATCCAAATTTTACAGAACAAATCCTTGTATTTTTATTAATACATTTTTATTTGTCTTTTCTATTTTTATTTTATTTTAAAAATGAATGTATTTAAAATACCAAAGAATAAAATAAGTTTCAATTAAATAATTCTCCCAGATTGACTGGCACAATTAGAATGTTAGTAAGGCATAGGACTAAATTGACAGCTGCTATGCTCATGATTTACTTCTAACTTCCCCTGCCTGACTGGCACCCCTACCACATGAGGCTGGTTGGCAGGAGTTGATGGGGGTCAAGTATGCCAGTCTGTTATCAACTTTTGACAATGGTGCATGGTGTTTCTCTTTGAAGTAGAATTTGTGAACATTGCACAGCTCAACAGCATTTTTAAATTCTGTCTGCTTACCAGCCCATCATGTCTAAGAAGACCAAGAGAACACTGAAGGAAAAAAGCAGATTTTTTAAAATGAGGATTGGGAGTTGCAATATTGTCTTGTTTCTGCTAAAGACAAGATAATTTGCTTGCTTTGTGATACTGCAATATCAACATTAAAGAAATTCAATGCCTCTCAGCATTATAACACTCATAAGGACCATAAATATTTTAAATTAGAGGGAGAGACATGAAAGGTTGTATGGCAGAAGTTAAAAGATGAAAAGCAAAAGCAAAGACACTTCCTTCAAACAGCAATAAGACCTGGCAGTAATGCCACTGAAGCAACTTATAAAGTAGCTTATATACTCGGGAAAAAAGGGAAGTCATTCAGTGATGTAGAAATTGTGGAAGAGTACATTGTCAAAGTGGTAGGATGCTTAGACCCCAATAACATTTCAAAGTGCAAACAACTTCCTCCTTCAAGGAGAACCATAACCAATAGGCAGTATGAATTAGCCTTCAACTTAACAGAAAAACTTCACGTAATACTTCAAAAAGAAAATATTAATATATATTATTCTATTTCTTTGGATGAATCAATTAATACTACTGACTCAGCACAGGTTTTATATGTCATTTGGGTCATAACATAAGATTTTCTTTGCGATGAAGAGTTACTTGTTTTGGACACCATGGATTCCGTTTTATTATTCTGCCAATGGCAATTCAATTTTCCAGGACCATTTGTTGAAAAGGGTATCCATTTCCCAGTGTATGTTCTTGTTGACTTTGTCAAGGATCAGTTGGCTGTAAATACGTAGCTTTATTTCTGGGTTCTCTATTCTGTTCCATTGATCTGTGTGTCTATTTTTCTATAAGTACCATGCTGTTTTGGTTACTACACCTTGTAATATTATTTGAAGTCAGGTAATGTGATGCCTCCTGCTTTGTTCTTTTTACTTAGGATTGCTTTGGCTAATTCAGCTCTTTTGTAGTTCTATAAGAAGAATTAGGACAAAAATCATATGATCATCTTAATAGATGCAGAAAAATCATTAGATAAAATCCAGCATCACTTCATGATAAAAGCCCTCAACAAACTAGGCATAAAAGGAACATACTTCCAAATAATAAAGGCTATATGTGATAACCTACAGCCAACATCATACTAAATGGGGAAAAGTTTAAAGCATTCCCTCTAAAAACTAGAACAAGACAAAGATGACCACTTTCACCATTCCCATTCGACATAGTACTGGAAGTCCTAGCCAGAGCAATGAGGTGAGAAAAAGAAATAAAAGGAATTTAAAATGGAAAAGAAGAAGTCAAATTATCCCTGTTCACTAACAATATGATTTTATATCTAGAAAGCCCTAAATATGCCATCAAAAAAACTCTAGATTTGATAAATGAATTCAGTAAATTTTCAGGATACAAGATCAATATACAAAAATCAATAGTGTTTCTATGCACCAGTAACAATCTAGCTGAGAACAAAATCAAGAAGGCAATCCCATTTACAATAGTTACCCCCCCAACATCTAGCAATATGTTTAACCAAGGAAGTGAAAGATCTCTACAGGGAAAGCTACAAAACACTGATAAAAGCAATTGTAAGTGATACAAATAAATGGAAAAACACCCATGCTCTTGGATTGGAAGAATTTATATTGTTAAAATGACCATAGTGACCAAAGAAATCTGCAGATTCAATGCAATCCCTATCAAAATACCAATGCCATTTTTCACAGAATATATATTTTGAGTTCACATTTTGAAATATGTATTGCCTTGGAACTATAGAAATTACTATGTAGATTTCTGTTTGAATATTTGGAAAAAATAGCATATATTAAGAATATTGTATAACTTTTATATTATTAACTTTTAATGTTTTATTTTAAAAAGTTTTATTGAAATGATGGCATTTTGTTTAGTTATAGTAATGGAGATGGAGATATGTAAATGAAATCAGTGACATTTTACAGATAGAACTATAAGATTTGTGATGTATTTTATCTGGGTAGGGCTGATAGAAAGAAATTATAAAAATAACTCATTAGGTTCTGGCTTGAACGTTTGGGTGGATTTGTGGTGCCATTTAATTAAATGGGAAGAATAGTTTAATTCTTGGAAATATGGAGAATGACTTAATAGAAACTAAAGAAATGATCAGGAAGTTAATTTAATATGTTTAATGACTTTAGTGATCATGCTACCTAACACTCGCTATGTACCATCCTGTACATAGTATTTTATATTCATCATCTTTTTTCAATTATGTCAACAATAACATGAGCTTCATAATGTTCCTTTTATAAAAGAGGACACCAGGGCTTAGAGAGGGAAAATAACTTGCCAGAGACTAGTAAATGGTAGGGCAGAATTCATATTAAAATTTGTTGGACATCAAAATTTATCATCTTTGTGACTAACCTTTTATAAATATCATACTTAAAAAAGATAACCTGCTATTCTCCTATATATTTTAACTTAGAGATAAGAAATATAAACATAATTACTCAATTACAGAGGAGGAATAAATTGATTTTATGACAAAAAAGGATTTTCGTGGTAATTCTGTGCAGGGAGATACCACTAATAACCATCTCAGTGCTTAAAGAAAACTTGATCGATGCCAGTGTCATAACCAGTGAAAAAGTAGAATAGAAAGTCAAAGGATTATCTTGGCTACCCTTGATTAGACCACACTGATGGTTATGCTTTAAGATTATTCACCAGCAATTAATTTTAATATGCCACTTAATAAATTATGTCACTTAATACTTAAATAAGTATTTTGAGTACAATCTGAAGAATGCTCCAGAAAATAATCATTTCAGAATTCACTGGAATAGAGTCATGAAGCCAGATTGAAAAAACTCTGGCCAACAGATCTGACATTCAGCTCTTTGCTAAAACTAATAAACAAATTTGCTGAAACTAATAAGGCAACATTGAACATTGAGAAGTATCTTGGTCTGATGAAATAATAGTCCTGAGATTGCCCCTGCATTTATTTGATTGTTGACTGTAAGACTTTGGAAAATTAGCTTACCTTTTTTGATCCTCTACTTTTTTGTTTGTAAAATAGGGATGATAACCTTCTCTTGATATACCTGTGAGAATTAAAGAGAGAGTGTGTACTGTGAATGGCAATATAATTATAATTAATAGTTATTATTGTGACAATGATGATAATGATGGTGACCACAATGACAATAATAATGGTAATGATTATTATATCTCAGAAGAAATGTTGTTAAGAGCATGGACTCTAGAGTCAGAGAGTTCTTCATTCACAACTCATTTTGGCCACTGTTAGATCATCTATAAAATGGTACCCATACCTCACATGATTATTATGTGAATTAATTGATGATTAAGTGATTAGACTTATGTTTGGCATTTAGAAAGTGCTCAATATATATTGCTATTGGTATGTATTTATTGTGATATTAGAAGTACCTATCATAATGTTGGCAATAATAAATCTTAATAGAAGATGGTAAGCCCCAGGAAAAAACTGCTGTTAATACTAAATGGTAAATTTCTTTTAAAGGGATCTTAGAATTACCTTTTAAAACATACCTCACTAGTCTTGGTTAATCTGCCTCAATGTCTATAACTGTAACTAATCTTATTTTGATTAGTTTCTCAGTTTCCACATTTGCTTTTATTTTTCTTTAATTAAATTATGTAAAGGAATAAATGTGAAAGTGTTTTTAATGCCATAAAGAACAAAGTAAATAAAAATATCATTAAAATAATGTTAGAAATTATGATGGAAAATTTTATAATCTATCTATCCACCTATCTAATTACTTACCTACCTACCTACCTATTCATCATAGCCTCAAAGGAAAACCACATTGTTTTTTAATTTTTAAAAGCAATTTCAGATAGTATATTATTTTGTACTGGAAATAATGCTGTAAAAGAAATAGGCAATAATTATTATCCCCATCTTACAGATAAAAGAGAAGATGCAAAGAGACTAATTAAAATATGCAGGTTTAGAAACTTATTTAATGGCAGAATGTTATCTGCAGATCCAGATCTTTAATATACTTTTTATTAGAGTGAAACTGCTTTGACTCATTTTTTACATCTTTTTTGAGCCTTCCATCATATTCTACTCATTCATTAATTCATTTATTTAATTATTCTATTCATTTATACATTCTGTTTATCCAAAATAAATATGTGCTGAAGTCACTTGGTACAGCTAAACCATCCTAGATAATGGAAAAATTTATCAAGAACAATGGAATAGAAATGAGAAGACCAGGGTACAATTCCTGGCTCTACCACTAACCATCTGCCTGACTTAAGTCTTCCCCATATGGATGGTCAAGCAGCATCTTGAGACAGATCTAGCTTAAATGCCACCTCATCCATCGTGAAACCTTGTGAAAACTTCCAAGAACTTTCTATATAAACAAGTCTATATAAGTCTACACTTTCTATATAAACAAAGAAACAATGTGTTTCTTTGACACATTCTTTCTATCTCCTATCTCATTTACCACCCATTTCATGCTGCCTTGCATAATGTGCTTAACCTGAGTGAGTTGGATTTGCATAATAGAGGGTGAGGGAAGTGAGAGGGGAATAGACAGGAGGAAGAAAACACAAACCAGGCAGGAGAATAATGTGAGTAATTATGTGGAATTGGAACCCTCTAAGTCAATATATTTTTTAATTGCAACAGAAGCCCTATTCAAACAGGCAAAGTATCATTTTTGTGTTAGTTTAGTTCTTATGGTTGCAAAATTCAAAGTCTTACTCAGGTTTTCTCAAGTAATACAAAGTTTACTTCAAGAATACAGGTAATGTGGTAGGCATGATGATGGCTGCTCAAGGATGTTTACTTCCCAAACACCAAAAACTGTGAATACATGATGTTGCTTGGCAAGGGGGAAGTAATGCTGCCCCTTTAGTAAGGAGAATTGAATACTTCCTGTTGCCTATGTGCTGACCTTGAGATGGGGAGACTGTTCTGGATTATCTGCACAGGCCCACTGTTATTATAAGGGTCCTTATAAATGAAAGAGAGAGGAATAAGAGTCAATGTCAGAGTCAGAAAGAGATTTAAAGATGCTCCATTGCTGGCTTTAAAGAAGTAGGAAGAGGCCATGAGCCAAGGAATGTAAGCTGTCCCTAGAAGCTGGAAAAGTCAAGAAAGCAAATAGTTTCCCCGAGCCTGCATAAGGAACACAGCCCTGCCAATGTCTTGATTTTAGTCCACTGAGGCCCATTTTTTACTTTAGACCTCCAGAACTGTAAGATAATAAATTTGCATTGTTTTAAGCCACTAAGTTCATGGCAGTTCGTTTACAGTAGCAATAGGAAATCAACACAAGTAAGAATAAGGCTACAGGCATCTAAGTCATACATCTAAGCATTACAGAAACCCAAGAACAGTGAAATGGCCCAGCCTTGCAGGAAGACCAGTCTCCCTGGGACTTGAATGTAGAACAATTTCTTCAGTGACTCAAACAAACGTCTTTTGAGATCCAGCATTGCTCTGGGTGCCAGTTTATCTGTAGCCTTTGCTGTAGGAGGAGTTTGTTGATAATTAACTCTCCTTTCTTATCAATACATGAGTCTTCCTTTCTGTGTTTCTGCTTTTCTCTCATTGTCTTTCCAATTCTAATGCCAGTGCAAGCCAGCTACCTCACACTCTCTTCTACTTACTCGCTGATTGTGCTGGCTGCAAGCCTTTGCTGCCTGCTTTTGTCAGTGTGTCTTTTCATTTTCTCTCTGCTCTACCAATAGCTCTATCTGCTTTCTGCTTTTGCCAGTGTGTCTTTTCATTTTTTCTCTGCTCTACCAATAGCTCTATCTCTGTCCTTATGACTAGCTATGGAGAGCAGAGCTCTGGTACCAGGCAACCTCAGCAGAGGCTGACCAGACATTGCATTGGCTGCTTTTGGATCAGGTACCTACCACTGGTGCAATTGTGTTGGCAGATGAGGAAGTTACAAAACACAGACACCGAGAGAGTTTACCCAACAGGGACCGTCTGTGTGTGTGTGTGTGCCTACACGCACATAATCATGCGTGTTTGACACTTAGAACAAAATAAACACTGTTTTTTTATTATAGTGGTTAAAAATATGGGTTCTGGAATGAAGTACTCTGGGTTCAAATCTTGGCTCAGCTACCTACTAATTGTGAGACTTAAGTTGCTAAAATATTTTAAGTCCACATTTCCTCATTTATAGAAAGGAGATGGCTTTAGTATCTACATCGTAACTGTTGTGAAAATTCAAGGAAATAATCCAATTAAAATTCTTGGCATAAGTCTTCAATAGATGCCAGATGCTATTGTTGTTTTTTTTTCTTTTTCTTTTCATTTTTAATCATTATGGACACATAATAGTTGTATATCTTTATAGGGTACATGTGATGTTTTGACACAGGCATACAAAGTGAATGAATCAAATCAGGGCAATTCGGGTATCCATCACCTCAGGGATTTAACATTTCTTTGTGTTAGGAATATTCCAATTCTACTCTTTTTAGTTATTTTAAAGTATACCTTAACTTATGGCTGATTATTGTCACTTCATTGTGCTATCAAATATTGTTCATTCTATTTAACTATCTAACAATATTTTGCACCCATTAACCATCTCTCCTTTATCCCCCCCTGCTACCCACCCCAGCCTCTGATAACCAACATTCTACTGTCTGTCTCCATGAGATCAATTATTTTTAATATTTAGCTCTCACATATGAGAACATGCATGATTTGTCTTTCTGTGCATGGCTTATATCACTTAACGTAATGTTGTCTAGTTCCATCCATGTTGTTGCAAATGACAGGATTTCATTCTTTATGTGGCTATATAATGTTCCATTGTGCATATGTGCCACAATTTCTCTATCCATTCGTCTAGTGATGCACAATTCAGTTGATACCACATCTTGGCTATTGTGACTAGTGCTGCAATAAACATGGGAGTGCAGATATCTTTTTGATATACTGAATTCCCCTCCTTTGGATATATACCCAGCAGTAGGATTGCTGGGTCATATGGTAGTTCTATTTTTAGTTTTCTGATGAACCTCGATACTGTTTTCCATAGTTGTTTTCACTGATTTACATTCCCACCAATAGCGCATAAGGGTTCCCCTTCCTCAAGATCCTTGTCAGCATTCCTTATTGTCTGTCTTTTTGGTAAAAGCCATTTTAACTGGGGCAAATTGATATTGTAGTTTTTATTTGCATTCATTTTATGACTAATGATGTTGAGAATTTGTTTATATACCTGTTTGGCCATTTGTGTGTCTTCTTTTGAGAAACATCTATTCAGGTATTTTATGTATTTTTAAATCAGATTATTTGAGTTTTTTTCCTATTGAGTTGTTGGAGCTCCTTATATACTGTAGTTATTAAGCCCTTGTCAGTTTGTACATATTTTCTCCAAGAAATAAGTGGGTTGCTGCTTCATTTTTTTGATAGTTTCCTTTGCATCGCAAAAGCTTTTTAGCTTGATATGATCCCATTTGTCCAATTTTGTTTTGGTTGCCTGTGTTTTTGGGGTACTACTCAAGAAGTCTTTGCCCAGAACAATATCCTGAAGTGTTTCCTCAATGTTTTCCTTTAGTAGTTTCATAGTTTCATGTCTTAGATTTAAGTCTTTAAATCCATTTTGACTTGATTTTTGTATATGGTGGAAGATAAAGGTCTAGTTTCATTCTTCTGCATATGGGTATCCAGTTTTCCCAACATCATTTATTGAAGATACTGTCCTTTCCCCACTGGCACTTTTGTCACTGAACTTCTTTAGGACTGCTATTTTGAATTATTTTTCTGAAAGGTCACTTATCTCTATCACTCCAGGATTGGTCACTAGTACCTTATTTAGTTCATTTTGTGATGGCATGTCTTCCTGGATGTTCTTGATGCTTATGGATATTTGTTGATGTTTGGACATTGAAGAGTTAGGTATTTATTTTAATCTTCACAGTCTGGGATTGTTTGAACTCATCCTTCTCGAGAAGGCTTTCCAGGTATTCAAAGGGAATTGAATATTGTGGGCTAAGTCTTTGGTCACTGCAGCCATATTAGCACTGGGGGTGCTCTAAGCCCACTAATGCTGTGACTCTTGCAGACTCCTGGTGTTACCACCTTGATGGATTTGGGTAAGATATGGGAGAATTCCCTGGCAAAGTCTCTCACTCTCTTTTCTCAGTCTATGTGTGGGCTGCTGGAGTTGGGGGAGGAGAGATGTGGGCACTCCCTTTTGGCTACCACTGCCAGTTCACACCTGAAACCAGCCCACTCTCACCAAAATTCCATGGTGATTGTTGCATGGCTACCTCTGATGTTTATTCAAAGCCCAAGGGCTCTTTAGTCAGCAGATGGTGAATCCTGCCAGGACTGGATTTTTCTCTTCAGAGGAGTATGTATCCTCTGGCCCAGGGTGGGTCCAGAAGTACCATCCAGGAACTAAGGCCTGGACTCAGGCTTCAGGAGTCTGCTTGGTATTTTATTTTACTGTGGCTGAGCTGATACCCAATTTGCCAAAAAAAACCCAAAAAACAAAAAACAAAGTCCTCTGAGCTCTTCCCTTTTCTTGCTCCAAGTGGAAGAAGACTCTCCCTTAGCAAATGCTGCCTATGGTTGGGAGAGGGTGACACAGGCACTGGCCTGGCCACCACCACTGGGGTCATGTGCACCTCAAGTCCACTGGCTCTGAGCCAGTACAGCTGCAGGAATGACTCAAGGACTGCAGCCTTTGTGGCCTGACCACCTTGTGAATTTAGTCCTGGCCCCAAGCTGCTTTTTGTCAGCTGGTAGTGTGGCTAGCCAGAACTCAGGTTTCAGGGTGGAGGATTTCCCTCTAGCCTGGCAGTTCAAAATGCTCCCTCTGTGAGCACCAGCACAATTCTGCCCTGTGCTGTGTTGCCTTATGACAGGGTGGCCCTGCTTTCAGTGCAAAGCCCTACAGTCACTTCACTCTTCCTCCCCTGGGCACATAGATTCTCTCTCCACTCTGCGTGCTAGAGTGGCACTGCTGGGGAATGGGGAAGGGGTGGTGTAGACAATGAAAGATTGTCTTTTATGCCTTTTTATTTGACATAATATTAAAACCAGGTAGTATGATAGCTCACCTGATTTTTTGTTCTTCTGAAGATGCTTGCTTACGTGGAGAGTTGTTAAATTTTGTGTTTGTGTGGAGGGAAGATTGCTGGAGGTTTCTATTCAGCCATTTTGCTCCACCTTATTGCTGTTATTTTTATGGCATTATAGTTCTTCTGAGGATTTAATAAAGGAGTTTATATCCTTTATTGCTGCATGCAAACAGGTCTTGTCTCCTGAGTAAAGCTATATGATTCTTGGAGATGGGAGCTGATAGCTTATGTTGTTTTGGGCTCTTTCAAAGAAACACCCACAATTTCTTTGTTACATAGATGTTACCCAGATTATTCCTTCATTCAGTCAATATTCACTGAGCATCTATTATGTGCCAGAATCTGTTACTAGTCACAGAGGTACCAAGGTTAATAGGGTATTGTATCTGGCCTCAAGGGACTCCTCAGTGGTCAGGGTGATAAGAAAAAAAAAGAAAAGAAAGGACTATGGAGACATATGGGAGGTAGGCTCAATCAAGCCAATTTGTTGACCACTTGAAGTTTCAGAGAGAAGAAAGAGAAGCCACAAAGATATTGTGACCTTACAGATCACTGAATCCAACTCCCTAATTATATAGATGATGAAACTGAGTTTGTATACATGTGAGTTCTTACCTTTGAGGAACCCTGTGGACCATTTTAGCACAATGAATCCAGCAGTGTGTGAGGCCCTTAGATTAGTTTAGAAACAGATGAGCTCTCCCCGTGAGAATCTGTCAGGGCCCAATGCATGGTATGTTGTTAAATATCTACTTGCCAGAGAGTGTTTGTTCAGCATGGGTCATCTTGGTTGACCAGCACCCGATGCTTCAAAACTCTAAGATCTGATTTGACACCTCATTGTCTTTTCTATTAGAAGAAGATGCTATAAATAATAAGCATTACCAAATCTGAGTAAAGAAATCCATACTTAACCATCATGGCTTTCCTCAGCCTAGCACATGTGCATTATAGAATAATAATTCATTATTCTATAGCTAGAGTGTCCACCTACCATACTCTTTGAAGAGTCAGTAATAATCAGTTTTTTGGTCAATTTTGTAGCTAAAGGTTTTATTTATTTCTTTAAAAATGTATTTCTTGAAATATTTTATATTACCTGTTCATTCAAATTATCTGAATGATATAAATTTCATTAAAACTTTAGCATTTATTTATAGACTAAATTGTTTAAAATGTTATATACCATATCTCCCACAATCTCACATCAATTCTATGCTCCCACAGCACTTTATTTATTCCTTTATAATTGTACTGACATCACTATAATAAAATAATTTGTTATATGTTAGTGTCATCTGAGATATTTTGAACCCTTTGTCAGGAGAATCTCAATCTCTTTCTCTCTCTCTTTCTCATGTACATATGTATATACACATACATACACACATAGATGTTTAAAATCTTTACATCTCCAGTCACTATTGTTATGTAGCACCTATTAATAGTGTCTCAAGAAATGCTGGTTGAACTGTACAGAATATGTTAGTCTTAATCAATCATTCATTCAACAAATATCTGTTATGCTATGCACCTCTTATGGCTGGTGCTAGTCTATGTGCTGAGGATATATTGATTGGTAAGAAATAACTCATCATTGCCTTTATGGAACTTAAGTCTGGCAACTCATTTTTAATAAAGCCCTGTAAGAATAGTGCCAGTTTTACAAACAATTCTTAATTATATGATTTCCTATGAGTGGCAAACAAGCCATGAATTAAAAAATGTTCTATTCACGTAATGTTTTCAATCAAACCAAATTAATAATAGTTATTTCAAAGGTGGCTTCCAAATCTTAAAAGGTTAGTTGTAGACTTTGGAGCTCCATGTCTGCTGTTTTTAATGGCTTTCTGCCAAAAGTAGCTTAGCCTAATTGGGAAGGGATGTGTTCTTTTCTTGATAAGTGAATAACTCTCATGAATGATAATGGGAGTTATGTGTGAACATGAAGAAAAACTTGACTCTTAATACTGTGGATTGCATAACAGCTTTGCAGGGACTGCTTTTATGATTGATTGTCTCTCCCTAACGGGCTTCCATCTATCAATATGATTTGAGGAAAGGATTGCTTTTTTATCCTGGATAAGTCTCTCAAAACAAAGACCAGCTAATTATTTGAAAATTCCAAAACACACTTTAGGATAGTGTTACGGAGTGAAAACACTTCCATTTGGATATCCCATAGGAGCTGCCATTCATTAATGTTTAAAACAGATGCTTCAGTGAGCAACATTTTTAATTAAATCCAAACCTGTTGTTATTATTCCAGAAAATATTATTATTAGCACAAGTTCCAAATGGAACTCATAGCAACTTCTGGTTGGAGTTTGGAAGATATTTTAGTTCTAAAGGAATTTACTTAAAGTAGAAATCACTGAAGTTATCTAAATACATTTTCTTCAACTCAAGGCCATGATAGCTGTGAGAGTTAATGGCTTAGAATCATTGCTGCTTTGATAGAGTGACTGAGTAGCCCAGCTGTCCAGACAGGCCACATACATTATTATAAAATGCTAGAATGTGCACATGAAGTAGCTGTCTCTGCTTTTAAAAGAGAAGGAATGAAGAGGAAAAAATGTCCTAGAATTTTATAAGATGGACCTATAAGATTGGCAGATGTGTCACTAATTACATAATTGCTTTCTTATGTGGTTCTAATAAAATTATTTGAAGCCTAAAAAAAGTCTAGGCAGTGAATTGTTTAATTTAATACACAGTTATAACAAAAATAATTAGTATTTACTTTAAACTCTAAATTGTCAACAAAAAACCTCAAGTAATTATTTTCATTGTGCTGCATAATGAAATAAATGTGTAATTAGTGACAGATGGGACTTTTAAAATTTAAAACAGAAAAAAACCATATCACCTGTTTTGGTTTTTTCCTTTATATGATCGAAATTAGAATTTTTGAAAGAGTATTAAAAAAATTAACTCTATCTATATTGATGCAATAATCTTTATGCATGCTTCCCAGAGTCCTATGAACCTTCTTTAAAATGTCTGGGTTTAAAGACCAAAACTTGGTTTGAGCCATGTCATGCCAACTATTTCACAGTGTTTTTAAGTTAATAACTTGAGGGCAAAGATTTCTTAGATCTTATAAGCACCATTTTATTTGAGGCCAAGTTTTAACAGTAGGATGAAATTTTAGGTTAAGTTACCAGAACTTAATTTGTTTTGTACAATAATTTCTCCATTCCTTCCAATGCCTTCCAATCCCTTTTTATCATGCAGATTGAGGACACATTTTTTTTGTAGCCTATAAAATAGCCTGAATCATGGCTAAAATAGTCAATATAGTTTTATCCTGTCAGTCTGTAAGTTGAGCACAGATTGCTATAGTTCTGTTGATTATGAGCTTGTAGTGAATATGAATACCTATACACATGTCACCAGCACTTACTTGCAAGTTGCCACACATCATCATCTCCTTTCTAGTGTTAACTAGATTATAACCAGCTCTACCAAAGTGATCCTATTCTCTCCTTTTCTCTGTCTCTATTTAAATCCTTCTTCTTGGCCATGTGACTGCAGCTTACCTCAGTGCTTATTCCCCCTAATTATGCCATAGCAATGATCATAATTAAATAAGTTCTGCTTTTTGATGAGTTTACTGTTATAGCTTTAGTTTTCTTATAAAGAAAGAAATGCACTGTAAGACTTTACCCAAAAAGTGTAATTGGAAATACAAACTTATTCTGCTGAGCTATGGATACCTCATATTTCACTTATTTTGTATCTCTAAATCTAAGCATAGTGGGAAATTAGTAGGTGCTCAGTGAATGTTTGTGGAATTGTATCTTAGCCTATGCCATAGATCATGGAGTAAGGAGTGGATGGTCTTCATGTTAAAAAATGTAAATATATGGGAAATTTCAGGTATTTGAAAGAATCCCAAAGACCCAATAAATAACATTTCTTTCCCTACTGAGTTTGGAATTAATTAGAAGAAATATACAGGAATAAGATAGATATCAAAATATTAATATCAGTTTTATGTTTAAGAAACATTATATAGAAGGTTACTTGTGTGGCTAAATGGATTTCCTAATGTTCTACTGTGGTAAACATAGACTCCAAAGTGGAATCTCCTTCTACAGGGACAGGCCTATTCTTGCATGGAATTATTCATAACAGGCCAGCAGGTCCTTCTTTGAAGGTGGCTGGATCCAGAAGACCCAGAAGATGCCTCATACCATGCAGGTTCAGTCTGTCTCACCAAATTCCTCTAACAGATAAATGAGTCCAGTGTTCCTTCACTAAAAAATAACCATATGGAGAAAGATCAGGAGTAATGTGTAAAAGAAGTTTCTCAACTTATGTTCTCCAACTTTTTTTGTTTGTTTGTTTCCTACTGACAGGGATGAGGCTTCCCTATCAAAGTGCTCAAACTATTAGGAGTCAGAAGTCAGGAAAACAGCAATGAAATTCTATTTTTATTGTTGACAAAAGCTAGCCGACAGAGCATGTTAGATTTGCAGTCTGCTAACATTCTTCTGAACCAAGCTTTCTCCACTACTGCAAACTCTCCCACAAGGGCAGTGCCTTACCACCTGGCAGAAGAGATCAGAATGTACTCTCTCTGAAGTTAGATGAGGATTCAGAAGGTGCTGACTCTTTCCAGAGCCAAAATTCAGCAGAAAAAAATGAATCACTCCTCCTCTCTTAGCAATAAGAAAGAGAAGTGAATTGCAGATGACTTAAACAAATGGAAAAATCTACCTTGTTCATGGATTGGTA
>VBSM01001124.1:56257043-56269228 GCA_008086735.1 Cheirogaleus medius | reverse complement strand
AAAAAAAAAAAACAAAAAACAGCGGAGTGAGTTTGAAGAAAAACCCAGAAGGGAGTTGCATAAAAGAGGGAGTGGCCAAAAGTGTGCAATTTTCAGTGGTCAAGGAAGATAAGGATTGGCAAGTCTCCCTGGGTTGAGCAACCGGGGAGGGAATTGAGAACATCTGTAAAAACAGTGTCACTGAAATAATTGGATCAGAAGCCACATTGTCTTGTATTGAGAAGTGTGTAGGGGTTGAGGAAGTAGAGATAGTTTCTAGAAACTTGATTACAAATAAAAAAGACAATGTGATAGAGAGATGAGGACTTCAAGCCCAACTGGCCACGGTTCTAAGTTACATTCCCTTATGATTTAAATCATTAATTGAAGTGATTTTTGCAGTCTGCTTGAGTTCTGTATCTCTCTCTCTATTATCTCCAAACTATGGTGGAGTCAGGGAAGTGAAGAAGATCGTAATGTTAGTTATTAGGCACTTCCAAACTCCAACAAAAGAAGAATGAATGTGGATTGAAATAATTTACCTGTGGGAAGAAGTTGAGGAAGGAGAGGGTTTCCGCTTGAAGGCATCTATCTTTTCTTTGAAGTAGGAAACAAAATTAGCTACTAATGGAGCAGGAGAGAAGGAGTAGATAGGAGGCAAAAGGAAAGTGATAAAAATTCAGAAGAGATTCTGTACAAAATGGGAACTGACCAAGAATAAATAGAAGAATTTCTGATTATTGTAGAGTGTCTAATTAAAGTTAAAAAACACAACTATTAATTTTTAGTAGAACCAATGTATGTAAATTGAGAAATGATTCTAAATTCAGTCATCTTTCCAAGAAGAAAATAATTTTGCAATTGAGACTCTTGGCTTCTAAAAAGCTAGTTTTTTTCCAAGTCTTTTACCATTATGAACATGCATTCTCAGTCCACTTCTCTAATCCTTAATGTTGATGTGCCCTAAGGGCTCAACACTGACCTTGTTTTCTGCCTCTACATGTGTACATCTCATCCACTTTCATAGTCTCAGCCTGAATGCAAACACCATTAAAACTGAGACCTTGCATTCTGGTCACACTGTTCAGTGGCCACACAAGCACGTGAAACTCAACAATTTAAATGAGAAAGCTATCAAAGCTCTATTTTTCTCCAACTCAGTTACCCTCACCTTATGTGTCTTCTGTATCCCTCATAGCTCAGAGTGCGAAGTACATCATGCTAGATGGCTTTTTAAGCCAGGACCAAAAATAAATAGTAATGATTAGCAATGACTGCTGGCCATTCTAAAGCCAAATATAAATGATTCACAGTTACAAACTAGACAGTTGACCTATGTCACTGCTCCCCTCATGATTGCTGTGTTTGTCTAGATCTGCACTGTCCAATATGATAGGTCCTAGCTACTAAATGCTATTGAGCACTTAAAGTGTGGCTTTGTAGCCACATTGAGACTTAATACTAAAAAATAGTGTAAAAACATCTTATTAATAATTTTATACTGCTGATTAAATGTTAAAATTATAATATTTTGAATATATTGGATTAATATATTATAAAAATTAATTTGTTTCTGTTTACTTTTGAAATGTAGCTACTAGAAAATAGAAAATTACATATATTGCTCATTCTATATTTGTATTGCACAGTACTGGGCTAGATGTAGCCACTAATTCTGTATTCCAGTAGAACCTGTCATACATCCACTTAGCATATTTTATTGACATTATCCTGGATATGTATGATGCTTTTAGGTAACCCATCATCTGAACCCTCTTCATATATTAGGTGAATTTCTTGATAATAATTGTTAATTTGAAGTCTTGCTCCAACGTAAGTATAAACAACAGATACTTTCTCTGCTTCCTCTAGTTAGGGAATCAGTACTTGTTCTATGCTGAGCCAGTAGGATACATGTCCTCTAGATTTGGAACTGGGAGTTGGTGAGGCAAAGACACAGGTATTAGAGCGCAGGACAGCAGCATTAGTTTCCACCATCCACAGCGAATGGTAGTATAAGCTCAGGTGTCCCTTCCTCAGAAAGGCTGCTGCAGAACTCACTGAACTCATTTTTCTGTTTCTGGCTGTTAGTTTCTCTTCTTCCTGCTAATTTTCTAAGCCTAATCTCACAGATTTCTATTAGCTATCCAAAATGTGTTCCATCAATTACTCTTCTTGAATAATCCAGAATGGATTTCTATTCTCTGTCATAGAAAATGCTGACCTATTCTGCTCACTATATTCTTGAATATGATTAAGAGATACTTGGAACAAGAAGAAGGAAAGATGTTTCCAGTAAAAAAGATGTTCCCGAGAGAGCACTCAACACAAGACACAGAGACAAGACATGCTGTGCTTTGTGTGAGGAACTACAGGAGATTGGAATTAGCAGTATAGCATGTAAGGTGACACAAACTGAAGTGGAGAAGCTGAGCTGTCAGGGGTAGAATCACAGAGCATGTTGCATGTCATGCTAGGAGGTTAATCTGCAGATGATGATGAACCCCTGGGATATGTTAAGCATGAAAATGGCAAGGCCATATTTGCAGTAAAGTCAGGTTGCTCCACTAGCCAGGAATGATTTGGTTGCAGGTAAAGAAAACCTGATTAATATAAGTTTAAGCCTGAAGGGCACATATTGCATTCTATAACAAGAAATCTAAATGCAGTCCATATCAGGTGCTTCTATGGATCAATGAAGCCATCAAAACCCAGGCCCTTGACATCTCCCTCCCCTTCACCTTCCTCTGTGTCCTGGCTGTTATTCTCAGGCTGATGCCTCATGGTCATAGTCTAGTCACTCAATACACCCTACTTACCCCAAAAATCTAAATTATGAAGGGAGGAAAAGGGGCAAGATGCTATCCCTAAGTTACTTTTTTATCAGAGAGTAAAGACATTTCCAAAACTCTTCAGCTGGCATCCCTGTATGTTTCACTGGAGATAATCAGATCACCTAAGCACTTATAGCTGAAAAGGAGGCTGAAGAAATGAACATCTGGCAAAAAGAAGAAAAAAAAAAAGCAAAAATAAAACAAAAGAGAAAACACCATATACCAGTCAAAAAAAGTGGCACACTCAAAATGAGCAACTTAAAGAGAATTTAACTATTTACAAAGATATGACTGAGATAGGGAAACCACAGGGATAAAGCTTTCACTGAGGGCTGGTGGGAGCAGGGGGCTACCATCCTCACCCTGCCCTGAAGGAACAAGCAGAGGGAGAGGTTGTTGAAACTGGAGACAAAGAGAGTTGTGTGTAGAAGACCAACACAATAGAGCCGGTGCCCAGTGATTCCACAAGGTAGGAACAGGAAAAGAAAAATACCCCAGCCTTACTTGTCTCCCTTTATATGACCACCAGCTCATTGGCTAAATCCAATCAAAGTCAGGAGGCCATTGATATTATCCATAGAAGTCGACCTCTTAGGATGGAGAACAGTGTGAGGAAGTAGGAAGAATAGATTTGGGTAGGTAAATGGTAGTTATCTAGCACAGATTGACTTGCCTGGATTGATCTGGCAATGGACACTTAGCTACGAGAACAAATTGAGATGCCTCAATTGAAGAAGGAAAATATCTGTGATGAAGGCAACCATATTTACCCTTGTGATAATTTGCAGATGGATTTAAGATGGGGAATTTATCACAACACTCCCTTGTAAGAGATGATGTGAGATAGTGACTGTTATTTGACATAATTTTCTAAGGTGTTTTCTATGTGACATTATAAACTTAATTATTTCTTGATTAGTATATATCTTTACAAATTTAAAATGTTTTCAAGATTTAGAAAGTTGAGTTACATTTCAGATGAGTGTATTTTGATCTGTTTAAAATAAATTTTGTTCATTTTATTTTAAATAAAATAAAAATTTATAATGATTTGCATTGCAATAGACCCCAATCATATGGATTGTGTTAAGTGGTACAGAGAAGAGTAAATTGGAAATAAAGTTAACTTAGTATTAGCACTAACTCAGAAATAATTTAGTTATTTAACAAAAGCAAGAGTCTAAACTATACTTTTGTCATTCTAAGGCTGAGACATTGTACTGAATTCTGATCTTCTTGCTTACCTATACAGCTTTAGCTTCTAATTCAATATCTGCATATAATTACACCCATCTTCCTCCCACTCCCTCACCTTGACATTTAACCACTAGCTCATCCTACATTTCCAAAATTTTCTTATTTCAAAAATGTTATATAAATGGAATCATATAGTAATTTTGGGGACTGGCTTTTTTTTCACTTCAGCATAATTCCCTGAAGATTCATTCAGCTTATGTTGTGTATCAGTTTTTATTGCAGTGTTCCATGATATGTAGGTACCTTTTTCAGTTACATTACTCTTTAATCAATTGTACTCTTTAACTAATTAAATGTACTGTATTGAGCATTTGTGAACCAATTGCTTAGGTGAATTATCAAACAGCTGTCAAAGTGTGGTGGGCAGACCAGCAACCTCACCATCACGCACAACTTGTTCAAATGTGTAACCTCAGGTCTCACCCCAAACCTTCTGAATTAGAATATGCATTTGAACAATATGCTCAAGTGATTCATACAGCAATAACACAGAGAAGCACTGATCAAAATAACACTGAGAAAGTTACACAAATGCAGAACTTACTTTAGGGTAGTTCTCCAGATTTTAAAGAAAAATTAGGTCTCTACTGTGCCCCTTGGAAGCAATTGAACATATTTTCTTTGAGCTTTCAGACCATCATTCACTTTTTTAAAAAGTTAACGGGATTAATTTCCCCCAAGTTTCATCAGACATGTTACCAGTCTGTTTGAAAATATTCTCTTCTTTAGCCAATCTGGCAAATCCACTGGAGAAAACTGGGAACTGGCTTGTGGCCATTCTATGTGCCGAGTGGCACCATTTTCACTACAGAAAGCCCCATTGTCTAGAAATAATAGTGAGGTTTTGCCCACAGCAGAAATCTGCATTCAATCCCACTGTCCCAGGAGTGGAATTTTGCTTAGAGCCAAATTCCCAAGTCTTCTTAATTTTGGTGAAGATATGTGTTTTTGCAAGTGCAAATTCATGAAATTAAAGTTGGACTTTTCCTAGCTTTCTTCTATCCAGTGTTTTATGACAGGAAGGACCTCTGAGTATTTTCTCAAAATAGCAAGTGCCAGCAAAGCTAAGCCAGGTTTGCTGTTAAGCTCACCACCCAAGTATTTGTGAAAGGTTGGCTGGGAAACAGAAGGATATCACTGTGAATTTTGACAATCTTCCAGGGTGTTCCAGTCAGGTGTAGTCAGTGGTCCAAAGGAACATTACCCTGGAGAGAGCCCTGCACCTGAATCCCACGGGCTGGTGCGATCCCTCTGCTTTCTGGTCCTCTTAGTAATTTCTCCTAGCTTCTGCCTTCTTGTGTCAATTATAGATACAGCCTTCAAGATAAATAAAAGAGCCCAGGAAACTGTGAAGACTGCCAAGTCGTCTGATTTGTTTTTTTTAAAGATCTCTATTAAAGATATGTAAAGTGGCTTCACTGAATAAAATGCAAGTTGAAATGACTGCAAATACACCAAGTGGTATGTACTACTATTTCGTTATTGCAAACAACAATTCAATTGAAAAAGTTACGTTGACTATTGTTTTAGTTGGAAGGATGTCTGTTTTTACATTCCCAATTGTTAAATGTAGACAGTCAGAATTTCTAACAATAGTCACAGTATGTGGCTGTAACAGCGGCTTTTTTGCCTGACGTAGGTGTTGTCAAAATAGCTGCAGTCCCAAAGGTAATTATCCTCTTGCTCACTGTGTTTAATGCTCTGATGCAATTTGTGCAGCCAAGATGTAGTGCATTTCACTAAACCATGCTGTTTAAACTAGAAGTACATTTCCAAAGCATGCATTGTTGGATGGGCAATGAGTTTGTAGTGAAGGAGAAATGATTTTTTCGTTTGTTTTGAAGATCTTTAGTTTGCTCCTTGGCCAATGGCAAATTTCTGCTACATTAAAGATATTTTGTAAGTTTTTAAATGAGAGCCAACTGAAGCTGAACTATCATTTTTATCATATAGTTATTAAGAAAATGCCCTTGTCTGCCTAAAAGGAAAAAAATGAGTTAAATGAATCAAATGAATAAAGTAAGTATTCTGAGATTAAGGAGCCGTCTCTGTATAGTGTAAGAATTTCAGTATATAGATATTTTGTATCTAGGATTAATTTCCATGGTTATTCTTTTCCCTGACTGCATCAAAAGAAATTTTTTTAAGGCACTGATGTTGGTGAAGGAAACATCTTAATCTAGTTTTTGAGTGTTTGCTCACACCAATGACATATTCCCAAATTCTATAAAACCTATTTTGAGGTTCTTGGCTTTCTTCTAAATCACATCTGGAGAAGCCACATGTTTTCTATGTGTATCCTCATACCATTTGTATCTTTTAGAAATTTAACTAGGATGGGCATAGTGGCTCATGCCTGTAATCTCAGCACTTTGGGAGGCTGAAGGGGGAGGATTGCTTGAGGCCAGGTGTTCAAGACCAGCCTGGGCAACATAATAATACCTTGTCATTACAAAAGAAAGGAAGGAAGGAAGGAAGGAAGGAAGGAAGGAAGGAAGGAAGGAAGGAAGGAAGGAAGGAAAGAAAGAAAATATAGGAATAACATTTGTCGGGTGTTGGGCAGATGGGAGGGGGGAGGAGGGAATGGGTATATACAAACATAATGAGTGAGATGTGCAACATTTGGGAAATGTTCATGCTTGAGGCTCTGCCTCGAGGGGAGAGGGGGGCATGGGCAATATATATAACCGTAATATTTGTACCCCCATAATATGCTGAAATAAAAAAAATGTAAAAGAGAAAGAAAGAAAGAAAGAAAAACAGTTAGCTGTGTGGTTATAAAAAATAAATATACAAAGGTTTTATTTCATTCTTCTTTCATTATTTTCTGTTTATTTCAATTTCAACATTCATACCTTTCTTTTCACTGAGAATTTAAATACTGTTGATAGTAGTATCTGTTAGAGATCAGTTAGGAAAATGGGACCCAAGCTAAGTAGCCAAACTGAGAGAATATAACATGGAGATTAGTTATAAAGATGATGAAGAATCGGTATGTCAAATAGGAGACAATGAAACAATCCAGATATTAACATCTGAAAGCCAATAAAATTCCTTGATCTGAGGCAACAAAGGGAAAAGATGTGTAATCAGCCTCATAGCATCTGGATCACCAAGTTGCATATCCAGAAAGAGGGTTAGAGAAGAAATATTCAGCCTCCTTCCATTTCCTTGCATTCTAAATTCCAGTCTCTGTCTACCACTATCAAAACCGACAAGAAGCACTGGGAAAGGGAGCCTGGGGAGTGTAATTCATGGGAGTCAGCCACGTCTTGTTACAATAAAGCCACAGGAAGGAATAGGGAGGGATCAAAGGCAGATTCAAAAGGCAGATGATTTCACTGGTTGCTGGCAGAGTTGATGTGTTTTGATTCTGGTCATAGTTTTGTTGGCTTTTATGCACATGTGCAGGTATAAGAGTTATCTCCATCCTATGGTAAGCTTTGTAAACATGGGTCAGAGGATAATGGAGAACACTCAAGCTCAACTAAAGTGCTTGAGTTATATCTTGTGCCTGAAATGTGATGGACTTTGAAAGAAAATGTCCACTTAGTATTTCTGTGTATGAATAAAGAGTGTGCTATCAAGAAAGGGTCATATACATGATGTCCAGAAAAGAATAATGATAAGATTTTGTCAGTGGACTTCCAACACTGTCCAGAGAAAAGGCATATGGACTAAGTAAGTATTTGAACTGCAATATTTGGCATTCAAAATTGTCAATCAATCTCAAATGTTTAGTTATCATGAGATAGTTTCCCTGCCTCTGGTCAATTCTGGATGGAATGACCAAGACTAAATATATGCTAGGATGCATTTGATATACTGTAAAAAAGTAGATTTGTTACAATCAGATGTACCTGGCTTTGTCACCTTTTTCTGTTACTTATCAGTTGGAAACCTGGACACAATTATTTAATCGGACAAAGCTTCAGCATACACATCTGCAAAATAGAATAATTTATTTCTTGTAAGGATGCCTTGAGCTACATGTGCACTAGATTAATGTCAGTTCCCATTGCCTCTTTGCCTTGTCTTTAGTGGAGATGGATGAATAGGATTATCATAACTTTTGATGATAACAAAGAAAATAATCTTGCCAATGCCTTAATGACTATACTTTGTCTTCACATAGCAAGCAAAGCATACAACTACTATTGTACTTCACTTACTATCTTGAGATTGTAGAAGATATTGGTCATATTCACAGTTGTACAGAGCCAAACTTCCTTCTTATGTTTAAGAAATGTATATATCTAGAGAACCAGTGCCTACTGTCCTATAGAAGTGAAAAGTGCCACATATTAGCTTATGCAGGTTCAGCTCCACTTAAGGTCCACCAATTAGTTGTACTAGCTCAAGAGTTGCAGGGACCATGAGGATCTCTCTCAGCATTATTGTTAGAAACATCACAAACTCTTGGGGTCACAATGGCAGAAGAGTGGTGGCAGAGTGACAGTAGCAGTCTACTATGCAAGTATTCTTGAGGTTTCTGAGTAGAAACCCATTCTTTGGTTTTATGCACATCTACTGAGGTAGTGATTACTGTTGGAGACGGTGGCAATGGTGTCCTTACCAGACTAGTTAGGTCACCTATGTGATTTGGTACATTATGCCTTCTTATATGTCCTTAACATTGATTTCTGACAATTTCTCAAGCAACCCATTATTGTTTTAATAAACTCCTATTCTGCATGAAAAAAAGTCATAGTTGGTTTCAGTCACTTGCAGCTAAGAACACTGGTTGATATAAAACAACGTGGTTATGTTTTGTTTTCACACTTTACTGATCTTGCTGAGTGTAGGGAACTAACTTCACTAGTTCCTTTTCCATGCTTATTAAATAGCCTTCTAATATAATTTAACTTTTCTTGCAGATTTGCCTCCAGAAGGAAGCAATATATTGAGCAGCTGACATATAAGTGCTAAGCACACTTGAATACTCATACTTCTCTTTGTAAATAATTCAGTGACATTCTGGTCAGTATGTGATGGCTGTCCTTAGCATCAATCAGTTTGCAGAAGCCTATTTCTTTCAAATGGCACTGACAAAATCACATTTCTGGGTCTACAAAACTGAGGTCAGCCTTAGCCTATGAAATCACTATTCTGTAAGGTATCTCTTAAATGGTCTGTAATATTCTAAAAAAAAAAAAGATGGTAAAACTGTGTTAACTGTGTTGATAATTTGGGCGCATAACTGTACTGTGTCTTATTTGAGATATATTAAACTAAACTTTTGATTCAGAAAAAAAAAAGTGGTCAGCCAACCTATTTTAATAAAATTTCCAAATTAGGAAATCTCTAACTTGAGCAATACCATCTGTATCTGTTACATTTCTCATTATTTTTCACCCATTTTCCCACAAATATTTTTCTTTTCACTTTTACCACTCTTTGGCAGAAATAAAGCTGGATAGTTGCAAAGATAGGGATCTATTTATTTTCAATTGCATAACAAAACACTACACTGTTGCAAACACTTGAACTGTTCCATTGCTTTCATTGTAGCAGGAGTTGGCTGCTAGTAGAATTTTAAAAAGAAGGACAAAAAATAGGAAAGCAGCTATTCCCCCTACCCAAAGTACTCCATTAAAAAATAATAACGAATTTGTGTGAGTGTCCCTCCCCATGTGGGTGTGTTAATCACAGAGGAAAGAAAGATAGATTACTTGAAATTACTCTTTTTGCCTGAAACTAATTTAAAAATTTTGAGTGGGACGTGGGACTTTTTGTTTAGAATTATTAGTCAAAGAGTTTTGTATGTTTATTAAAATTTATACAGATTTTTTAAGGTCACCAAAATTTTTTAGCCATATATCAACTTACTATAGTCTATGAAAAATTAATTATATGTTAAGCACTTTACAGGTTGCAAAGAACTTTCTCATGAATTTGCTCATTTGAGCTTCACGACAACCCCATGTAATAACTAAGTTTATTAGGCAGACCATACAAGGTGCTAAAATGTTATAATTTTTCTCCCTAGCACTTTATTCTCATGGTGACCCAATGATATACAAAAGACTCATTATAACACCCAGTCACAACTTTACATTTTTATCTATCCATTTGAAAGTATTTTTGAGATTTCTGAGTAGAAATTGATTCCTTGGTTTTATGTACATCTACTGCAACATGCTCCCTTTGGAGGAAGATTTGAAATTATTTTCCACTTCCACTAAAATATGCTGTCACTAAATTTTATTAGAGTCTTGAGATATGGTTTCTGTTGCTTTGTCTTCAAAGCTTTGTTTTTTTAATATGTTCCTAAGCAGAGAGTAGCTAACAATAGCCAGTATGTCAGGCTCTTCTTAAATCACAAAGGAAAATTCTCTTCAGGTTTAATAAAAAATGAATGATTTCTCTATTTTACTATCAGGTGAGAAACTGAGAAAGTAGGAAATAGCTGAGGAATCATTAAGTAAGCTGGTAAAAAATGTGACATAATATCTTAACTTCAACAGGTACAGTTGCAAAAATAACATCCATTTCAATGGATCTGTTCTTTAGTTAATAAAATCTAGACACTTTAGTTATAAAATTATGTAATTACCTTCTTAGAATGTAAAGATGGGGGATAATAACTAATATGTATTGAGAATCTCCTATAATTCGACACTGTGATAAGGTGCTTTACACCTTTTATTAGAATTATTCCTCATTCCAACAATCATACTAAATACAAGAGATGAGGAAACTGGAATGTTTAGCCACATGCCAAATGCTACACAATCAGTTAGTGGTCTGTTATAAGAAGGAGCTAATCGCACTTAAAATGACACCTGGTCATTTTCTGGTGTTTCTGACCAGGGGAGACTCCCTCATCCAACCAACGGCCATTTCCTAATTGAATAAATGCAAATAATTGTGGCATTTATGTCAACAACTCTGTAACATAGCCTGCTGAAATGGTATGACAAGGGGCTAGTAGACAGAAGCCTAGAAATTAGCCCCTTATTTCATGATCTTGAGCAAAATCTGTGATTTCTGTTCTGGCCTTTTCTCATCTAGTGAGACAGAAATCTTTTCCCTAAAAGTGGAATTCTTTATGAAAAAATATTATTCAGTCTTTGGCAGGGATGTTAACTTATAAAAGGGAGCCAGATTTACTATTATTTGACTTTGGGAGATCCTGGGATGGATAATGATAAACCAACTAAGCTGATTTTAAACTAAATTTCAGTCATTGCAGCTTTGAAGATCTCAAGCCTTATAAAGCTGGTGAAAATGAAGCAAGGGTAGTAGACATATGAAACACCCTCACGAAATTCAGTTTGGAGTGAAACTCATTTGGACATGGAACAAAGCAAAATTGAAGCTCTGATATTAAAATATGAGAAATTCAAGGATTATATCTGTGGATAGGATTCTATTCATGTTCAGTAGAGGAACATAATAATTTATAAAACTAAAGCTCAGTGTCTTTAGTATAGATATCTAGGAGACGTATTAAATAAGCCTATGTGCTTACTATAAAACAGTCTTATGCAATTAAAAATATTTCATGTTGTAAATAACTTAAGTGAAGACAGAAAAATATTAAAATCACTAGCGTTAAAAATGTAAAGAATCTTATAAATCTATAAATATCTTCTTCTGTGTGTCTGTATGTCATAGTTTCAAAATTCTTTTCAGTAATTTAAAATCTTAAAATCACAGTATGTTAAATTAAGTAATAGATGATCATAAAATGTCTGAGTGATTTCCAGGTAATTAGAACACTGAAATAATTATTAAACATAAGTTTAAATTTATATACTTTAACATGATATAAAAAGCTAAATATATTTACATCTATTTGGGACTGATAACAATTCAAAATTACTTTACCTAGGTTTTTCATTAAAAATAAGACTTGCTAATAGTTAACATAATAATTAATATATTCAATTGAACTGGTAGATATACAATACAATTCTATAGGCAAACTATATTTTAAAAGCAAGATTTGTTTTTGATAAAGTTATAAAAAACATAGAAGTGTAGTTTTTGTTAAATGAAAAGTCATTTTGCCTAATTTAAAGATTTAAAAATTTGTTTTAAATTAAATAAATAAAAATAAACATTCGAGTGCAGGTGTCTTTTTCATAGAGTGATTTTTGTTCTTTTGGG
>VBSM01001124.1:56231989-56250180 GCA_008086735.1 Cheirogaleus medius | reverse complement strand
TTCTAGAAGCTTTCTTTTCTGCAGAGACGCTCTAACTGGCGGTGTTTCTCGTCTAATGTAGATTTCTTATAGACATTGTATAGTGGGTCCATTTTTAATTCACTCTGACAATCTCTCTTTTAATTGGCATATTTAGACCATTCACATTTAAAGTAATTATTGATATAATTGGATTAATGTTTGCCATATTAATAACTGTTTTTTTCTCTTTGTTGCATATTTTCTTTTTCCCCATGTTTCCTACCTTTCTTGATTTTAATGAAGCATTTTATATAATTCCATTTATCTCCTCTCTTGGTATGTAAATTATACTTCTTTTTATAAAAAAAGTAGCTACCCTATCATTTACAGTATACATTTTTAAGTAATCTAAATCTACCTTCAGATAACACACTGTTTGTGTATATTGCATAACCTTATACCAGAATATTTCCTATTTCTCCTTCTGTCCCTTTGATATTGCTGCATTCATTTTTACTTACTCCTATGTTAAAATTATATAATACATTGTGACTATTGTTACCTAAAATGAAGTTATGTTTTAGATCAATTAAGAATAAGCAAAATAAAGGACTTTAATTTACATTTATTTATTCTTCATTGACAATTTCTTTTTTCTTTTTCTTTTCTTTTCTTTTTTTTTTAAGGTAGAGCCAAGTTTCTAATGTATGTCATTTTCCTTGTTCCTGAATAACTTCTTTTAACATTTTGCAGGGCAGGCTTACAGACAAAAATATTTCTCAGTTTTGATTATCTGAGAAAGTATTTATTTCTCCTTCACTTTTGAGGGATTTTTTTGCTAATTATAGAATTCTAGGTTGTTGGATTTTGTTTTTGTTCTTCAGTACTTAAAATACTTCACTTCACTCCCTTCTTGGTTGCATTGTTTCTAAAAGGAAGTCATCTGTAATTCTGACCCTTTTTCTTCTTTAGGCACATTTTACCCCTGTGACTTTTTTCAATATTTTCTCGTTGTCTATGGTTTCCTACAATTTGAATATGACATGCCTAAATGTAGATTCATGGCTGTTTTGTTTTTTGGTTTTTTTTGGTATTTATCCTGCTTAATATTATCTGATATTTCTGAGTTGTGTTTGGTGTCTTTCATTAATTTTGGAAAAGTTATCAGCCATTATTACTTCAAATATTTCTTCTGCTCCATTCTCTCTCTCTTCTCCTTTTGGTATTCTAATTACATAAACGTTATACTTTTTGATATGATCCCACAGTTCCTGTACATTTTGTTATGGCTTTTTATTTATTTATTTTTTGTGTGTGGCAGAGTCTCACTTTGTCACCTGGGATAGAGTGCTGTGGTGTCAGCCTAGCTCACAGCAACTTCAAACTTCTGGGTTCAAGCAATCCTCCTACCTCTGCCTCCTGAGTAGCTGGGACTACAGGCATGTGCCACCATGCCTGGCTAATTTTTTCTATATTTTTAGTAGAGACAGGATCTCACTATTGCTCAGGATGGTCTCAAATTCCTGACCTCAAGCAATCCTTTTGCCTTGGCCTCCCAGAGTGCCTGGATTACATATGTCAGCCACCACACCCAACCAGCTTTTTTGTATTGTTCATTCTTTTTTCTTTTTGCATTTTAGTTTGGGAAATTTCCATTGACCTATTCATGCTTACCAGTTCTTTTCTCAGCTGTGTCTAGTCTACTAATAAGCCCATTGAAGATATTATTTGATTTCTAGCAATTTCTTTTGATTTTTTCTTTCTGGTTACAATGCCTTCCATGTTGTCTACTTTTTCCAAATGTTCTTGCATGTTGTCTACTTTTTCCACTAGAACTATTAACATATTAGTCATATTTATTATATATTCCCTTTCTGGTAATCCAACTGCTGTGTCATATTTGAGTCTGGTATTTTGTCTCTTCAGACTGTGTTCTTATTTTTTCCTTATCTTTTGAAATGCCTAATAAGTTTTTGTTGAAAGCTGAACACATATAGATAATAGGAACTTAGATGAGTTGGACTTTAGTGTCATGATTCATGTTAATTTCCCTAAGAGTTGGGCTGCATTTAGTGTTTGCTGTAGCAATATACACAAGAGGTTTCAAAATTCTCTAGTGTCTTTGTTTTTGTCTTTTCTTGACTTTGGGCTTCCCTAAATACTCCTCTTTACAGAGAATCTATGTCTTTAAGCTCTTTCAGCTATAATCCATTGCTAGTGTCAATTGCGATCTGAAATAACTTTGATATTTAAATATTGTGCTATCTTTCTCCAATCTTCCTTTGTGTAAGCTCCATGAGCCCAGAATTTATCTGTTTTAACCTGTTCTCTATCCTCAACCGTGTAAAATGATAATCTCTCAATAAATATTGGTTGAATGAATGAATGAATAAATCTGGAAATGAAATAGTGACTTATGTAACTGAGTTAAGCATAGAAATAGTTTTACATATTAACTGAATGTTTTTCACTTATATACAGATATTTTGACATCTTGTGGAAACATCACTGCCAGCAGCTTATAAGATTGCTTATTTCCAAGTGAAGCAAATGTTGTTCCTTAACAGGCTTAAGGGACAATATTGGTTTTAGATAAGCAAGCCCAAAGGAATACATTGTAACCTTACAATTTAAGACAATGGACATAAAGGGAACTTTCCTTTGTATATCTTTTTTGTGTGCATTCATATTTAAAAACAGTTTATTTAATATGATGTGAAAAATATTTAAGCCATGTTTACTAAATTTTTCAAACCAAGAACGTATTTAGTGATGTAATCTGGTTAGCATTAAGGTCATTTGAAGGAAATATTTATCTGAGCCAGATTTCTAGTAAGTCTCATTTTCTTTTGTTGCATCCAGATACCTTTGTTTTAGGTGGTAGATGAAATTATCTTCTCTTCAACAAACCTCAGGTCTTCCTGTTTAAAGTGATTTGCAATACATGCTTCAATATCAAATTCAGGAAGGAAAACATATTTTTTGATTAAAAGGGACAAAGACAAATGTACTATGCATTCAGATAGCTGACTGATCTTTGTGGAAAAATACACAATGAAATTGGTGGATAATATGGACAGACAGTCACTTAATTCATTTATTTGTTATTCACCTGCCAGAATGCACATTTGAGTGTTAAGCTTTAAAGTCACTGAGAACTCTACCCAACATTTAAAAAATGATTTAGCAGATTACATTGTACGAATCTATATATACTATTGTATCCAATTGTAAGCATTTGATCTACGTAGCTCCTTTCATATACCTTATTGTTGCATTTAACCTGAACAGATTCAATTGATATTATTTCAAAATTGGTTTTGAAAGATTAGAAATTTCAACTTTATTGCTTTCTTACACTCACATGAAAAGATCCTCAGTGACAGAAATCTATGACCTATTGAGATAGAAAATATGCAACATGAATGAGTTTTCCTAGTAACAGCATATTGACAAGACACTCTCTATATGATGAAAAGGGTTTTCTTTTCTCCAGTGTATTTGCTTGAGAACAGCATGAGATGTTGACACACCGTATGTTTCTGGGTCGTAGCAATTTTTTTTAATCCTTTAGTGTGTTCCTCCACGAGGTGAAAGCCACCATCTCACTCAAGCCCATTATACAAATTATAAGCCTTTGTTCTTTTCATGTTTCATTGGTAGACATTAACATGGACACTATGAACCTATTGGAGCTGGAAGTAATGGAGTGAAATTGCTCACACCATTACTTTAAATTGAAATGCAGGCAGCTCATCTGCATAGAAGTCATGAGACTCTTTTACCTTGAAGATTAAAACACTGAATATCAAACTTCAAACAACAACAGCAAAACCCAGTACAGTTTAAAGCAGCTTTATTTTTTTCTCAGAAGCTGTACCTGTATAATAATTTTTGAGAATCCCTTATATTTGTGTCTAACTTTAGTCTCTAATTAGAGCCTCTGTCAGGAAAACTAACATTTTGAAACAGAAAGCATATCCTTATGGAGCAGAAGTTATATATTTTTTAAATTTTCATCTGTTAGCAGAAATTAATTTTAGACTCAGTATTAAAAGGAAGATCGGTATGCATCATTAGTTAAGCACTAGTGATCCAACATTTGGGGAGAAAATTTGAACTAATCAATTTCCTACCATCAAACTAATTTTGTTTAAAGAAAGCTCATGGTCCGATATAGGTGAATATTTCAAAAGATAATTTCTTAATAATACCAACATTTTTTGTCTGCTTCAGTGTGAGAGGATGTTAGAAGAAAATATGGCACTTTATAACACAAGCTATTTTAAAACAGATGGGCTATATCAATCTCCAAGACAGTTTCTGCACTTGTTCCTATAGAAATCATCAATGTGCCAGGAACTATGGGAGTGTCACACTAGCAGAATATAATAAAACTTGGGGCATTTGTCATTTTCTGAGACTATGATAATAGTAATAATTGTAATAATTTATTTTCTTTATAAGCTCTTGCCTACTAATGAAATATGCAGAATTTATAGTTAGCTCTTGAGTCTTTTTGAGTGTGTGCTTTTGAAATTACTACCCACTGACAGAATCACAGAAATATGTCCCAACACTTTAGTTTTACATATGGGAGAAACTGAGGCTCGAATGATGGCCTTGCTTCCTATTTCACTAAGAAATTAAAAGAAGTAACAAAGGGTGACCTTCATAAATTCTTCTACCACATAATTCTACCTACCAGCCTTGCACCCCCAATCTGGCCTTTCTATGTGCACCAGAAGTGAACTATCCATTCTCTGATCTAAACCCAGTCATTCCACTCACCCGAGGTATGTCACGCCTCATCCCCTCTTGCCTACTCAAGGGGAGCATGGCAGTAATTCTCACCGTCCTTTCTGGTATCATTAATATTTGCTCTTTACTGGTTTATTTCATCAGTATACAAACATGCTGTTATTTCTCCAATCTTAAAAAATGAAGTAAAAGAAGGCTCTTCTTTAATGTACTCTCTTTACTTATCTTTTAGACCACCATATGCTCTTAGTTTTCTTTCTCCATTGCTCATTGCTTTATTACAGTCTCTTTTGCTAGATCATTGTCTAACTCCCTGAACACTTAAATGTTGGAGATCTATAAGGCTTGGACATTGGTTTTCTCCTCTCCTACATTCACACTCTGGTACTCTCATCTGGTATTACAGCTTTAAAGATCATCTATATGGTGACAACTCCCAAATTTACACCTCATGGCTGCTATATTTCAATGGAAATATAGTCTCACGTATTCAACTTCCTACCCATCATCTCCAACTGGATGTCTAAGAGATGTCCTCAAATGCAACAATTCAAAATTTAATTTTTTCCCAGTAGCTGTTCCACCACATTCTTACCTTTCTCAATAGATGACAACTTTATTCTTCCAGACACCCAGGACAAAAAATTAATATAGTTTTTGCATCTTTTATTTCTTTCACATGCTACATACAATCAGTGAGAAAATTCTGAGGTTTAACTATCAAAATATATTAGAATCCAACCATATCTCATTATTATGCTGTTGCTACCTTGATCCACATCACTATTGTCCCTCACCTAGACCTCTGCAATTGCTTGCTAACAGGTTGTTCAAGGTTTAGGGACTCTGTTCCACAGAATTTATTTTCAATACAGGATCCAGAGTGGTTCTTTAGACACGTGCAGATCATGTCATTTCTCTACTAAACATTCTTCAGTAACATTCCATTTTTCAAAGTACACATAATCACATGTCCATGTACATACATACGTAAGTAAATATATGATTAAATTATAGAACAGTATAGGCAAATGTCCAGGGTATTCTGGAAGGGCATGGGTAATCATCTAACTGAGCTTTGGAGGAATATTGTGCTTTTCTCAGAAAAAATGTACCATGTACTCTGTGAATTGAAAGATGAATAGGCGTTATCCCATAGACTGGAGGGTGAGATGGAAGGCTGAGGGATGAGCATATGCAGACACTCAACATTTTGAGCTCGTACTATGTGTCAAGTACTGTCTTGGGTATAAATAGTTTACATCTATTTATTTATTTGTTTAATCTGCTCAGCAAACATTTCAAGTAAGTAGTGTTACTATCCTTATTTCATATATGACACTAGCTGTTGGAAGAAAAGGGATTCAGATTTACACAGCCCCCCTTCAGGACTCAGGCACCGAACTACTGCAGTTAGAGAAGTTAGTTAAGTCCTAGATACTAGAGAGACTTAATATCCAAGTTAAAGAGATTAGATTTCGTCTTGAGAATCATAGGGGACATTTTTTCTATTTTGGATTGAATAGTAAATTAAGAAAATGAACTGAACAAAACAGACATTTCATAGTATATCATCAGCTTAATAAACTGTCTAGTCATCATAAATTCCAACTCCTTGGCCTCATTTCAAGCCAATTTTCTCTTCCCCCACATCTCCCACCCTTACATCTTACCTAACCTATGCACTGAACATTCTGAGGACACTATTCCCAGAAACATGTGTCCACACACAAAACCTGCATACGTTTTTGAAGTTTGCACAGCCAGGTTAAGACCTTACACACTAAACACCCACAACAACCTATTGTTTCTTGACCCACTAGGTTAAGTCTTTGTCTATTTCCTCTTCCTGAGAAAGACCAATTCTCTCCTCTATATAGGAACCAATCATCAATTACCTAGTGTTCAGTTTAAATATCTTAAATCTGGAAAAATCAACTGTAAATCTCACTTTCTGTGCCAAATTGGAATATATTAGAAAGCAATTTGTTATCAGGATAGGTTGCATTATTCTACATTAACAAATCTCTATGGCTAAGGAGGGAGCAGGTAAATTCATACCCAGTGGGTACAATGCACGCATTCCTGGTGATGGGCACAAATATAAATTTGGCTTAAACTGCACAAAAGCAAATCATGTAACCAAAAGGTTTGTACCTCTGTACTATTCTGAAAAAAAAAAAATCTCTAATCTTAGGGCTTTGCCCATCAAGGGTAACGTTTTTTCCTTTTTATGAAAAGACCACTGTGGGTCAGGTTTGATGACTCTGATGATCAGACTACTTCTTTTTTTTCGGGGGAGGAGGGTGACTGTTTTTTTTTTCTTTTTTTATTTCAGCATATTATGGGGGTACAAATATTACGGTTGCATATATTGCCCATCCTCCCCTCCCCCTTCGAGGCAGAGCCTCAAGCATGACCATCTGATCAGACTACTTCTATTTCAGTGTGCTGAAATCTCAACTCAAGACTTCCAGCTTGCATTAACAGGGAAAGAGAGAGACAAAAAATGCACCTCCAACTAAAAAATGCTTCTGCTTGAACCTAGAACATGTCACTTCTGCTTTCACTACACTAGCCAGAAATCATTGTGTGGCTCTGACTGTCAGGTGTTTAGGAAATACACACAGCAGTCAATAGTTCTTCCACGAGTCACAATTAGAAGATGAAGTAGTGATCAGTTCATCTCTTTTCTAGTTCTCACCTCACTATATCATAGTTATGTGTTAACATATGTGTTTCTTTATTAAAACCCTGAGCTCTTGGAGGGCAAGACTGCACCATTTTAACTTTGTGTTTTTTCTAGTTCCTAGTTAAATTAAGATAGACTCAATGTTGTTGAGTTGCATTTATTGGACACCATTTATATTGTAGGTCACCAGGAACGAGACGCTGAAATAGAGATTAGTATTAAGGAAATTTTTTAGGAAGTGTCCTTGGGACCAGCAAGTATGGGAGAATAAAGACAACACTACTAGGCAGAGGGAGAAGTGGAGCTTCCATGCAATCCCAGTGGAAATCTCAGCTGTCCTCACTGGAAGCTGTAAAGTGAGATGGCCTTTTACAGTTACCCCATCTGGGACTATGGGTCCAGATTTATATTTCCTTATCAGCTAGTCATTGGATGCAGCCTGCCACAGGGAAGGGGCATGTGATGTTGAATGAGGAGGTCCTCTTCAGCTGAGAGTAACTCCCAGAGAAAAATCCTGGAGTCCTAAAGGGACACCTAGACAGTGCAGCACAGTGTCCACTACCACTTAACGAGAAGTAAGGGCACTTCATTGGATATTGTGTTTGAACTGTCCTACATAAATAAATATTATATTGTCTTATAATGCTAATAAAACAGGATTCATGTCTAATAATATTGTATAAAGCTGGAAATTACTTAAAAATTTGGGGCTTACGAATTTTGTGACTTTCAGTATATTCAATTTGACTCAATACAGAAAAGTGGTTTCCTAAATGGTACAGAAAAATTCCACATTTTCCTCCTGACATGTATTTACATCCACAGCTATTCAGTTGTGTGGATAATTTAAGCTTCTGAGTTAGGAACTGGTTTTATTGTTGCTTTTTATCTATTCAAAAATAGTTCATATGAGAAGAAGCTAATATCTAAATGGAATTTACTCAGTAACATAAAAGTATGTTATGGAAACAGACAGCCAGAATAGAGTAATTGTTAGCTTTGTAATAGGCTCCAATAAATGAGAATGAGGTAAGATTGACTTGGCATTTAAACTGACAGTAATAACCTTATGAATGCCATGTAAATATTGTTTTATGATACCACATAGTTTACTTAATTCTTTTCTTTGAGTCTTAGTCAGTTCAGTCTGCTATAACAAAATACCATAGACTGGTGACTAATTAGCAACAGAAATTTACTTCTCGCAGTTCTGAAGGCTGGGACTTCGAGATCAGGGTGCCAGCATGATTGGGTTCTGGTGAGGGCCCTCTTCCAGACTGCAGACTACTGACTTCTTATATACTCACCAAGAGAGGTTAGATAGAGTAAGACATCTCTCTAGGGTCCCTTTTGTGAGGACACTTATCCCAGTTGGTCTCTGCCCTTATGACCTAATCATCTCCCCAAAACTCCACCTCATTGGGGTTAGGATTTCAACATATTGGGGAAACACAAACATTCAGTCCATAACATCTTGTTGGGTTTTTTTTCTGTCCTTAAAATGGAAATTTTAAAAACCCTGAAATAAAACAATATACGATGGGCAGGATATGGATGCTTCAAAGTATATCAGATTGGATTTGTTTTACAAGTATATTCAATATCTTTTCCATTTACTATTCACACGTAGAAACAACTCTATTATAAATACACAATTGTTTTCTTTGGGTTACATAGTGTGTTAGTTTGAGGGCAGGTGCAATAAAAACACCAATAAGATACTCTTTAATGGTAAACTTTCTTGCAGTGTTTTAGGGGAGATAGATGTTTGAATAGGAGAGTTTAGCAGTTGAGATGCACTATAATAGATATAGATTCAGAGTACCATGGGAACATATTATAGGGAACCCAAAATTCTGCATGTAAGAATGTTAAAAAAGATGTAGTCAACTTTTCAATGTAACAAACATTTGGAAAATTTCAGTGTCTTATGACAGGAACACAAACTTTCATATTCGTAGTTCTGCAAATCAGTTGTGGTTCAGCTGATCTAGACTTGCTATGTTTGGGCCAGGCTGGACTCCAGGCTTCCTCAGGATCAAGTCTGCCCCATGTGTCTTCATTCTTAGACCTGGCAGAAGATGAGTGATTACTGAGGTGTTTTCTTCTCATGACAAATCACAGTCATGCAAGAGGCCATGCCAAATCACACAGCATGTTTAAAGACTGCTCACATGCCATCCTTGCACTAACATTTCAGTTCTTTACCTACTCATCAGTGATGGGCACTTAGGTTGATTCCATATCTTTGCAATTGTAAATTGTGCTGCAATAAACATTTTGGTCCAAGTGTCCCTTTGATAAAATGACTTCTTTTCCTTTGGGTAGATACCCAGTAGTGAGGTTGCTGGATCAAATGGTAGATCGACTTTTAGTTTTCTGAGGAATCTCCATACTGCTTTCCATCATAGTTGTACAAATTTACATTCCTACTAACCATGTGTAAGCATTCGCTTTACACTGCAACTGTGCCAACATCTATTGTTTTTTGACTTTTTAATCAAGGCAATTGTGACAGGGTTAAGGTGGTATCTCCTGTTTTTAATTTGCATTTCCCTGACAATTAGTGATGTTGAGCATCTTTTCATATGTTTACTGGCCATTTGTCTATCTTTTTTTAAATTTCAGAATATTGAAGGGGTACAAAAACTTGGTTATGGAAATTGCCTTTTACACCGCCTGAAGTCAGAGCTATGAGCATGCCCTCTCCAAGACAGCGCACACCACACCCATTAGGTGTGAATTTACCTATCCCCTCATTCCCCCTCCCACCTGCCCAACACCAGATGAATGTTACTTCCGTATGTGCACATAAGTGTTGATCGATTGGTACCAATTTAATGATGATTACATGTAGTGTTTGTTTTTCCATTCATGTGATACTTCACTTAGAAGAATGGGCTCCAGCTCCATTCAAGATAATACAAGAGTCAGTTCACCACTTTTTTTATGGCTGAGTAGTACTTCATGGCAAATATATACCACATTTCATTTTCTTAATCCACTCATATATTCATGGGCACTTGCGTTGTTTCCACATATCTGCAATTGCGAATTTTGAGAAGAGTCTGTTGATGTCTTTTGTCCACTTTTTGATGGAGTTATTTGTTTTTTTTCTTGATGACTTGTTTGAGTTTTTTATAGATTCTGGATATTAGCCCTTTGTCACTTCTACAGTTTGCAAATATTTTCTCCTATTCTGTAGGTTGTCTATTTGTTGATTATTTCTTTTGCTGTGTTTTATTAAGTACTATTTTTATATTTTATATATTTATTATATTTTTATTAAGTACTATTAAGACTATTTTTGTATATGGTATGAGATAGGGATCCAGTTTTGCTCTTCTGCATCTGGCTATCCAGTTTTCCCTGCACCATTTATGAATAGGGCATCTTTTCCCCAGTGTATGTTTTACTCTGCTTTGTCAAAAATCAGTTGGTTGTAGCTATATGGTTTTATTTCTGGGTTCTCTATTCTGTTCCATTGGTCTATATGTCTACCTTTATACCAGTAATATTCTATTTTCGTTACTATAGCCTTGTAATATAATTTGAAGTCAAATAATGTGATGCCCCAGATTATTCTTTTTGCTTACTATTGCTTTGGCTTTCCGTGCTCTTTTTTGGTTCCATGTGAAGTTTAAGATTATTTTTTCTAGATCTGTTAGAAAGGACATTGAAATTGTATTGAGAATTGTGTTGAATCTATAAATTACTGTGAGCAGTATGGACATTTTAACAATGTTGATTCTTCTAATCCATGGGCATGGGATGCTTTTCTATTTGTTTTTTGTCATCTATGGATTTCTTCAGTGTTTTGTAGTTCTCCTTGTAGAGATCTTTCACTTCCTTGGTTAATTATATTCCTAAGTATTTTATTTTCTTTGTAGATATTGTGAATGGTATTGAATCTTTGATTTGAGTTTCAGCTTGACTGTTGTTAGTATATAGAAATGCTACTGATTTGTGTACATTGATTTTGTAATCTGAGACTTTGCTGAATTTATTTATCTATTCCAGGAGTTTTTTGGTGGAGTTTTTAGTGTTTTCTAGATATAAGATCATATTTTCAGCAAACATGGATTAGTTTGATCTCCTTTTTCCCTATTTGGATGCCCTTTATTTCTTTCTCTTGACTGATTGCTCTGGCTAGAATTTCCAGTACTATATTGAATAGAAGTGGTGACAGTGGGCATCCTTGTCTTGTGCTGGTTCTTAGGGAGGTTGCTTTCAACTTTTCCCCATTCAGTGTGTTGTTGGCTGTGGATCTGTCATATATGACTATTATTATTTTAAAGTATGTTCTTTCTATTCCTAGTTTGTTGAGGGTTTTTTTTTAAAATCATGAAGCAGTGCTGGATTTTATCGAAGGTGCTTTTTCTGTATCTATTGAAATGATTAATATGGTCTTTGTTTTTAATTCAGTTTATGTGGTGAATCATTTTTATTGATTTGCATATATTGAGCCATCCTTAAGCCCTGGGATGAATCCCACTTGATCATGGTAGATTGCTTTTTTGATGTGCTGTTGAATTCACTTTGCTAGTATTTTGTTAAGGATTTTTGCATCTATGTTCGTAAGGTATATTGGTTTATAGTTTTCTTTTTTTTTTGTTGTGTCCTTTCCTGGCTTTGGTATCAGGGTGATACGGGCTTTATACAATGAGTTAGGGTGGATTCCCTCCTTCTCAATGTTATGAAATAGTTTCAGTAGAATGGTTGCCAATTTTCTTTGCAGGTTGGGTAGGATTCAGCTGTGAATCTCTCTGGTCTGGGATTTTTTTGTTGTTGGGAGATTTTTCATTACTGTTTCCATCTCATTACTCATTGTTGGTCTGTTCAGAATTTGTATTTCTTCCCAATTCAAGATTGGGAGATTTTGTGTTTCCAAAAATGCATCCATTTTCCCTGTATTTTCTAGTTTGTGTGCATAGAAATTTTCATAGTAGTCACGAATAATATCTTGTATTTCTGTGGTATCAGTTGTAATGTGCTCTTTTTCATTTCTTATTGAACTTATTTGAGTTCATTCTCTTAGGGCAGATCTAGTGGTGACAAATTCTCTTAGTGTTTGCTTGTCTGGGAAAGACTATTTCTCCTTCATTTATGAAACTTAGTTTTGCATAATACAAAATTCTTTACTGGCAGTTATTCTGTCTAAGAAGACTAAAAATGGGATTCAAATCCCTTTTGGCTTGAAAGTTCTCTAGTGAGAGGTCTGCTATTAGTCTAAAGGGTTTTCTTTTGTCAGTAACTTGCTACTTTTGTCTTGCAGCTTGTAGGATTTTCTCCTTCACTTTAACTTTGGTCAGGCTGATGATTATGTTTCTTGGTGATGTCTTATTTTTATGAATCTTTCAGGTATTTGATGACCATCTTGTATCTGGATATCTAAATCTCTAGTAATACCAGGGATGTTTTCCTCTATTATTCTCTCAAATAGGTTTTCCATGTGTATTGTTTTTTTTTCTTCAGCAAAGATATTTTTAAGTCTTATATTAGCTCACTTTGAATAATCCCATATTTCTCATGGTGATTGTTCATTCCTCTTTGTTCTTTTTTTCTACATTTTTTAAATTTTTTTAATGACTGGATTACTTCAAAATATTTGCCATCAAGCTCTGAAATCCTTTCTTCTACTTGATTAGTCTGTTGTTAAAGCTTTCTGCTATATCTTGAAATTCCCTCGGTGACTCTTTCATTTCTTTAAGTTCAGTTATCTCTTTTCTAATGTTATCTATCTCTTTAGTGAATTTTTCATTCGTGTTTTGATTTTTTTTTTGTTTCTTTGAGATGGTTTTCTACCATCTCCTCTATTCCATTCATCTTACCTGCCATCCATAATCTGAATTCCATATCTGTCATTTCAACAATTTCCTTTTGGTTATAGTTCATTCCTAGAAAGCAATTGCGATATTTTGGGGGAGTTGAGACAGCCCGTTTTTTCACATTTACAGAGTTTTTATGCTATTCCTTCCCATCTGGGGCCTTTTCTTCCAGCTCAAAACAGAGAGCAGTTATGGTATACCTCCTTCTTCTCTGCTGGGACTGCTGTTGCTTGGTGAACATAGGGATGGGTCCCTGGGTGGTGCCCATGGGTCCTACCCAAAAGCTTGACCAGGCCAGAGGGGGCAGATGCACTATGGACCTTTAACATTGCTGCTATGTCACCCCTGTTCCCCTGTGATTATCACCAGTCCACTGTGGCAGGGCCAGCCCCTGGTGCAAGGTGCACAAGCAAAGTGGTGCTAGCTGGCATGATAAAGCATGTGTGTGGGATAGAGACAGGCTGCTGGATGTGTTGTACATGTACAGAGTCCTGGGCAATCAAGGTGCCAGGCACATGTCAGGGTGAGGTATATGCAGGGTGTGGTGCATGAGCAGGATATAGCAGCCTTCCAGGGCATAGCAGGCTCATAAGGAGGACCAGGCCTGCAGGGCAGAGCAGGCCCCTGGTGCAAAGCAGGCCCACAAGTTACAGGTCATGTGTGGGCAGAATGGGACCCTGGGACAGAGCAGTACCATTAGGCAAGGTGCCTGTGCAGGATGGGGCAGGTCCACTGTGTGTAGTCTGCCCAGATCCAAAGGCGGTGGCTGGGCTGGCTCTTGTCCTGCTTGGGGCCTCCTAGGGAGTAGCCCTGACAGTCGGTGGTGGGTGCTGAGGGTTACAAGCCTACAGGAAGTGTGGTTGAGCAGGATCGCCTAGGCCACAGCAGTGGGTGCCAGGCCCTTGGTCTCCTGCCCTGCCCAGGTCACCTGGTGGCAGAAGCAGGGGTGTGTGCCACTTGCCCATGGGGCCCACACAAACACTGGGATTTTCCGTTCCCTTCCTGCCCACCAGGTGCAAAGGAAAGGCAGCAGTCACAGATCTGATCCCTGGACAGAAGTAGCTTGGGATGTTACAATGGTGCCAGCCACAGTGCCCAGGGCTTGCAAGCCAGCCTTCCCTTCTTTTCAGAGCAATGTAGTTACACAGCCTCCAGTAGTCAGGTCTCTGGATCAGTCGGGAGGCCTGCTGTGATGCAGAGGCTCTCCCTCTGCTCAGGTTGCAATATCCTCAGGGGAAGCACGGAGCTGGGCGTTCTCCCCTCTGTCCTTTTCCCACATGTGGATTCCTTCCCTAAGTTCTTTGAGTCCTGCTGAGCAGGTCATCCCACTTCTTTCTTCTTCACCTCACTCCTGCCTCCTCTCCAGGGATTTCCAGTGCTCTAATTCAGACAGTGGATCCAAAGGTGGGTATCTATTCACCACTTTCATTCTTCTCTGGGAGAGTGGTGTGTGCAGGCTGTTCCTCTAGTCCACCATCTCAGCCCTCTCCTATTTGCAAATCTTTGAAAGAACTAGTACCCCCAGTATCAGTTCTGATTCTTTTTGGAGAGCTGTGATGATTGGTCTACATGATACTTCTGCCATTCTTTCTTTACTCATCACCTTTATGTTATAAATAATTTTACTTATTTATTTTATTTATGCATAACACATACATTTCTTCACTCTTTAATATAAATTATCTTGAATCTTTAAGAACTCTCTGAATTGGCATACAGAAGTAAGTAAAGAATAATTGTCAAAAGTGTTTGATTCAGTGCACTCAGCTTTTTTCTATATATTAAGCTGGAGGTAATACTCAATCTAAGAATAATGAGATTGCTTTTCTTTGTTGTATATTCCTTGGGTTCTCTTCTATTATTGATAGTCACATCTCAATCTGTGAATTACTTGAAGGTAAATGAGGATAACTTCTGGTTTCATATCCAGTACCTGCTTTCCTCTAAGGAAAATGATTTTTTTTTAGGAAGAAAGAACTTAATTGCAAAAATATAGTTAGATAAAAGGAATAAGTTCTAATGTGATAGCATGGCAATACGAAATAATTAACAAAAATTTATTATATATTTCAAAATAGCTAGAAGAGAATATTTGGAATGTTCCCAGCACAAAGAAATGATGTGTTTGAGGTGATGGATATTCCAATTACCGTGATTTGATCATTGCTTATTGTATGCATGTATCAAAATATCATAGATACCCCTCAAAGATGTACAATTATTATGTATCAATAAGAAAAAATAAATGAAATAAAAAATAATAATACAAAAAAGAAAGAAACGGCTCTCTTGGAAGTAAGGAGTTAACTGGAATTGTAACGAAAAACAGTGTTAAAAAGAGATGATTGACTGTGGACTTGAGATCAGCAACCAGGAAAGATCATTGAGATTCATGAATGTAAGAGAAACACTTGCATTGCCAAGGATTAAAAATTGTTGTCGAGTTCAGACAAACTATTAATGCATGTGTAATGTGGAAGCACAGAACTCCTGGTAAGAACTAGCCTTAGGCAATATTTCATTTTAAAACAGAGAATATTTTATATTATGATTCTACAAATGAATGTTGTCTAAATATTTTTGTTAATTGCCAAATATTTCATGATAATAAGGATTATTGAGTGTTGAAAATGTAGTGATTCATTTGACATTGAAAAAAAAAGGAAGTACATTCACTTTAAGCATAAAATTAAGGCTCTTCTGGGTTTGAACTACATTCACATCTTGGAAATCAGCAGAAATCAAGGTCCATCAGCTATCAGAGGGCAGGAAAAGAGTCTTTCCAAATATTTTGCAACAAAGCTTGAAGGAAAACAGGACTTTAATTCTCTTTCTTCTTCACCAGTGTATTCTCAGCACTTTACCCAAAGATTTGCATATAAAAGATGCTCAATAAATATATCCAGAATGAATAAATAATTTTTGAATAGTCATGAAATATGTTTCTATGTTAAACATGAGTGAATAAAGAGGAGAAAGAGAACAAATGTTTTATTTATTCAACTAATATTTAGTAGGCAGTTATACATTAGAGACTTTTTATACACTTTTTAAAAATTTACATGTAATAACTGAGGTGCATAGTGAAGTTTCATACATATAATATATCAGATTAGCAAATTCATTGTCTCAAACATTTATCATTTCTTTCTGTTGGGAACACTCAATATTCTCCTTCCAGATATTTGAAACTACCTAATATATTACTGTTAACTATAGTCATCCTACAGTGGTATAGAACACTAGAATGTATTCCTCCTATCTAGCTGTAATTTTGTATCCTGTCACAAATCTCTCACTAGGGACTGTTTTAAATGCCGGGATGCAATATTATAAATCAGACAGAAAAGTACCTGATCTCATGGAACTTATACTCTCCTTGGGTGAGATAGATACAAAAACACCCTCCCAAATAAATAAATAAATTGCAAAAGGAAATAAGCTGATAGCAGATAGTCTGTATCTAGAGCTATAAAAGAAGTAAAGAGGATAAAGTGAGGTTAAGAGGGGACAGGAATTTCTATTATGCATGAGCTGATCAGAGAACATCTTTCTGAAACAGTGGCACTTGAGGTGAGACCTCTGTAACAGGGAAACAGTGATCTCAGGAGCCACGGGGAAAAATGGTTTAGACAATAGAAAAAGTGGTTCTGACAGTGGTTCAGGAGGTAGAGCAAGTTCAAACTCACTGTGACAGGAAAAAGCTCTGTGGGTTTGAAGAACAAAAAGAGGCTGATGTGGCCAAAGGATAAGGAATGTGGTAAATGAAAGAAGGAGTCAGGGAACAGCAATTTAGAGCCTTGTGGTAGAGGCAAAGGTTTTGTATTTTAAGTACAACGGGAGAGGTTTGGAGGAGGGGAGTATATGATTTAATTAATTAATATGAATAACTTCAAAAAATCATTCTAACTGCCTTGTTGAGAAAAATTTGGAGGGGGGATAGTTGAGACCTAATAGCGAGTAGGCATTGATTGCTATAACCAAGGACAGAGGTGATAAAGGTTTGAGCTGAGTGACAGTAGGGGTAGATTTTAGACACATTTTAGAGATAAAACCAACAGGTCTTTCAAATGGAATTGGATGTGGATGGGAGGAAACTGAGTCATTGAGAATATCCCATTGTTTGGGGCTTGTAGATCTGGGTGGATGAGGAGCCATTTTATTAGATGAGAGAGAGTCCTTACTGAGAGAGAAACTGCTTTTGTTGTGGGACAGTAAGAAATAAATGGTTAAAGAAAGTTTATAGTCCATCTAGTAAAGGACATACACATACGTGCACATATACACATAATGCTAAAGGCAAACAGCCCAGGTGCCCATCAATACATGAGTGGATTAATAAAATGTGGTATATGTATACCATGGAGTACTATTCAGCTTTAAGAAACAATGGTGATATAGCACCTCTTGTATTTTCCTGGATAGAGCTGGAACCCATTCTACTAAGTGAAGTATCTCAAGAATGGAAAAACAAGCACCACATGTACTCACCAGCAAACTGTTATTACTGTTATTACTGTTATTAACGGATCAACATATAGGAATAACATGTATCAGGTGTTGGGCGAGTGGAGGGGGGAGGAGGGGATGGGTATATACAAACATAATGAGTGAGATGTGCAATGTCTGGGGGATGGTCACGCTTGAAGTTCTGACTCCGGGCGGGGGGGGGGCAAGGGCAATATACGTAACCTTAACATTTGTACCCCCATAGTATGCTGAAATTAAAAAAAAAGAACTAAATCAATATAAGACACTGAAGGAATACAGAGGAAGGAGCTGTTAATTATCACTGGTGAATCATTTTACCTGTGTTTGCATGTATCAGAACATCTACTTAAATATCAAAGGTGCTTAATTATTTCACATTACATAAAATCTGGTTGTACACGTTTAACCCAATCTCTCAATAATATCAGAAAGTTCAATTGGTACTATTTTTTTTTTTT
>VBSM01001124.1:56173998-56231889 GCA_008086735.1 Cheirogaleus medius | reverse complement strand
AAAAAAAAAAAGAGCTATTTGCCATACTGGTTACGATCAGAGAACCAAGGGTTCAGGTTTCATCTGGGTCTTCAATGATATGAGGCAAAGTTGTTATATTTGAAAGCTCACCACATTCCAACTTAAGTAGAATGCCTGGTATAGTAAGCATTCTATGAATACACATTTTTAAGTAGATAATTAATTAATATATGTTTGTTGAATGAATTATGACTTATACATGAAGAAAGTGGGAGACAAAATAACTTTCCTAAGCTAATTCAGTAATAAACGTTAGAGCAGGATTCAAACTCAGATCTGTCTTGCTCCAATGCCCGAAGTCTGCTGCTTAAAGTACACTGCTTTTTAGTAAAGGCTATTGATGCAATTGACCACACAACCCTAAAACATATTAATCCAAGGTCTAGGATGGGGAGGGGGCCTCTCAAATGAGGTCAAGAAATACTAAGAAACTAGCCACATAGTTTTTTATTTCCTTTTAAAGCATATATCTTTTTTACTTGCCTTTGTCAGATTATCTCCATAGCCCACCTCTCAAAGTACTGAAACTACAAAAACTTTTTATTTTTCTTGATCTTTTACAATATTATTACCTGTACATCAACATCATCATGATCTCTAGTTCCTTGGCCTGTCCCTGTTTTTCAAGTGTATCAATATGCTTTTGTCTTTGTTTCTTTCTTCAACCAAATTAGAACTTGTGGTCACCCCTATCAAGGGTTCTGTCATAGGAAGACCTACTTCCCTCACTCAATGACCTTTTTCTGGATCAGTTACAAACCTGTGTTCATCAAACTTCCCATATTATTTTTCTTCCTTGGAAAGAACCACTGAAAATATGTGAGTAAATCACACGTTGCCTTGGTCTGTTAGAAATGGATGTTCCACATTTTATTGTGCCCTTCAGCTTTATTCAACAATTTATTTGCTTGTATCTCATTCCAACTCCTCTTATTTCCTAAAGTAATTGTTCCAAATCTTTTTTCCTTTCCTATAGTCCCCTTCTTGGGACTTTTTTACAAATATTTTGTTTCTTCTCCTAAGTATGTGATAAAATTTTCCTGTATCATCCTCTTGGTAAGTTTGGCATTGCCACATTAGGCATTGAGGTGTGACTTGGTTGGTCAATGAAATGTTAGTGGAAGTAACATGTGTCACTATATGCGGAAATTTTAAGAGCCAGCACATGGTTTGTCATATTCCTTTCTTTGGCTTTAGTGATCACTGAAGCATGTGTCAAGATGGAAATTTCATAAGTCTGGTGTGTGAGTAGCTATGATAATTTCTATCCTTCCAGTGATCTGTTCAGTACATGAAGAAGAGATGCATATTTGCATATTGTTAAGCATATTTGTTAAGCGATTAAGAATTTGGATTTGTTTATTATCACAGCCTAATTCAGTCCATCCTGACTGGTATAACCTCTTTTTAGAATTTCACATAATCCTTTCCTTGAAATTTCTCCTTTGACTTTTACCATTTCATTTTCTTCCTATCCTCAGGCTATAATTTTATATTTCTACTTTTCAATCTTTATGACAGATTACTTTTTCTGTGCTCAACCTCATTGTTTCCTTCTGCACAATCGCCCTGGGTCAGCACATCTCCCATCACTTGTTCAACCTCTATCTAAAACCCGATATCTCTAATGTCTGTAACTCCAATAAAGACCTCTCCTCAGATGTCTATATCCACAAGTCCAAATGGTCTAGACATTTTCATCTGTATGTTTTCTCCAATTTTAATTTTTCTCTAATTCTCATGAAAGGAATTCCTCTACTTATATTTCATGTCTTTGTAAATGTTACTTTAATCTGCCCATATCTTAAATCAGAAGTCTGGAAATAATTATAGTTTTATTTATCTCAGTCACTCCAGATACTCTGCAATTTTTAATTTATAAATTCTATACCTGAATTAGTTATTCTGTCTTCTTCTTTGCCTGTTCTTGTGGGACTGTATGATCCCAGTCCATGGCAATTTCAGAAGTCTTCTGAACCCTCCTCTTCTCCTACCTAAAGCAAACACTGCCACCAGAGTGATACTTAGAAAATATTTGTGGATTACATAACTCTTGTATTTTTAAAAAATGACTCAAACTTTATTGCCAATGGCACAGGAACCACATTTCCAGCATAGCCCAAGAAGCCAATCACAGATCATTCATGTGTAGAATCACCTTTCCCTATTTCTCTTGCACAGTCCAGTCAAATTTGTATAAGTAGATATTTGTTTCTTGATACATTTGTTCATGAAATTTTCTCATCTGGAATGCTCTTTCCTTTTTTTTCTTGAATAATTACTACTGAAGCCTTTCTTTAGCAGCTCCTCCTCTGACAAAATAAATCATTTCCCCTCTGTTTTTAATGATGAACTACACACAGCATTTATTAAGTATGCACCACTTGTATTAGTTTCCTAGGGCTGCTGTAACATAATACCACAAACTTGGTGGCTTAAACCAATCGAAATTTATTTTCTCACAGTTCTGGAAACAAGAATTCAAAAATCAAGTTGCCCAAAGGGCGTTCTCCCTTTGAAGACTCTAGAGAAGAATAACTTTCCTCCTCTTCCTAGATTTTGGTGGTGGTTGGCAATCCTTGAGATTCCTAGGTTTGTGGACACATCACTCTAATCTCTGCTTGCATTTTCATATGGTCTTCCTCCATTTGTGTCTCCTCTGTGTCTCTGTATCCAAATCTCTCTCTCTTTTCTCTTATAAAGACACTAGTCATAGCATTTAGGGTCTACTCTAATTCAGGATGCCCTTAACTTAATTACAGCTGTAAAGACCATATTTCCAAATAAGGTCTCACTCACAGATACTGGGGATCAGGACTTAAACATATTTGCAGGGGGAGCAGAGTTTAACCCACTATTCCACCTTTTGGCATACTGAGCACTTTCAATACATAAGTTTGAACCATATGAAATTGCCATTTTTCTAGGTCAAAAAGAGCTGATGTTTGATAATTTCATATGTTTCAATCTAATATGGACATACTGAATTTTCATACTATGTCTATCAGGTATACCATTATTAGTCTCATTTTAAGAAGAGGGCACTGAAGAGGTTAATAAATTTGTTCAAGGTTGTATAATGAGTAAGTGATAGGGCAAAAAGTCAAAACTACTGAACCTAACTCCAGTACCTACTCTCTTACCTGTTATAATATGTCACTTCTTTTTGGCCATATTACATATTGTTGTATACAACTCCATTATATTATCCATCATATAAATTATGTGTATGTTCTTCTGTGTTTACTCTCTGAGCTGCTTTAGGGAATCTTATTCATTGCATATTCCCAACACTAAACAGAGTGTGTGCCATTAGATAGAAAACAAATGTTCTTCAAAAAGAAAAAAAAAATAAATGAATGCATGGTCTGGAAAATGTTTGCTCCCCTGAAGAGAAAAGAGAAGAAGAGAAGATACTTGGTAATAATAAAGTTTCTTGCTATCCCCAGCTCTTCCATGTTACTAAAGTCAATGGGGAAATTCAATCTTAGTCTCATGTGACAGAGAAGTGTTCTCTCACCCTCATTGTAACATCATCCTTATCACATTTTCAGCTCCTGTTCTACCACTCAAAGAAAGTATTCCTCTAAATCTGCCTTATACTTAAATGACAGTTCAGTCCAGAATATGCCAAAATAAATTGATTATTTTCTCCCATATGTGCAGAGTTACTGAGCTTTAGCATCTGAAAACATTTTCCTTTCCTTTTTTTCTCCAAATATAAATATATATTTTTTAAAATTCAAAGTCAATGGAAATATTTTTTATAATTAGAAAATATCAGCTAGAGAATTTATATTGTGTGATTATTTAACAAAAAGGGCAGTCAGTTCTGCCATTAGATATAATAAGTTATAACAGCATCACTCTCATCTTCGGAGTGACTAAAAGTCAGATTAACTTTACATTATTACAACTTTTGTGAGCCCATCAGAGAGCTGAGGCAGCAAGCAAACAACTAGACCAAAACCTTGATGAAAGACAAGCCCTTGGTAGAGACAATAGAACATTTGACAAAGGCAGATGGTAGGCTGGCAGAACAGTGTGAAACCCCTAGGCATTTGAGAAATTAGTGGAGGCCATACCTTCTTGTTGGTTCTTTCTCCATGAACCTATAGGGTGCTCACAGAAAATACCAAAAGAGCCTTAAGAAAGTTTTCACTGTGGTGAAAAAGTGAAGAGGAGAACAGCAGTCATACAGGAAAGGTAAGAAACACCAGAAGACTCTTCTCCCTCATCTCACGTATGAAACAAAATGCCCATTCTGTTTGTGGAAAAGCAAGAAACAATCTCACACTTAGGGCACTGGTAAAAACTCATTTCAGCAGAGAAAGGGGAATAGGGAAAATAATTTCATCCTCAGGGAGTGACAAGAACAAATGCTGGGATCAGAACTATGTGGGGTTGGAGGCAGGAGCACTGAGTTGGCCACCCATCTGAGGCCTGGGACATGGTGCCTCACTCTCAAATTTATTCAGAGAAACAGAGAATGTTCTTTTCCTTCCCCACTACCATTCCAAAACACAGAACTAACCAGCTTTGAATAACAAGCCACAGCAGAGTACTGTTGGGAGAGGAAAAGGACAGTATGGAAAAATTCAGAGAAAACATGCACTGAAACATACACTGAGACAATGCAAGGAGAAAACCCAAAGCAGTTCTGGGTAGTACAGTCATTGTCCTGGTAAACCAGCTGCCACCATAAACACCAAATATTGCTACAGGAATTTGAAGTCTGATGTGCAATGCTGTGTTGCATAGCACCAACAAGAAAATATTTACTTATAATGTCCTTTACAAGATGACCAACTTTCAATAACAAATATAAGGCATAGAAAAAACATATTCACAGAAATCAAAGCAATGATCAGAATCAAATTTAGATATGACACATTCATTGGAAATATCTGACATGCAATTTAAAATAGCTATAAATAAAATGTTAGAGGCTTTAATGTAAAAGGTAGACACCAAGGTAGATAATTTCAGCAAACAGATGAAAACTATAAAAAAGAATCAAATGGAAAGGCTAAAAATGAAAACAAAGTAAAAATCAGTAACAAAGATCAAGAACTCTTTCAATGGGTTTATTTTTAGAGTTAGTGCAATCAAGGAAAAATGGTTAACTTGAAGACTGGTCAATAGAAACTGCTCAAACATTAAAGAAAAAAAGAGTAAAAGGAATAAAAAACTCCAGAATATCTAAAAGTAATAATACCATATAAAATGTTCTAAGAGATGTGTATTTGGAATCTCAAAAGGAGAAGAGAAAGAGAAGGAGGCAGAAGAAATACATGAAAAAAATAGTAGTAGAGAATTTTTAAAAATTAATGACAGACAACAAACTACACTTCCAAAAAGAAGAAAAACTTCTTAGGCATATCATATTCAAACTGTAGAGAACAAGAGGCAAAAAGAAAACCTTGAAGGCAAGATAAAATAAATAAATAAAACAAACAAAACATAGCATACAGAAAAATAAGAATTATGGCAGACTTCAAGTCTGAAGACAATAGAGTGACAAATTTAAAGTGGTAAAAGGAAAAAAACTATTAAATCAGAATTCTATACCCCCAAAAAACTACGTCTCAAAAATGAAGGACAAACAAATATTTTCTCAGGCACATAAAACCTGAGGGAATTCATTGGAAACAGTCCTAGTGTCCAAGAAATGTGAAAGGAACTGCTTTAGGCTAAAGGAAAATTATATCAGAATGAAACTTGGATTTAAAGAATGACATGAAGATTACTGGAAGAGAAACAAATAAAGGTAAAATAAATTTAATTTTCTTTATTTTTATTTGCTATAAAAAATAACTATCTAAAACAAAAATAGTACCAAAGCATTTTGAAATACGCATGTGCGAAATTAAATTGTGTGATAACTTAGCACAGAAAATAGGAGAGAATTGGGGCTATATTGTCATAACTCATGCATTATATGTGAAGCAGTGTAATATTTGAAGGTAGATGCTGATTAATTAAAGATTAATTAAAGATGATTATTTTAAACCCTAGGAAAACCACTAAAATATTTTTTAAAAAATTTAAATAATAAGTTAATAGAGGAAATAAAATGGAATCATGGAAAAATGTTCAATTGACCAAAAAGTAAAAGGAAAAAGAAGGAACAAATTACAAGCATATCTATAATCAAGCAAAAAAATAAACAGCCTTACAGTATCAGTTAAAAGGCAGAGGTTATCAGAATGATGAAAAAGGAAGACTTAACTATATTTTATCTACTAGAGGCCTACATTAAATAAAAAGATACAGATAGGAGATAAAATGATGCAGAAAAGAGTATAATACAAGCAACAACCAAAAGAAAGCTAGGGTAGTTATATTATTAATAGGCAAAACTGTAAACCAACTAAAGCTAATTGACACAGAACATTCTACCCAAGAACAGCAGGATATAACAGATTCTTTTCAAATGTAAGTGGAAATTTGCTAGTATAGGGTGTTTTCTGGGCTATAAAACATACACCATAAAAGTTAAAAGCATAGAAAACATAAGAAGAATATTTTTGGACCACAGTGAAATTTAACTTGAAATCAATAACAGAAAATATATTTGGTAGATTTCTAAATATCTAAATTAAACAGGACAGTTTTAAATAATCCATAAGTCAAAGAGGAAGCCTTAAAGGAAATTAAGAAATTTATTTTTGAACTAAATGCAAATGAAGTACAACATACCAAAATGTGTAGGTTGTAGATAAAGCAGTGCTTAGAAGGAAATTTGCAGCCATCAATACTTAATATTAGAGAAGAAAGGTTTCCAATCATGGAATGCAAACTTTTACCTTTAGATTCTTGACAAAAGAGCAGATTAAAATCCAGAGCAAGCAGAGGGAAGGATTAGAGCCAAGAATAGAAATGAATGAAATTAAAACCGAAAAATAATAGGAAAGAAAACAACAAAACCAAAAGCTGATTCTTTGGAAAGATCTATAGAATTTAAAAACCTCTAGTCAGACTGACCAAAACAAAAAGGACAGACACAAAATAACAAAATCAGGACCAAAAGAGGAGACAACACCACAGGAATTAAAAGGGTATTAAAGAATACTACAAACAACTCTAATGAAATGGCAAAAAGAAAAGGGAAAAATAAAACCTTGTCAATACTAAATGCTAGCAAGGACATGCAGCAAGTGGCATTTTCATACATACATTACTGGTGGGAACACAAATAATACAGATACCTTGGAAAACATTTTGGCAGCTTCTTATAAAGGTAAATATTCGTATGTCATATGACCCAGTCATTTCACTTCTAGGCATCTACTCAAGGGAAATGAAAACTTATGTTCACACAAAAATTTTTGTTTTAATGTGTATATCAGTTTTATTTATAGTATTTGGACTATAAATAGGAAACAAGATGTCCTTAGTCTAGTGAGTGGATAGGAAAAACTATGGTGCATTAGTAAACTGGAACACTAGTTAGCAATAAAAAGGAACATTTTATTAAATCATGCAGAAACATGGGTAAATTTTAAATGTATTTTGGTAAATGAAAGAAGCCAGATCTGGAAGGCTGCATAAAATGTGATTGTCTTAGTATGATACTTTGAAACAGGCAAAATTATAGGAATGGAAAGCAGACTGACTGTTGCCAGGGGCTGGGGATTTCAGAGAGGTCAACATGAGAGGACTTTCAGGTGATGGAACTGTTCTGTGTAGAACTGTGAAACTGGCTGCGTGAATCTATGCATGCGCCAAAACCCATGTGTATTTATTTTCTGCTAGGGCTGCCATAACAAAATATGTATATTAGGGTTTAGCAAGTAGGTAAGGAGGACCAGATTACTCTCTTTCAGAGAAAGAAATTGCATAAAGAAAAGGTGAAGGCTAGTATGAACTTTGTTACTCTGGATTGGAATTGGAGGTATCAATGTGGAATCATGGATTTATTTTAGTAGTTTGAATTTAATAATAGTAATATATATTATCCTACATCTATCACCTGAGAGGGACTACAAGTATTAACACCCCTGGAATAGTGAGCTGTATGTAGTACACAGATCTTGGTTTACAAATGCCATTCTCAAATAAAAGGAACCAAGACCACTTGGAGAACCATTTGATTCCAGATTTCAGGTAAGGAAAATAAGACAAACCTGGAGCACCCTGAAGTGCCAGGTATTATGGAAGTGCAAGAAAAAGGAAGGAAGGAAAAAAAGGAAGGAAAGAAGGGATGGAGGAAGGGAAAACATGTGACAACTAAATGTTATGTGGAATCCTGGATTTGATTCTAGAACAGAAAATGAACATCAGTGGAAAACTGATGAAATCCAAATAAATTCCGTATTTTAGTTAATTTATTTGTACTGAGATTAATTTTTTTTTTAGTTTTTTAAAATATTCTATGGTTACCTTAATATGAGATTAACACAAAGCGTTAGGTATATGGAAACTTTCCATACTACTTTAGCAACTTTCTGTAAGTCTAAAATTATCTCAATATATATTTTTAAAAAGTTAACATTCATGTGGAAAAAGCAGATATAGATTTGAAAAGACAATTTTCAAATCCTTAGATTCTTCTGGGCTGCCCATCACCTAAGTAATAGGTTCAGGGGAATAGCTCAATCTAAGGTATGATCATTTCAAGTGTATAAGAATTCTAGACAACAAGGTAAAATGAACATTGCTTAGGTGATCAAGAGTTTGTGAAATCACCATCCTTGAAGAACTTGAAGGACAGTCTAGATCATCAGCTGTGTTGGAGGACTGAGGCCTTATTCTTCAGGAAGCACAAGAGTAGACTTCGCATGTTCTGTTTTGTACACATAGAAGACTTAAGAAATAACTTCACGAAGTTCTATGACCTGTGTATTTGCCTGCGTATAGATGGAAGTCCACATCATTCTACTAAAATATATCTTTTAAGCAAAACCTGAGACTTGGAAAAATTGTAAGAAAGCCTATATTAGGAAATTTGGGTTATGAATTGAATAAAATGTATAAGGTTTTACGTCTTTTTTTCCTTATTCATTACAGTCCATTTTAAGCTCAAGTGATTTCCCATCTGGACCAAGAAATTGCATTGCTGAAATGTTAATATTCTTTTCCTTGGTATTATTTCATTATAATTCATTTTGAAGAGGTGTGTGGTATAACAGATTAGTAAATCCTCTGATTTGACAGAGATAATGTGTAAAACAATCTCTATCTTGGTAGAAGCTACCAATGGATTAATCTTGATAGTCAGTGGTTTTTTAGTGATATGACAAAGTTTTTAAATCTTTGATTTTTCCCAGTGTGATTTTACTTAGAATTATATAGTCTAATTCATTGAGGAAAACTTCATCAGAGAACAACAAAATTTTGCAGCAGAATTTTGACACAAGCGTGAAGGAGGTATTCCATTTCTGATTCAAGGGGCGATTCCTTAGACTATCTCTTTTCTTTTTCCATTTTGCTCCCTGTTAGTCTCCCTTTCTCTGTTAGTTTTCTTCTTGGAAGCTTTGCAGCTGAAACACAGGTGGGCGGCTATGGAGGTTTTAGTTTCCTTTTGAGGGTTTCTTCTAGGTTGCTTTAAATCTCCACTGATTTGAGCAGCCTGACTGATCCTTTTAATATTGGAAAGTAGCTATGCTCACCACTATACCACCAACGCCTTCAAGATCCTTTTAATATTGATGTCAGAAGAGGAGACAGGATTAAAAGAACATTGAGAGGCAAATTATTAAAAGTAAGTTTCATTGTGTACAGAACTTTGTTGATGATTGATTAATAACAATAAATATACTTTTCAAACCACTGCACTCTTATTATTTTAATTCATAGTGTAATAAGCCTTTGTTTGATTGAACTTCTTGGTTTTCATCCAGATAATTTGTCAAGATGTAGTTACATGCTTAAAACAAGGAAAGAAATGCCAAAGATTGATGGGTATAGAAAACAGGTTAAGAGAAAGGAAGAAATGGTTACTGCTTACTTTTAAATTTATTAGTATAATTATACAGCTTGAAATTAATAAGATATTCATTTAGCAAATACATATTGATTACTTACTATGCACGAGGCACAAGGGATACTATGAAGACAAGATAGATAATATTTCAGGCCTCTTGGAAACTACCAAGATATTAGCTATAGTTCCCTTCCCTTAAGGACTCTAGGTAAGATATGATTTTTGAAACTTCCCAAATTCCACAACCCTCAATATTCAGTTCCCATTATTTTTTTAATTTCTAGGGGATTATGTTTTCATGGCTCCCTCTGCCTTTATATCCTACACCCAATCCAGACACAAAACTCAGCCCCATCCACAGTCTCTGCAACTGATTCATTTCTATGAAGTTTTCATAAGTTTAGTACAACTTATGACATAAGTAGGATTTACAGTCATAAGAAGCAGTTACATTTTCCACTAAGCAAATCATTCTCTTCCCTACATCTCTTTTTTCCCTTTGCAGAGCAAAGTCAAGGTGTATAGCTTAGAAAGGGCTCTCCGTTTAAAAGCAACATCCTTAGAAGGCATTTGGGATAATAAAAAACAATATTAATAAGTAAAATTATAATTATAATAATGACCGTTCGGTGACATGTATTTGCATTCTGTGCATTCCATAGCTACTGTCCTGCCTGTCTACACAGTGCACTACCTCCCAACTTCAATATTGCACCGTCCTATTGAATTTCAATCACTTGCAGAAGTATCATATGGAAAATAATGCAGGAAATCTAGCCTCTGAATTAAAATTAGTTCAAAGAAAAAACATATAAATTATTCTAAATTCACAGAAAGATTGTTCACATCCTGAAATAAATTGATCCCTCTTGATAGTTCAATAAAGAAAAAAAGATCCGGTCATGTGAGTGGAATACAAAGTGATTTTTTTGTTCATATTTGGATTTCTAATATGTTCCAATTCAGTCTTTTACTCTCCATTTCTATCAACTATAAGTCTTGATTTTAAATAGCAGGCACAAAAAAAGAAATGAGAACAATACAGCTTTTACATCTTTTAGGTGACATGTTCCATAAACCTTAAATTTGATGAAAATTTTTGTGAGTTTCTAGTGTAGTTATTTGAGTCATTCTAATGAAATAAGACTTGAAGTTCAGAAAAGTAAAATCATAGTGTATTAGGAAAAGTGTCACTTAGAAAATTTATGTTTAATATATAAATCCAACCAGCTGCCTCAGACATCATGATTTAACATAATGACTGTAGGTTAGACATGAACCACACCTACATAATTTTCCTAGTGATTTGTCTGTATTGGTTCCAATTTGATACTTTAAGGATTTATTAGAGTTATTTGAAAAGTATTTAGATGTTTCTTATAGATGAACATCCCTAGGGAAGCAGTAAGCAAAATATCAGTTTGTACATTCAAAACACAAGTTAATGTTAGCTGAAATTGTTATGTGATCATAAAAGTATGGTAAGAAAGGCAGGACAAAATGAAAGGCCAATTGCTTTTCTATTATATGTCACAGTGAAGAATGTTTCAAGTATAATTGAAACCCTGTAAAGAATAAAATAAAGATGAGTAAAAACTGAATAGCCAAGAGAAGAATCATTTTTTCAGACATTTCAAATATTTGATTGCTAGGGGAAATTTTAATGGAGACGAGAAGCTAACTTTATATCATTATTAGTAGGGATATCATTAGGGACATTAAAATATTTTGCAATATGTGCAAGTAAAAACCATCATCAAAAATAAAAGGAACTATTTCAAGAAGGACGACCATTGGGAAATAATCAGTTTTACCTTTAGAACTTACAATGTTTAGTCTCATTTCCCTAAAGTATATGAGAACATTGTTGTAACAAAGACAATATATATAAAGAAAATAATGTTTCATTTTTTCTAGTTTTTAGCCAAATCACTTTTTAGTTAACTAGTTGCTTTTACTGTATGTATGGAGCCTACACTAAACTTGCCATCATTAAATATTATTACATAAGAAGGTGAAAGCTGTGGACTCAATCTAACTGCATGTACTCAAATATTGCCATTGTTTCACAAATCAGTGCTCTCAAATGGATTGACGGGTAAAACTGCCAAAGGATTATTCACTCTTTTCAACATAGTTCTAGTTGCTAAAGGAAAAAAATCATTTTTATATATAATCTTAGGTATAAAATTTGAGGATCTTCCAGCAAAGTCCTACATCTGTAACTGAAAGAAGCAATGTTTTTATGAAAAGATAAGTAACGCAATGCTGTTGTAAACCATAAAACAATAAATATGATGCCTTTTCTCACACAGCTGACGTATACTTTTCTTTGTTTAATTTAATATACTTCACTTTTTATGGTGGTTTTAGGTTCACAGTAAAATTGAGAGAAGGGCACAGAAATGTCTCATATGCCTCCTGCCCAGATACATGCATAGCCTCCGTATTATCAACATCCCCCACCAGAATTGTACGTTGCTTACAGTTGATGAGCCTACATTGATACATCATAATCATCCAAAGTCCACAGTTTACATTAGGGTTCACTCTTAGTGTTGTACATTCTATGGGTTTGGACAAATGTATAATGACGTGAATCCACCATAACAGTATCAGACAGAATATTTTAGCTGCCCTAACAATCCTCTGTGCTCTACCTATTCATTAGTTCTCCCCCTCAACCCCTGAAAAAAGCACTGATCTTTTTACTATCTCCATGATATATTGCCTTTTCCAAAGTGTCATGTAGTTGGAATCATACAATATGTAGTCCTTGCAGATGGATTTCTTTCACTTAGTTATATACATTTAAGATTCTTCCATGTATTTTCATGGCTTGATAGCTCATTTCTTTTTAGCACTGAACAATAATCCATTGTCTGGGTATACAACAGTTTATTTATCCATTAACCTACTAAAGGGCATCTCACATACTTCCAAGTTTTGGTAATTATAAATAAAGCTGCTGTAAACATCTGTGTACAGTTTTTTTTGGGTGGACATAAGTTTTTGGCTCCTTTAGGTAAATACCAAAGATCATAATCGCTGGATCATACAATAAGAGTATGCTGAGCTTTGTCAGAAACTGCCAAAGAGTCTTCCAAAGTGGCTGTACCATTTTGCACTCTCACCTTCAATGAGTGAGAGTTTGTGCTGCTCCACATCCTCCCCAGCATTTGGTGTTGTCAGTGTTCTGCGTCATAACCATTCTAATCGGTGTATAGTGGTATTTCATTGTTGTTTTAATTTGTATTTCCCTAATGACTTATGATATGGAGCATCCTGACAGATACTTATTTGCCATCTGTATATCTTTTTTGGTGCAATGTCTCTTCAGGTCTTTGGCCTACTTTGTATATAATTGGGTTGTTTCTTATTGTTGAGTTTGAAGAGCTCTTTGCATATTGGGATGCCAGTCCTTTATCAATTATGTCCATTGCAAGTATTTGGCCCAGTTTGTGGCTTGTCTTTTCTTTCTCTTGACATTGTCTTTTGCATATCAGAAGTTAATTTTAATAAAGTTCAAAATATTGATTATTTTTTCCACAGGCTTTTGGGGTTATATCTAAGAAGTCATTGTCAAACCCAAGGTCATCTAGATTTTCTCCTACATTATCTTCTAGAAGTTTTATAGTTTGCATTGAATATTTAGATCTTTGGTGCATTTTAAGTTAACTTGTTTTAAGGAGTATAAATTTATTAATATTTATTTTTAAATGTGGATGTCCAGTTGTTCCAGCATGATTTATTGAAATTCTTTTCTTCATTGTATTGTTCTTTCTCCTTTGTCAAAGATGAATTGACTATATTTATGTAACTTTATTTCCGAACTCTCTTTTCTTTTCCATTGATCTATTTGCCTATTCTTTTTCCAATATGACACTGTCTTGGTTACTGTAACTTTATAGTAAGTTGGGTAACGTCAGCTCTCCAACTTTATTTTCTCCTTCAACATAGTGTTCAATATTCTGGGTCTTTTGCCTTTCCATATAAACTTTAGAATCATTTTGTCTATACCCATAAAGTAACTTTCTGGGATTTTTATTGGAATTGCCTTGAATCTATAGATCGAGTTAGGTAGAACGGACATCTTGACAATATTATGTCTTCCTATCTGTGGACATGGAAGATCCCTCCAGTTATTTAGTTCTTTGATATTTTTTAATCAGAGTTTTGTAGTTTTCCTCATCTAGATCTTGAGATCTCTATTTCATTAGATTTGTACCTATTTCATTTTGGGGGGTACTATTGTAAGTGGTATGTTTTATTTCAAATTCCACTTTCTCATTGCCAGTATTTAGGAAAATGATCAACTTTGGTTTATTAACCTTACATCCTCTACCTTACTATAAACACTTATTAGTTCTAGCAGGTTTTTTGTTAAGACTTTTAGATTTTATACATAGACAATTATGTCATATATGAACAAAGAAAATTTTATTTCTTCTTTTCCATTCAGTATACTTTTTATTTCCTTTATCTGTGTTATTTCATTAGGAAGGATTTCCAGTATGATATTGTAAAGGAGTAATGAGAGGGTGCACCTTTGACCTGTTTCTGATTTTAGTGGGAAAGCTTCTGGTCTCTAACCATTAAGTATGATGTTAACTGTAGGTTCTTTGTAGATATTCTTTAACAAGTTGAGGGAGTTCTCCTCTATTCCTAGTTTACTGAGAGTTTTTTTCACAAATGGGTGTTGGATTTTGTCAAATGCTTTTTCTACATCTGTTGATATGATTATTTAATTTTTCTTTCTTAGCCTTTTGATGTGGGGAATTACATTAATTGATTTTAAAATATTCAACCAGCCTTGTATACTGAGGATAAATCTCATTTAGCTGTGGTGTATGATTTTTTAATACATTGTTGGATTCTATTCTTAAAGATTTTTGCATCTATGTTCATAAGAGATATTGGTCTACAGTTTTCTTTTCTTGTAGTGACTTTGTCTGATTTTAGTATTAGGGTAATGCTGACCTCATTGAGTGAGTTAGGAGGTATTCCTTCTCCTTCTCTCTTCTGGAAGAGATTGTGGAGAACTGGTATAATATTTTTCTTAAATGTTTGATAAAATCTACCAGTGAACTCATCTGGACCTGATACTTTCTCTTTGGAAAGATTATTAATTATTGATTCAATTTCTTTAATAGACACAAACCTACTTAGTTTATCTGTTTACTTTTTCTTGGGTGAGTTTTGGCAGATTATGTTTTTCCAGGAATCAGTCCATTCAGGGGTGGGGAACCAGGGGCCTTAAGGCCGCATGTGGCCTTCTACATCCTTAAGTGTGGCATTTTGACTGAATCCAAATTTTATGATCAAATCCTTTTATTAAAAGAGGTACAAGAGAGAAAGATGAAGTTTTTCTTTCCTCCTTTGGTGCTTAAAAATGAACAATCCTGGAATCAGAAGGCTGCAGTTCTCCACCCCTGATTGGTTATAAAATTTGTGAACTGAAGTGTTTTTCATGGTACTCCTTTATTATCCTTATAATATCTATGTGATATGTAGTGATGCCCCTTCATTTATTCCTGATATTGGAATTTTTATTCTGTCTCTTGTTTGTCTTAGTCTGGCAAGAATCATTGATTTTATTGATCTTTTCTGTTGTTTTTTATTATTTTTATTTCAGTATATTACAAGGGTACAAAATATTGCCTTTGCCTTACCCGAGTCAGAGCTTCAAGTGTGTCCATCCCCCAGATGGTCTGCACCACACCCTTTAGGTGTGAATATACCCATCCCCTCCTCCCCCACTTCCCATCTGCCTGACACCCAGTGAATGTTACTACTATATGTGCACATAAATGTTGATTAGTTAATACCAATTTGATGGTGAGCACATGTGGTGCTTGTTTTTCCATTCTTGTGATACTTCACTTAGTAGAATGGGCTCCAGCTCTATCCAGGATAATATAAGAGGTGCTAGATCACCATTGTTTTTTGTGGTTTATTGATCTTTTCAAAGAATCAGCATTTGGTTTCATTGATTTTTTTCTATTTCCTTTCTGTTTTCAATTTCATTGATTTATGTTGTAATTTTTATTATTTCTTTTCTTCTGCTTACTTTGGATTTAATTTGCTCTTCTTTTATCTAGTTCCTTAAATGGAGAATTATTTATTTTAGATCTGTCTTCTTTTCTAATATATGTATTCAATGCTATAATTTCCCTCTAAGTGCTACCTTTACTGCATCACACAAATTTTGATAAGTTGTGCTTTCCTTTTTATTTAGTTGAAAATATTTTACCATTGCTCTTTAGATTTTGTTATTTTGAAATACGTTGTTTAATCTTCAAGTATTTTGGAATTTTCCTGCTATTTTTTGCTATTGATTTCTAGTTTAATTGCATTGTGTTCTAAGAGCAGACATTATGTGATTTCTATTTTTTTGTTTGTTTGTTGCTTAAGATGTGTTTTATGGCCCAGAATGTGATCTGTTTGGTGAATGTTCAATGTGAGCTTGAGAAGAATGTGTATTCTGCTGATGTTGGATAAAGTAGTCCATAGATCTCCATTGTATCCAGTTGATTGATGGTGTTGTTCAGTTCCACTGTGTCCTAACTAATATTCTACTGACTGAATCTGTCCATTTCTGACAGAGGTTTGGTGAAGTCTCCAACTTTACTAGTGAATTCATCTATTTCTCCTTGCAGTTCTATCAGTTTTTGCCTCACATGTTTGATGCTCCATTGTTAGGCATCCTTGGAGAATTGACACTTTTATCATTATGTAATTCCTCTTTTTATCTCTGATAAGTTTCCTTGCTTTGAAGTCTGCTCTTTCTGAAATTAATATAGCTATTCCCATTTTTTGATTACTGCTATCGTGGTACATATTTCTCCATGCATTTACTTTTAATCTATATGTGTGTTTAACAATTGCAAAGATGTGGAAACAACCCAAATGCCCATCAATACATGGATGGATTAATAAAATGTGGTATATGTATACCATGGAGTTCTACTCAGCCACAAAAAGCAATGGTGATCTAGCACCTCTTTTATTATCCTGGATAGAGCTGGAACCCATTCTACTAAGTGAAGTATCCCAAGTCTTTTTCATTAGAATTTTACTTGATTTCCTCCACCTTTACAGTGTTTAAAATTTTTTGAGGATATATGCTGGTTCCCCTTTGAGTTCTGGTACCATTTTCTAGTAGAATTCTGACTTTACACATGAATGCTGAGGTTGTCTCAATATGGAGCTTCTGTCATCAAAATTTTCATTTGAAAAACATTTTGTGAATAGTCAAAATATAAGGAGACCAAAACTATGTCTGTCATTGCCCATTTGACCTTCCTTGGATCTGTTCTCTATCACAGGAATCTGATTCCTAAAAACTGTAGTTCTCAGGCTCCGTTGCCAAACAACTTTAGGCTGGGTTTTGTAAAGGATCCTGACTCCTGGCTTTGGTTACACTCTATGCTCCTCTTCATCCTCTTCCCCTATCACTGCTGCTCTTTCCTGCTATTCTCAATCTATGGGTTGCCTTATTGACCCCTGTGTGCAAACTTTCAATACAGTCATGATGAGTTCCATGTATTCTCTCCCTTCTAATGAGCTGTATGATGGAATCCTCCTTTCTTGAGAAAAACCTGAAATTCTGGAGAATGGAATTTGTCTGTTGAATCAGTGATTTTACATATGGGTGCCGTGGATAAATTATGAAAGAACAAGATTTTAGTGTCATCTGACGTAGTTTATTTATAAAAGCTGGTTTCTTCATATCATTTCCACTGGGAAATGACCACACTTCCCACATATTTCAAACATGCAACAAAGTGCCCAGAGCAGAGGGCCTCTTCATCTTTCCCGTAATTTTACAGGAGTGCCTTACCATGCATGATTAAACTTTTCCCTTCAAAATGTTTTTGGACTTTTGTTGTAGAGATAATTGCAATAATATTTTTGATATAGAGATTTTTCTGGGTTTTAATATTTTATTTATTTTTTTATTTAAGTAAGCCTTTCCTTTGAGCCACTTTTTACCTGAAAAATACACCACCAATTATTACATACCTTACAAGTAGTTTCAAAGATTTAAATACAACTTTAATTATGTATATGCTAAAAAGCTTTAAGGTAGGTTCTAAAGATTGGTTTTATCAAATATTTTAAATGGATAACCATCTCCCACACCACTAGCACTCCTCCTTAAAAAATATAAAGTCTTTTTAGTGGTGTTTGAGTGAAAGTTGACCTAGTTCTCAAAGGATTTAAATTTACTGAATATGATTTTGTAACTTGAGGCTCTCACCTGTTAAATTTATTGAAACTCATATTGAGTCTGCTGAAGAATGTGCCTAGTTATCAATCACTGGCTAGTTTCTCTGAAGACAAGTTTCCTGAGCGTCACAGACATAAAACTTGTTATTTTAGCATGCTGCCTTCAACCATCTGATATAGGGTTGCAGTATATTACTTGCAAAATACCTATAAAAACTCCAGTTTTCAGTTCTTGAGCATCTTATTAAAACTTGTACTTTTAAAATCCTTTATGACATGCTTACATGAGAGTATAATCTTTCTTATCAAAAGTCATAAAGGACCAAATCCTTCTGTTTAAGATAAAAGAAAGGTTTATTTTGTATCACTCAATTGCTAGTAGCTACCATGAGATCCTTAAAACGTTACTCAATTGAGAGAATTCCTTACTTACACATTTTAGACATTTGAATTTCCTTCCCCCTGTCCCTCTACCTTAGCCCTCTCTGCTTAAAACCCCAGGACTCTCTCAGTTCCTCTTTACATCCCATTCATACCTTAGTCTTCACGTTATCCTATTGGTGAATGACTAGGTCATTCATGTCTTCTGCTTCTACAATGAATATCCAATACTCTTTCTTATGGCTACCAGTCCAAGTAACAGAAATTCATGGCTATCTTCCATCTAATTTCTGTGATTTTTCTATCTTCTATCTCATTTCTCTGCATTTTTCTATATTTTTCAGATGAAATGCTTCAGAATATCCTTGTGTGCGTATGTGTGTGTGTGTGTGTTTGTGTGTGTATGAGAGAGAGAGAAAAGGAAAGATGATTTAGATTTTCATTTGAAATGTCAACAAATCATATTTGGTCTAACTAGAGATTTAAATTACTCAATTCTATGGCACGTAGGAACACTTAATAAAGGTTAGCCATTATTTTTACTGTTATTATTTCCACATGTCTGATGCCTTTAACTAAAATTCCTAGGTGAAGAAAAAAATTTTAGAAGACTTCAAGAGAAAACAAAAGATGGTTTTGGCCTTTGCATTTAAAACATAGAGGGACCTTTCGTGATTCTCAGATAGAAGATGTAGTGATAGAGTTAGGAAGAAATCAAGGACATTATATAGATAGATAGATAGACAGATATAGATATAGATATAGATAAAAACATATATATATGGGGTTTCTTTTTGTTGTTGTTGTTGTTTATTTGGCTTTGCTTTCTGTAAGGTATATCTTTTGTGTTTCCTGGTACTGACTGTAAGATAAAGTTTAAAAGATGGCTTTTCTATTTTTATCTGATTTTAAAAAAAGAAATATATATACTTCAAAGATTAATTTACTAGTCTCATTATTATTACTGTTATTAAGAAGAAAAATCAAATCCATAGAGAGCTGAACATACATAATTCAGCATTTTTCATATGTAATGATTTAACTTCTTTTTTGTGGGCCAATGTTCCCAATTAAGACTTATTGAGTACAAATGAGTATAAGCCAAATATGACTGTGTTTATATACTATTAAATGGTCAGAAGAAAATTGTGTATGCCAGTTAAAAGTACTCTTTGGAATACCTGAATAGTTTTCATGTTGTTGTTCTGTGTCCTTAAATATATTTATATGCATAATTGATTAGATGTTGAGAGCTGAGTTCAATGTCAAGCAGACCTGATTTTAATTCCTAGGTGTGTCATTCTCTAGCTGTGTGGATTTGGTCAAATATTTAACCTCATTGAGCCTTGGTTTCCTCATCTCTAATACAGAGATAGCAGAGATAATAGTAGCTATCTCTTTGGGTTACTACAGAAATATAAATAAAATCTGGAAAGCTATTAGCATGGTGCCTGACACATAGTAAGTGCTTAAATACTGTAATCTGGTATTATCATTATTAACTCTTATTAAAGTAGATTTTTTTTTACTACTGAAAAATAAGTGTATCACGTTAGCTCTAGATATAATTAGTGGAGTATTAACCTCACAGAAGAATAAAAACTGATCTTATTTTCCTCATTACAAGATCTTGTAAAAGAAGGGAATAATTATTGTTTAAAAAATACGTAGCTTACACCTCCAGGTGAAGTGTCATCTTTCTCTTCATTCCATTTTCTCCTCCTTTAACATGAAGTTATTAGAAAGAGACTTTTATCTCAGCTCCATTCTTAAAATGTGTCACCATCCTGATCACTTTTCACCACTCTGTCTCTTTCTCCTACACCTAACAGTCTTCTAATAGATATACCAACTCCTGAGTCACTAAAATCTGTTGTTCACAGAGCAGCCAGCATGATGATTCTGCAACATAATGTGGATCACATCGCTCTCCAGTTCAAACCCCTCCTACAGCTGCCTATTATGTGTAGAACAAAATTCAAAGGCTTTACTCTTCCAAAATCCAGCTCCTGACTAACCTCTGTCCTTATTTTCCACTACTTTTCTCCTCCTTCACGTCATTGCCTACCACAGGTCATTCCCATACTAACCCCAGGACCTTTGCACTTGTTGCTTACCTCCTGGAATTTCCCTTCCTCTGATGTCTACAAGGCTGGCATCCTCAATCTATCTAGTGCTTTCCTTAAGGAAGCCTTCCTCAACCACTCCAACTAAAATAGTGACTTAGCATCAGCCTGTTACCCTTTATCCTGGTCTATTTTTCTTCAGAACCTATCATTTCAAGTTTATGTGTTTATTTGTGGCAGTATTCCCAGTTCCTTGTGCTGGGTTTGACATATACCAAATACTTAATAAGTATTTTTGAATCAATAAATGAATGTTTTACTTTAGAAAGTAATTATTTTTGTACTTTTTGAAGTTTATTCACTTTTTTAGGCTACTACTTCTTAACTTAAAATGATTAGTATATACCACAAATTTTAACCAAAATAGTAGGTAAGTTAATAAACCCAATATTTATTATGATAAACAATGCTAAAGTATTTTCATGTGCAACTTTCATAATATTAACCAATTAATACAGAAAAATTCTCAGTTCTGTGTTGTTGTTCAATCATGGTACTTAGTAAAGTGAGAAAAATAAAGTTCACAGGATGTCTGAAGAATGATAAATCCTAATCAAAGTACAACCTTGTTTGAGTAAAAGCTTTGGTTGTCCAAATTATGCTCCTTTACTTCAAGATAAGATCATAGGTCAGCCATTCTTTGTTAGATAAATATACTTTTCTGTTGACCAGCTGAAGACATTATGCTTTTACTCTAAAAATATCCCCACTAATTTGAAAATTAGCTTTCAGACCTAGGTTATTTGTTGAAGAATAAGATGTTCCTAGCTAAAATATAAGAACCCGCATCCTTATGAAAATTTCAAACTAAAAGACTTCAGATTTCTCTGGCTCTTTTTTAAGGGAACATTTGACCAGTATATTCACAGGTAAGGAGAGACCATAGTTTAGGTGCTCTGCTACCATCCGACTTCATCTCAAGCAGTCCTCTACTCCGATCTATCTGGCCACCTCTACCAGCATTTGTATTTGGGGCTTTCTTCTTCTGCTGTTTGACCAGCTGGTTTCAAAGTCTTCCGTCTATTCATGCTCAGATCCATTCTCCACTCTGCATCCGATCAGGTCTGCTTAAATTGTGCCAGTGATACTTTATTATCTACAAGAAAATGTCCAAGCTGGCACCTGTGGTGCAGAGGCCGCTGTGACTCCCCCATGTCCTACTGCTCCCAGCCGCTTTCATCTTAAAAGCCCTTCTCTGACTAGCCTCATCTTCCCCCCTTAACTCCCTTTTGAGCACAGAAAAGTCACAATAAAATAACTCAATCAGATGGCAGTTTAATATATTACCAAGAAAATTTGCAGTCAGACATAACCAAATTTGAAACCCTTTTTCTAATTTACTAGGTTTGTAGTCTTGGATAAATTACCTAACTCTCTCATTCATAGTTCACTAGCTGGAAAAATGGGAATAATTGTACCTACCTCAGTTGCAAGAAATATATTAGACTGTAAAGCACAGAGCACACAGCACGTGTTCAGCAGGTGGTAGCTGGGTTTAATAATTATTGTGCACAATGGCTGGTAGAGAGTATGCCCTCAGTAATTGTTATTTCTCTTCCCACCTCTTGGTGCAGACAGAGTTTCATCAGAGAGCCTCTTATCCAGTGCCCTTATCTGCCAAACAAACTGCCCACCCTCTGGAGTAGTTAAAGCCCTTTCCAGGAGCTTTCAAGTCCAAATAACGCTGGTGTTTCTTTCCAACCACATGGGCTCCCGCAGAGGCCAGTTGGTAGCCACACTCTGAAAATAAGGCAGAGTTCAGATTTTTACTGCATTTTATGGGCACAAACAACTCAAACTCGGTAAACACTTTCACTGCCATGTGGAGCAAAGCGTACTGAAGCCTTGCTATGACACATTCTGAAGTCTTAAAAAGACAAAGGGAAGCAAAAAAAGTGAAATTTTTAAAAATCTGGGGTAACAGTGAGAGGGCATGACTAAAACAGTAATTACTCTGACAGCAATCCTAGGTACCTTATTTCTCCTGCGGGCAATGATAGGAAACCTCCTGGGATTAATCTGAAGACATCTCTGTAGCACACCAGGCCAATCCTGATGCCAGCTTAAGTTCCTTAAGAACATTGTTTACAATAAGAACAGCCATTCTCAGCAATATGTAATCCGGAAGCATCCATTTTATAGGAAGAAATGTACACAAATTCAGATTAAGGTGCTATTACAAAGTAGTAAGGGCTTCTTAATCGAACCTGTGACACAGCAGGTAGATTTATTTTGACAAGGTAACAAATGATATGGCTTTGGTGGGAGTGTCAGGTAAAAGCAATTATCATCAGCTTGACATGACAGCATAGTAAAAGTGTCTCCCTGGTCTCACCCTCTTTTCTGAGGCGGATATTTTTGTTTCTGGGCATGGTTCTGATTTGGAATGTTCCAAGTTGTTTTTCTTTTCTGAAATGCAGATGTAACCATTGTTTTAAAAGACTCCAAGTGTGTCACCCTGAATTATCCATTTAGGATGGTTCCATTATAAAACGAGTCAGTTACTTCCTGGAATGGAACCATTGCAAAGAGCAATCCTAAACCCTAACTCACTGCAAACATTTTCCTGAATGCATGACATTCATGGCTGTTTATTTCAACAAGGGCACTGCAGTCATACCAAGAAACAGAATGTGCAATGTCAATATCTTTCAAAAGGGGACTTGATAATACATGACTCATATTTATTAAATTTGAACTGCATCACACTGCATCATTTTACCTATTTATAAGGTGATATGCCTACATTAAGCAATTTTTAAAGACTGTGTTTTAGGGCCTAATTTATGAACATAGTAGCCTGCATTCTCCTAGGAAGCTAGGTAAGCACACTAGTAGCCATGCAGTGGTGGTCTGTGCAGCTTGGCTGTGGATGCCATGAAGTTCTGTTCTTCTCCTTAGCTTTATTTCGGGTTTGAACACCACCAACCAGCCATCCACTCATATTATAAGGTTGGTTTATGCAGCTGGGCTTGGATGAGGGTGTGCCCCAGAATCAGACACCCAGCCCATCATTCCCCACGGGGAATATTCCACAGTGAGGGAAATGTTTTTTGTGAACCTCACATTCCTCATCCATAAAATTGGGCACGTAAGGATATCTCTAAAAACCTCAATTTCCTAATTTGTAAAATGGGAATGGGAACACCTGTTTTGTAAAACTGTTGTGACGATTAAATGGGATTATTATGTAAAGTGCTGGCATAGGATTCGAACCCAGTAAATTAGAATTTTTATTATTATTGCCTCAAATTTTTCTTCTTTCAAGTCTTAGTAATTTATAATAAAATTATCATTTTCTTTTCTAATCTCTTATGTTAGTTTGAGGCTACTCATTTACTACTCTAGAACTCTCCCATCTCTGCCCACCCTTGACATACTTAAACTCTCTTGCTTACTTTGTGTCCTTCCCTCTCTGCAAGTTTCATAAACCATTTATACCCTTTCCCCTATGTGGAAGAAATAACACACTCCAGGAAACTCAGATTTCATCTCTGAATATACACCTGGATTGCATTCTATTTGCAATGATTTGAACCCATACAGTAAGGGATTTGTCACTTTAACTTGACTTTACTGGTACCCTGAGACAGAAGGATATCTTCCTTCCTTCCTTCCTTCCTTCCTTCCTTCCTTCCTTCCTTCCTTCCCTCCTTCCTTCCTTCTTTCCTTCCTGTTTCTCTTTAAATCTCTCTCTCTCTCTTTTTTGGTTCTATTTTCTTAAAATAAGCTTTTACATGATGGTTCATTTTCTATTTCACAGTGAGAAAAGGATAGAACAAATTTGGGAAATAAAAGTTGAGGCATACAAGTAATAATTAACTTTTGACATCTTGCTAAATGAGAAACATTCTTTCAGAAATTGATTAGACTTAGAAAGTAGATAAAATTTTTTGTCAAAAAATTTTAAATCCTCGGCAAGTTGGAGGGGGGAGAAGGGGATGGGTATATACAAACATAATGAGTGAGATGTGCAACGTTTGGGGGATAGTCACGCTTGAAGCTCTGCCTCGAGGGAGGAGGGGAGGCATGGGCAATATATGTAACCATAATATTTGTACCCACATAATATGCTGAAATAAAAAAAATTTAAATCCTATAATTTAGAACAGCAACCCATTTTGCTTTTTTACTCTTTTAAGAGTTGCCTAAAATTGTGTGGAGAAGACTACCATCTTGATATAGTAGTTTGGTTTTGGAACTAGGCAATTGCAGCAGGCCAAGACAGAAAAGGAGGAATTGGATAAAATGTATGTCACATCTGGTTTTCTTATTTAAAATGCACTACTCACCGTCAGCACTCTTATAAGCCTATACAAGTCAAATTATGTTTTTTGATTGCTTCTGGGTTTCTTTTATTAATGTGTTGGCTGCTCCTTTAGATTTTTTTCTGTCTTCATTTCAGTTAATCAGTTTCTTATTTTTATCTTTCCAGAGAACTTAACTTCTCAATATGGAAGACTTTTATTTCTTTTTGAAAATACAGAGGACTGTCATCGTCTAAATTGCCAAATTCTATGCTTAGTTCTGTTTTCTTCATAAGCAAAAATTCCCATAACCACTGGCCATCTGATTAGTATTTTGAGTTCCAAGAAACAAAGATCTCATTTCTCTTCATGTCTGTTTTGAAAACCTTGCAACTATATAAGGACAGAATTAATATTTCATGAGTTCTGTATTGCTTGTGAACATTGATTTAGAAGGAATACAAAATGGGTCTAGGGTTTCAGAATTAATAATTTTAACATTTAAAAATCATCTTTTTTATATAGTCAATGTTATAATTTTTTCATTTATAATTTTATTTTTTCATTTATAATTCTTATAAATGAATTAAGAAAGATTCCTATATCCATAGTGCTGCTCAAGAAAAAGGAAAAGAAGAGAGAAGGAATGGCATTATTTAACAGAAGAATACCTGAATGTAGGAGGACTGACCAAATTGGAAAATGACTGTCTTAATTTAACAATTACCTAAGGCAAAGATCATCAATGGATGGAAAAACACTGAGCGCACTGTTGCTAGGGAAGAAGATTCACATGGTCTCATAGCATCACCCCACAGATTATTTACTAACTACAAAGAAGAAAAAGGCTCTTTTACAATGGAAAGATCTGACAGACATTGCTTCAATGAAGTGACCAAAGGTAGCATCATCAATAATGCAACAAGTGGCAGCATGTGCTTCCTAAGACAATGTAACAGGAAGTACATGATATTATTTATGTTGTACACATGTAAAAATATTAAATCTAATACCAAAGATACAGTTGGAAAAATATAGACTATACATTGTTTTACCTGACAATTTGTCAACACTCTTGAAAATTTTTAGTGTCATGAAATATGAGACAAAGAAGATATGTCAATCAAATGCAATCCATTATTCTCCAGTGGATCCTGAATCGGAAAAATTTGAGACAGTTGGGGAAATCTGAATATGGAATATGTGCATTTAATAATAGCATGTCTATGTAAAAATTTGGGGATATGATAGTATGTGGTTATATAAAATTATGTTCTGAGGTGATACATGGTAAATGTTTTTGGCTAAAGTTCATTTGTAACTTGTTGAAATGATTAAAAAATACGGGCTTACGTATGTATGTGTGTGTGTGTGTGTGAGTGTGTGTGTGTATGGAGAGAGAGACAAAACAAATTGGCAAAATGTTTGATGGTAAATCTAGGTCAAAGGTATAGAGGTGCTCATGGTTATTACTTTTTCTAATTTTCTGCAATTGGCATCAGCTAGAGGTACCTATTTTTGTCAGGGAAGACAGTGCAAGAAACTTGTCTCCCTGGCAAATGGAAAGAGTGTTGCTACACCTCTCTGGCCTCTTCTGTGAGGCGTGTGCAGCGCTAACAACAGCAGCTCATACTCACAATACTCATTACCTTGAGTCCACGCACAAATGATCAGGCTGCCAGCATTTCCTGCTCATTTGTCTTCTCCCGAGGTGCTTGGAGAGGTCAGAGGGACAAAGGAATGAAGAAAATGTAGGTGAGGAAATGGGACTTTCACCTACCAGTTCTTTGGAGGCCAGAACAGGGAGACCCTTAACTTACCTTCCTTCCTCCAATGGTTAATAATATATAACATAAAAGTAGAGGCACTCAGCTTTGCTCCAACTTTCCATCTCAGAATCTTCAGAGCTTTTATAAACAGAAGGGCAAATTTAATTTGGTTTCAAGTTGTGTGTACAGTACTTTTTTTTTTTCTGGCATTGCATAGCACCAGCAAAGGATTAAATAAGGCCGTTGATAGCATCTGTGCGTGTCCTATTAAGCATGCTGAGAAAACAGAATCAGAGCAAATAACCTGGAGCAGGACTTTGAGGGCAAGCAGGAAGGCTGCAGAATTGTTTAGAACGCTATAATGTGAATTAGACAAGTAAGTCAGCAGGTGCTTTGGCCCCGAGTAAGTATTTAACCAGGGAGCCAAATAGGAAGGATGTTTTCAAAGGCTTTTTTAGAAAAAGGTAGTAAACAATATAGACTCCTCTTTCATCTCTCAGCTTCCTGGTTCAGCTCAAGCCCAAACTGAAGAGAAAGCTCAGCTCTAACTGTTGCTATCAAAGAAGAAAAGAGGAAAAGGGATTAGGGGAATTGATCAATAAGGTCAAAATTTGGGAGCTAGTCGTAAAGTTATGATGTTTTTTAAAAGAGTCACTTAATTCAGTTCAATATAAGTAGATTTTAATTTAACTTACAGTTTTAATTAGAACATTATAAAATCTCACCCTGAATTCTTCCAGCCTCTAAGTACATTGGCCATGCTTATATTCATGATTGTCTCCCTGTTTGATAAATCTTTCATATGGTATAGACAAGATTTGTAGCTAAGAAATGTTTGTGATTTAGTAATAAAGTAGGAAAATATGGAAAAGAGAGTGTGAGACCTAGTTTAATAAAGTATATTCTTACTCCAATAGAAAGATAATATATTCCCAGCAGCTGCATCAGAATTTTCAAGAATATTTGTAAAACATTATTTTACTCAGTGGAAAAAAAAAAAAACACCATCCAAACCTCTAGTCTTCACGTTTATAAAACAAGTTGCCTCTTACACTTCCCATGGGCAATTTCTTTAAGCAGCTCATTTTCATCCTGACTTGAGATTTTGGTGAGATTCATTTATTCAAGGTAGTCTAGAGTAAATATTAAACACACCACAGAAGAATTTATTACAAGCCCAGAAAATAATTTATTTTAAACTTCATATATTACAAGGAACAGTGCACATGACAAAACACTGGACATAGTAAAATAATCTTGATTTGGGTTTTTGGCTTTATTTTTTTTTTAATATAAAGGCTAACACTTTATCTACCTTGTTTCTTTTAGTATCCATTTCTGAATTCAAGCAGTTTTTAATTTTAAAAAAAGATATTTAAATCTCCCATACAATATTTCTTATAGTTGAATTGTCCTCTTAGGGCTCATATATTGATATTGGAATGCTGTTTTCCCATTTCCTTTCATGGGACTTATTTCCAAAAAATTAACTTCAGATATTCTAGAAGAATCTATGAGCAATTGTATTCTTATTTGTAAAAGAAATGTTTCAGAGGGGGACATTTATATAAGACAGAGTAGTGGAGAACATATTTCAGTTACTCACAGATGTCTAATCCTACGTTTCTGTATTTCTTACTGTACGGAGGAGTCGCCTTTCCTTAGCAAGTTTTTTACTCGATATTTGAGCAACACCTTCAGCAGAGAGATCAACTTCCTGTATGAGGCAGAGATGGATTGTTAAACACCTAAATATCCTCCTGTCAGAATAACTTGTCACTCAGGGAGTACATTCTACATCCCTGTTCCCTTGATTGACTTTCATAACAAACAGTCGTTACATGGTTAGACTGTTTAGTATCAATATTGATTGCTAGGAAATTAAAGTAAACTAAAGTTCATTGACATGAAGCAATCACATGTGGAGTGATGAGATGAAGATGTGAGCAGAGGATTCATGTCATGTGTGATTGCTATGGAACATTCCAGGTGTTTTGAGCAACTTTTTCACCTAGAGAGAACAAGTTTTATACGTCTACTGGTCGGTGCCAGGCAACATGGTTGAAGGATCTAGAGAACATATAAGAGGTCAATGATAGCTACTTCCCCTAAAGCACAGGCTCAGTGCTCGATATATTTAATTTAATTAGTGTTATGTGGCACCCACAGGAGAGCTCTGGGGTTCCATCAGTTTAACATTCAGATCAAAAAGTTACAAATTCAATTTTGTAATGGCCACTCAGGTTTTTGCAAAAAGTAAAACAAATGTTTAATAATAATGATGGTAAAGGTAATACTTAATATTTATTGAGTACTTACTATATAAGTAAGTACTAGGAGCATGTCAGATATTTTCCTTTATCTACATGAGTGAATAGCTAGAGTAAAGCACAAATTATTGGAGGAGAGCAGACTTTATTTTTCTTCTTACTTTTTCCTAATTTACTTTTGTATGCATCCTCATAATTCATCCAAATCTTTTCAAAGCATCCGGTAGTCCATTTTATTTAATTAGCTCATAGAGTCAGCTTTTTTTTTAATTCATAGGAATTTGCCAGTGTTACAGAATGCCTACTGCTATTATTGTCCTCACATTCCAACAAACTGGGAAATGTCTTCAGTGCTAAGTGAATTAAGTAAATCCTGAATTTTTAAATTATTGAAATATATTCTTGCTGCCAGAAAAAATATAGTATAAATCAATAGAACACAATAATGTAGCATCTCTCCTGTTTTTGCTGTTTATTGGTAGTATAATGTTCTTAAAGGAGGCAACTAAATTTTTTTAAACCATTGAAGTATCATTAGAATTAGTTTGCATTAAATGTTATAACATAGGTAGGCTATTTTGACATGGTGCTTCAAAACAGAAAACAAAAAATAGTGTGCTTATGGTTACCTACATGCCATGAATATTCAGTTTTTACTTAAATGCAAATTTACTTACACCATCTGTTTTTTTTTTTTTTTTACTCCATTAAAATGGAGAATTCAACTAGCCTACAGCAGAAAATCTTTTATCTCTTTCTCGTCTCATCTTTGACTTTGGATTATTCCTTGAATTATCATTGCTTGGGTTGTTAGTGTTAAATGAACACTATACCAGTGTTTGTTAAAGTGCATGTATTCTTTAGAAAATTAGTTGTTGGAATGTTATTAGGTATTTGACAGAAAAATAGACTCCTTCTCAATTAAATTCAAGAAATAGCACTTACATATAATTAAATGCTTTTGTTTGAATGTTGTGTTTGGTTGGTATCTTTGTTTACTGCAGGACTTCTCTCAGTAGATATCCAGTTAAATTCTACTAATTTCAGAAAAGAGGGAGTTTAGGTGTTTCATTAACCCCCATTTTGATCAAGTAGAAAGAATCCCTGCCTCAGATGGCAGAAAGGGTTTCATACATAAGAAAGCAGAAAGGCCTTCTCTAAAGTCAGTGGCACTGTACTTTGAAGCGCAGTTAGTGATCAGATTGTAGGTTGTGGTACCATATCTTCATGTCTATTGCCTGCAGCGGAACTGAGCAAAAAACATTTTCTTCTGATGAGACAGTATGATAACAAATAAACAAAAAAATCTCCTGCTCCATGTTTTATCAGGGGCAAAGGACATTTTATGAACTTCCAATTCCCAGCCATACTTAAACAGTAGTTTTAGAAATAACTACTTAAATTAAGGCATTTGGGGACAGAATGGAAAATGTAGAAGTACATTTTTCCAACAATCTGACAATTCACAAAATGTTCCAATGGCAGCTTCATGATTGATTAATATCAAGAGAACATGTTTTGAGGTAAGGTTTCATTCCTGCTTTCTCTCTGATATTAATTACCTCTGTTAATAAATTTGAAATTCATTACTGCCAAAATTTGTGTCTGCTTCTTGGATAAAATTGGAGAGGTACCAGCCAAAGTAATGAGACACAGCAGAATTCTTTAGACTTGTACCTACACAAGAATTAAGAAATAATACGAACTACTTTTTAAAATATATTGTGAAAAATGTCACTAATCTATACCAAAACTATCTTCATAGCTGCCTAAACTTTAGAGTAACTCTCCCCTGATCAGTTATTATGGTCATAGTCAATGACTTTGACTTTGAAGCCAAAGACAATGGAAGTAAAGACTAAGACCTGTGCTATTCATTTGAGTTAAAATGCAAATATTTCAATTTTTTTTAGGAGAAGAAAAGTATGTACATTTTATTAAAGGGCAAAATTTGATCAACTCTGAGAGACTTGAGTACAGAATAGGTTTGGTTTTGATGAGAGTGAGTCGAACGAATGTCAGAAGAATGAACTCAGGTTGTAATGACAGACCTGGGTACCAGAAAGTACTAAAACATGAAAATAAAAAAGCATGCGCATGACAAGGTAGAAAAAAGAGGGAAAATCCAAACTTTGTATGTGAAACAACCTGGTACCTTGACTAATTATGCAGCAAATCTTGTGATGTAACAAACTCTTAAAACTCATAGAGACATAGTGACACCAGTCTGTTCCTTCTCTGTCTTTTACCTTTCCATTCTTTCTTCCTTAAAGGTAAACTCTCAAACTTCTGTGATTTTAAATCAAAAGACATAAAATCTTTTCTTTCCATACCATCATTAAACCTTCTTTATTGCCAGAGATAATGTTGACCCTTGCAATTACTTGATGGTATTATGTTTCTGTAAATTTTGAAAAATAGGCTTCCAAATTAGAAGAGATGAGCCTGAAAGTAGTGAGGATTTCATATTCCAGACAATATTACACTATTGGTACATTTTCTTCAGTCACAGGGACCAGCAAGATATATATGGTGTGAGCGTATATACACACCTACACATTATATATGTATAATTGCATATGTACATAGATGTATGTATACATATGTATATGTGCATATGTACCCACATAAATCCATATATAGTTTATATATATATGAATATGTAAAATTATGAAGTAGAGGAAAAAGACCAAATAGCAGCAGACATCAGTCACCCTTTAAAAACAAAAGTGTTGCTGTTTGTCTGAGAAGCATTGGGAGATAAAATCACTCCATGTGATTCATAACAGCAGCTTATTCTTATTTGAATTGTATTTATAAGATGAAGCTTCAAATCCTGCTAAGTTATCATAACTGTGCATGGGAAATGAAGCAGGACAAGAGCTTAGATGAATAGTTTTTAACATATTTAGCAAAAGGATCTTTTTCCAAAGCAAACATCATATGACAGAATTTCAATATATAAAATTATATTTTCTATCATGTAAGTTCAAATTTATAACAATTATATATCACAAAGTCATTTAAAATAACAAGTAAAAAATTTAGAAAATGAATGTCACAGATGACAACCACATAAGCCTTGGCATTTAATTTATTTATACATTTTTTCTACAATGTTGAACAAATTCTATTTCACATATATAAGTGTTGCAAATGGCTTTTAAACAGCTTATAGTATAGCAGAAAAGATTTTCACAAAGAGAAATTTATCTGGCTGCACAAATTAGTGTGGCAGTAGATATCATCAACATATTAAAATATATGTATTATTTTAATTACATGTGTTAAAACAGTTAGAAAATTTTTAACGAAGCTCAAACTAACATTTTTGGAACACTCCAAAACACCTCTTGGGAGGGAAGGGTAGAGGTGGAAATGCATTGGCTTAGAGAGTCCTAAGAGGAATTACTCAAAAAATGTTTTATTGAGATAATAGAAGCAACAGATGGTATGACAGTCACTTATTGTAGAGATCCTTAAATATTTCTTTTTTCCACATTATCAATGTTCTCCTTAATAATTCAGAAGCAACCAAACCATTTCAATTAAAGCTTACAACAAATGGGTACTGAAAAAAGTAAATCTCTAAATTATGAGTATCATGGTGGCTTGGAATACCAGTTGTCCATGGCCAAATAAAGATGGTGGAATAGGCTAAGAGAAAATACCAGCCTATGGGGATAAAGAGGAGAGAAGAAGAGGAAGTGCAATCAAAAAGAGAAAATGATGTCATAGGTACAATAATATTAAAAAAATAAGGATGGAGTCACCCAGCTAAATCCTAGTCTTCCTTTCCTGATTGAAATTAGATCTTACTATCTTTGAGAAGTAGTCTATGTCAATCCTCTAAAATTGGATTAGGAGCACCTACTAGTCAGGTGCACAGAGATCAGTTGTATTTTTTTTTTCAAATATTCTCTTTCTTGGATCTAAGTGTACACATATGCTGGGGCACCTTCTGCCTCTCTTTTTCATATACTTATACTTGCCTACACCTGATGCTAGATTATGATATTTGTGAAAACGGAAATCACGTCCAACATGTACACCACTATATTCCCAGTGCTTAACTTGGCGTAATTACATAGTTAGCCCTTATCAAATATTTGTGGAATAGATGAACAAATGAAAGAATGATAGTTACTTGTTACTACATGGAAGGTAAGAGGATGCATGAAAATGATTAGGGTGAGCAACTTTGGATAGAAAAAGTGAAGATCAAGTGCACAAATATATATTGGCAAAGAATTTTTCTGTGGACCTCGGTTTTTGTTTTTTTCCCCTCTGAAGAAAAATGCTGTGGCCAGGTTAGATTTCCTCAGCTTAGCAAGGGGTGCAACTAGATAATTTCTAGGGTGATTCATCATCAGATATAGCTCTCAGTGGAGGAAGTAGTGATGTTGATGATTAAGCAGAAGGCATTTCCTCCCAAGGAGAGATGTTTAAAGGAGGGCCTTGTGTCCTGGAAGTGCTGTTTCTCATTGAGATGCAAAGTTGAGATCTTAATCTCTTGGAACATTGCTGGTTCCCTAGACTTTTCAGTAAGAGACAGCCAATAAAAATAATAATATACAGTATCTTACTTTTGTATAGTTTTTCTCAGCTCTTAGAGCACTGTCATATCCATCACCTTATGAGGACATCACAATAGGCTTACCAAAGGTGGTGCAATAGGGGATTGAAAACAGAAGAATGGAGGCTCAGAGATGAAATCTAAGCCCATGTGGCTAAATACTGGCATATTTAAGATGAGAACTTGGTGCTTTCCATCACAGGTTCTATGTGACCACAATTTAGAAAATACAGGCTAAAATAATTGCCTGTGTACAAAATCCCCCAAAATACCTTTTTGGATTTAGATAAAGAAGAAAAATATAGAAGGTAACTATGAGAAGGAAATTCAGCCAAAATAAACACCAATCTTTCAGTTGAACCTATTTGCATGCTCCTAAAGATGCAACAAGGGAAATGTATCACTCATTGTCTCAGTTAAGCTAGTGTGGTCATAAATGGGCAATTGCAGAGCTCTATTCTATATTATTCATATTTATTTAGACAGAGTCTCTGTCATCCAGGCTGGAATGCAGCAGCATCATTATAGCTCACTGTAACCTCAACACTCCTGGGCTCAAGTGATCTTCCTACCTCAGCATCCCAAGTAGCTGGGACTACAGGCATGTGCCACCATACCCTGCTAATTTTTTTTATTAATAGTCTTTGTAGAGATGAGGATCTCACTATGTTGCCCAGGCTGATCTGGAACTCCTAGCCTCAAGTGATCCTCCTACCTTGGCTTCCCAAATAAGCCACCACACCCAGCCCAGAGCTACATTTTAAATAAAGTTGCAGTGTTTCATTTTAATGCCTGATGAAGTATGTGTATTGTGCAGCACCTTTACTCCAAAGCACTTAATAAGTGCTTTCCCACTCCTCCCTTACCCTTGAGAGAGAAAAAAGAAACCAAAAAAACATTTTCCCAAAATCAGTTTGCATAATAGATATCTATTTCTTGAACTCTCATCAGATGTTTTAAAGTTCTTTTGAAAGCTCAGAACTAGAGAGATGTATATGTCCACCATAAACTCTTATAATAAAAAATTGTTCTAAATGACCTAAAATAGAAGTTGTATGTTTCCAAGGTCCAGATCCCACCCATGTTATGTCTGTATCTATCTCTAGCCCTTCATTTTATCTCTCAGGGTATGCTGACACTCTGATAAACTGATAAAATCTTGCTCTGGACACACTAAAGAATCAGAAAATGTTTTCCCCTTGTGTTTTGACAGGAGGAAGAAAGCAGAATTGGCCAGGATGTATTCAGCATCTAAGGACTTGGACAGAAATAAGATACAGAAAATCTGGGGTGGTGGCAGCTATTGTGAGAGATGGCAATGGAACAGAGATTGTTCCAATAGAGAGATGCGGTCTCCCAACAGGAAAGGCATTTCTAACTCCTACAGATGGATGGAACAGTGAAATTTCTAGTCATATATCCCATGGGTGATCTATGAATCTTAAATAGTAGACCTTCAATTTTGTATTCACTTTTAAACTATAGACTAAATAAAAACCTTTTTTGCACATTTTATGTACTTTTTTTTTGACTCCCAAAGGCATGAAGATACTTTTGGAATCAATGCAATATAAATTAATCTAACAGAAACTAGAGTTATATTAGGTTTTAGTGATTATAAAATCTCTCGATCAATACTTATACAGAATATTACTATCTTTGTGTAGAAGAGTAATAATCTTTTAGATATTATCTTTTCACTCAAAAAGGTCATGGACTACTGATGCAGAGAAAACCAAGGTCCACCAGCTTGTCTGGCAAGTATGGCACAAGCAGGACAAGGGTTCAAGTCTCCTGATACACCATATTAGGTTCTCTCTATACCACCAGTGGTACTGAGTTGCTAAAATGTAGGCATCATGAAGAAAGTCTAGTTTGCACATAAATACATATTTTAAAATGTATATATAAACTTAGTTTATATTAAAATTATTAGAAAACTAAGGCAAAATGAGTTATATTCTCAAAAAGTAAATTTCTTCAGCAGTGATTTAAGCACTACTTTTTAAACTGTGCTGGGAACAGAGAAAAGATGTAAATAAGGTGATTAAGTGAAGGAAAGAGAAATGCCTTTCTCACTCCCCTCCTGCAATTGGAGCTGTTATGTTTTAACTGGATAATTGATGGTAGGTTTGTGTCAGGATCCTCTTCTCTATGTGATTTTGGTATAGAGTTGGCTGAAAGGTGAGCTTGTGTGAGATTTGGAAGATGAGAGTGAAGCAGAAGCCAATCCTCTCAGACGGGTATGTAGTCAGACATGGTGATGAACAAATGTAGAGGTTTTTGACAAGTTCTAATCCTTGCTCCCTTGATCTAGCTCATCTTCCTGGCTGACAATTCTGCTGATAAGCAGAGCCTCAGCTGACAGCATTAGATAATTGGTTTCAGCCCCCAGAAGGCTATAGTTACATTGTAAGAACTGCTTTCCTAAACACTGGAGTTTCCATAATTCTTGCCATCTTCATCTTCATGCAGGTCCAACTTCAATGGCCAGATGTTTAGCTTCTTGGTTTCCCTATAAGCTCCAAAGAATGCTTCAGGTAAACTGGTTGGTGACTATTTCTTTGGTTCTCTAAGACCTCCTGCCATAGTGTAAATGTTTGTCTTCTAGCAAACACACATTAAAATTTAATTGCCATTTTAACAGTATAAAGAGGTAGAACCTTTAAGACATGATTGGGCCATGAGGACTCTATCACATAATAAATTAATAAATTAATGGCATAATATATTAATCTCATTATCGAGGAGTGAAGTGGTTCCTTATAAAAGGATGAGTTTGGCTTCGTTTTGTCTCTCTCTCTCACCCTCTTTTTGCCCTTCAACCATAGAATGACACATCAAGATGGCCCTCCCAAGATACTTGCCCTTCAATCTCGAATTTCTCAGCCTCAAAATATGTAAGCCAACAAATTTCTGTTCATTATAAATTATCCAATCTGTGGTATTCTGTTATAACACAAAACAGACTAAGGCACCTCTATTTCAGACTTTTATAGAAGCTTTGTTTTCATGACTAAACCCTGACACAGGCTCTAAAACAAGATAAAAAATAAACATAAAATGTATAAGATTAACAATCTATTAATACAAAAGTGACCCAGTATGAGAAATGTGTTGCCCAGTGGGACCAAGTTAGCTTGTCATCTGGTTTCTGTAACTGGTTTATTTCATGGACCAATAACAAAACCAATATCTACCACAGGCAGTTCTTATTTTATTGTGCATCATTGTATTAAACTTTTCAGATATTGCATTTTTTACAAATTGAAAGTGTGTGGCAACCCTGTATCAGGCAAATCTATTGACATCATTTTTCCGATAGCACATGCTCAATTTGTGTCTCTGTGTCACATTTTGGTAACTCTCGCAATATTTTAAACTTTTTCATTATTATTATATCTGTTATGGTGATCTGAGATCAGTGATCTTTGATGTTACTCTTGTAATTGTTTTAGGGTGCCACAAACCATGCCCATAGAAGACTGTGAATTTAATCCATAAATGTTGTGTATGTTTTGACTGCTCCAATACTGGCCATTCCCCCATCTCTCTCTCTCCCATTGGGCCTCCCTATTCCTGAGGCACAAGGATATTGAAATTAGGCAAATGGCTTCTGAGTGTTCAAGTAAAAGAAAGAGTCACAAATCTCACTTTAAATCAAAACCTAGAAATGATTAAGGTTACAGAGGAAGGCATGTGGAAAGCTGAGATAGGGTGAAAGCTAGGCCTCTTGTGCACTGTAAATGCAAAAAAAAAGTTTTTGAAAGAAATCAAAAGTGCTAATTCAGTGAACACATGACTGCTAAGAAAGCAAAACAGCCTTATTGCTGATATGGATAAAGTTTAACTGATCTGGGTAGAAGATCAAGCCAGCTATAACATTCCTTTAAGTCAAAGCCTAACCCAGAGCAAGGTCTAACTCTTTTCAATTCTATGAAGGCGAAGAGAGGTGAGGAAACTATAGAAGACAAGTCTGAAGCTAGTAGAGGTTGATCCATGAGGTTTAAGGAAAGAAGCTGTCTCCATAGTATAAAAGTTCAAGGTAAAGCAGCAAGTACTGATGTAGAAGCTATATAGTAAGTTATCCAAAAGATCTAGCTAAGACCAGTAATGAAGGTGGCTACACTAAACAATAAATCTTCTAATGTAGACAAGACAGATTGGAAGAAGATGCCATCTAAGACTTTCCTAGCTAGAGAGGATAAGACAATGTCTGGCTTCAAAACTTCAAAGGACAGACTGACTCTCTTGTTAGGAGCTAATGCTGCTGACTGATATCAGCTAACATGTTGATTGATATTCAACATGATTGATAATCAACATGTTGATTATATTCATGCCTGCTAACATAGCATCCATTCTGCATGGATAAGGGAGTAATTTTGACTTTCAATTCTTATTATTTAAGAAATACATTTCATAAGGCTATAGCTGCCATGCATAGTGATTGCTCTGATGGATATGGGCAAAGTAAATTGAGAATCTCTGGAAAAGATTCACCATTCTAAACACCATTAAGAATATTTGTGATTCATGGGAGGAGATCAAAACAGAAACACTAACAGGAGTTTGAAAGTAGTTAATTCCAACCCTTATAGATGACTTTGAGGGCTTCAACACTTCATGGAGGAAGTAACTGCAGATGTAGTGGAAATAGCAGGAGAATTAGAAGTGGAGCCTGAAGATGTGACTGAACTGCTGTAATTTCATGATCAAATTTGGACAGATGAGGAGTTGGTTCTTATGGATGAGTAAATAAAGTGGTTTCTTGAGATGGAATCTACTCCTGGTGAAGATTATTGATGAAATGACAACAAAGGATTTGGAATATTCTATAAACTTAGTTGGTAAAGCAGTGCAAGGTTTGAGAGGGTTAACTTCCGTTTTAAAAGAAGTTCTACTGTGAATAAAATTGTACCAGAGAGTATCACATGTTACAGAGTAATCTTTCTGAAAGGAAGAGTCTATTGTTACAGCAAACTTCATTGTTGTCTTATTTTAAGAAATAGCCACAACCACCCCAACCTTCAGCAACCACCACCCTGATGAAGCCTCAGCCATCAACATTGCAAGCAAGACTCCCTACCAGCCAAAACATCATCTCTTGCTGAAGGCTTATATTGTTGTCAGCACTTTTTAGCAATAAAGTATTTTTATTTATTTATCTTTATTTCAAAATATTATGGGGGTACAAATATTTCTAGTTACATGGATCGCCTTTGTAATGCCTGACTCAGGGCTGTAAGTGTGCCCATCACCCAAACAGCGTTCATTGTACCCATTAGGTAGGTTTTCACTCATCTCCTCCTCCCTCTCCCCATCCCCATTTGACTTCCACTGAGTTTTACTTCCCTCTGTGCACATGTATGCTCATCGGTTATTTACAATGTAATAGTGAGTACATGTGGTCTTTGATTTTCCATTCTTCAGATGCTTCACTCAGGATAATGGTCTCCGGATCCATCCAGATTGTTGCAAAAGGCATTAATTCATCCTTTTTATGGCTGAGTAGTATTCCATGGTATACATATACCATATTTTGTTAATTCACTCATGAATTTATAGGCACTTGGGTTGATTCCACACCTTTGCAATTGTGAATTGTGCTACAATAAACATTTGAGCACAGGTGTATTTTTGATAAAATGACTTATTTTCCTTTGTGTCAATACCCAGTCCTTGTGGGATTGCTGGATCAAATAGTAGGTCTACTTTTAGTTCTTTGGTGAATCTCCATAGAGATTCTCTATGTTTTCCATAGAGATTTTACTAATTTGCATTCCCACCAACAGTATATAAGCATTCCTTTCTCTCTGCATCCATGCCAGCATCTATTGTTTTTGGACTTTTTAATAAAAGACATTCTAAAAGGGGTAAGGTGATATCTCATTGTGATTTTAATTTACATTTCTGATGATCAGTGACAATTGTTTTTTAATATGTTTCATGGCCATTTGTCTATCTTCTTTTGAAAAGCTTCCGTTCATGTCTTTTGCCCACTTTTTAATGTGGTTATTTGTTTATTTCTTGATGATTTGCTTGAGTTCTTTGTAGATTCTGGTTATTAGCCCTTTATCAGTTGTATTGCTTTTGAATATTTTCTCCCATTCTGTAGGTTGTCTATTTGTTCTGTTGATTGTTTCCTTAGCTGTGGAGAAGTGTTTTAATTTGATCAAGTTCCATTTATTTATTATTGTTGTTGCTATTATTGCCATTGGGGCCTTTTTCATAAATTCTTTGCCTAGGCTGATATCCAGAAGAGTTTTTTGTACATTTTCTTCTAAAATTTGTATAGTTTCATGCCTTACATTTAAGTCTTTTATCTATCTTGAATTAATTTTTGTGAGTGGTGAGAGATATGGATCCTGTTTTATTCTTCTGTATGTGGCTATCCAGTGCTCCCAGCACCACTTATTGAATACGGCTTCTTTTCCCCCAGAGTATACTGTTGTCTGCTTTGTCAAAGATCAGTTGGCTGTATGTTGATGTTTTATATCTGGGTTCTCTGCTCTGCTCCATTGGTATATGTCTCTATTTTTGTGCCAAAACAATGCTGCTTTGGTTACTATAGCCTTGTAGTATAGTTTGAAGTTTGGTAACGTGATACCTCCTGATTTGTTACTTTTTCTTTGGCTATTCAGGCTCTTTTCTGGTTCCAAATGAAGCATAGAATTAATTTTCTAGATCTAAAATATGACATTGGTATTTTGATGGGATTTACATTGAATCTCTAAATCACTTTGGGTAGCATGGACATTTTAACAATGTTGTTTCTGCCGATCCATGAGCATGATATGTTTTTCCATTTATTTATATCATCTGCAATTTCCTTCCTCAGTATTCGTAGTTCTCTTTGTAGAGATCTTTCACCTCCTTGGTTAAGTATATTCCTAAGTATTTTATTTTCTTTGTAGCTATTATGAATGGTATTGAGTCTTTGATTTGACTTTCATCTTGACTGTTATTGGTGTATAAGAATGCTATTGATTTGTGCAAGTTGATTCTGTAACCTGAGACTTTGCCGAATGTATTTATCAATTCCAGGAGTCTCTTTGTAGAGTCTTTGGAGTTTTTTAGATATAAGATCATATTGTTAGCAAAAAGTGATAGTTTGACCTCCTCTTTCCTGATTTGGATACATGCAAACCCACAACCAACATCATTGTGAATGGGGAAAAGAATTTGAAAGCATTCCTATTAAGAACTGGAACCAAACAAGGGTGCCCACTGTCAACACTTGTATTAAACATAGTGCTGGAAGTCCTAGCCAGAACAATCAGGCAAGAGAAAGAAATAAAGTATTTTTTAATCAAGGTATGTTCATTTATTTTTAAACATAATGCTATTGCATGCTTAATAGACTATCGTGTAGTATAAACATAACTTTTATATGCACCAGGAAACCAAAATATTTGCTTCATTGAAAAATTCACTATATTGAGGTGGTCTGGAATCAAAGCCACAGTATCTCTGTGTATACCTGTATATAGTATTATAACTCAGGCATTATACACCCATTCTTTCCAATTATTTTAATAACCCCTCATTGAAGTCATCACCAATCTATAGACAATAAAAACTAAGGGTACAAATTTTTAAGGAGCTTGCTTAAGGTCCAAATAGCTAGAAAGTGCTGAAGCTAGGTCTACTTGAATCCATTTTGCCTTTCAATTATTCTAGAACACTTTCATTGTAATGATTCACATGCAGTACTGGCAACTCGGTGGGTGAAGGGTAGGCTAAGGATGATGGCAGGAAAAGAACTTGAGTTCTTTTTGATTACTGGAAGCTACTGATTGTATTTCATCCTGAGCTGTCCTATTTCATGCCTACAGCTATCTGTAGTATTATGTTCTTATTGTTTAAGGTTTAGTATTTTGAGTTAGGGTTTCTGCTACTTCAACCAAAGGTATCTGAACCAACACTTTAAGAGATATTGAATCTGGAAAATATTGCAATTAATAAAGATTCTCAGCAGATAAATTAATTGGCCTTTTTATTTGCCTGTATTACAGGTTTCTTAAGCCCCCAATTCCTTTTGGTTTGATGGTCACCAGGCAAATTTCTCTTTGAGAATTTATATTTTCAGATATTTTAACACTTGTAGGCAATTGTTCTTTATACTGGTTTTATATAATTACTAATTTATAGAAAATCCAAGTTACTTAAAATAAAACATGACTCACAAATCCATAGCAACTCACAATAACTATTGTTTCATTCTTAAAAAACATGCAGACGTAAGTGGTATATGAGCGATAAAAAAGAATGAAGAGAAAATTCTTATACAAACTGGATATTCATCAAAGAAGTTAGAAAATTACTATATTATACTTCTAAGCTGTCACTGAACTTTATAAATGAAATCAATTTACCTCTTTCTTTTTTAATCTCCAAAAATAATGGAGCGGAGATAACCAAAGAAAGTGAGTTAGGTTCAAGTCAAAACAATCACAAATCAGTAACAGGTTAAAGGCAAGTTCATTGCCGATGGCAACATACAGCCCTAGATGATGTGAGGAAGAGAGACACATCCTGATTCTTAATCACATTCTAAATTCAGTCTCCAAAGATAAATTGCTAATGACATCCTTTCACTCCCATCTTCCACCTGAAACATGCTAATCTTCAAAGCCAGTGGTCAATTTAAAAGACAAAAGAGATTAGGGTGATTGATTCTTTGTTTTTAACTTAGTTTTTTTATAAAAAAAAGACTTTGGACATTTTATTTGACTACACCCCTAAACTTACTTATAACACTAAAACATTAAAAAAAAATGAAGTATTGTCTTCCAGTTCCGGAAATGGGCAGAGAAAAACCCAAAGAGATAAAAATGAAAGAACAAGAAAAATGCATTTTTGTTGATCACATCAGGCTTCCTTTCATAAAATATTCTTTTAGGTGAACTTCTCCGTAATGAAAATTTAAATTAGCAAAGCTGCAGAGTCAAAGAGTTTTTTCCAGCTCACTAGTGCCTGTTATGATGTATTCGGTGACCTCAGTGACAGTCATGCCTGAAGAAAAGTTACAAAGATGCAAATGTCTACATGTGATTTGCAAGCAACATTCATATGCCTGTTTTTGTCTTATATTTACATTTAGCCTGTTTCATCTATATCTACATTTTTTAACACAGATGTTATGAACAGGATTATCGTCACCTCTTCTCAATGGCTCACTTGTGCTTGTGGATCATTATTGACCTTTTCATATAAGAACTTATGGATATATTAAAAAAATCAGAAAGATGAATAAGAGAGTTCTCCTGAAAAGTGTCTCCAGAGCACACCTTTTAACAGAAATCTTCATCTGTGAATGCTATTGAGGTACTAGGTGAAAATAAATATCGCAAATCTTGTCTAGCTGTAGGTTAAACTTGAGAAGAATGTAAGCTGGCCTCTGGAACCCTTCCTGAGGCCCCAGTAATGGCCTTTTTTCTTCTCCTGGAAAAGGCCCTCTCTCCTGTCTACTGCCAGCTCTGCATCTTGCCCTGAGCCTGCTCATTTTCCCAGCACTAATGAGGAGTCTCTAGTTGGGATCTGAAGAAGCTAGTCCTCCCAGACCCTGAAAGATGTCCCAGATTGATAACTCAAAATGGGATTTCCTAATATAAGTGTGGGTTTAGGTATGAGCATGAGTAGTTGAAAAGATACTTTCAGTCATAATTTTGAAGAATGTGTGCTTCATTAACCACATCTCCTGGTCATTGAATAAGCACAGAACCATGAAATGACAGGATCTACTGCACTAGAAATGCAACATCAGTGATGCTCGGTGTCTGTGGCCATGCTGATTTGTTAAAATGTACAAATCTCATAGTGTATTCGTCTGGTTTACTTTCTGATGTCTCCCAAGCACCTAGGATAGTTCTTGGAACATAGTAAGCCCCTAAGTAATGTTCAATAAATGAATAAATAGATAAATCTATGTAATTTTTTATCCATAAAGCCTCAGGCCAAAAAAAAGAGCCCCTTAAATGTCAAAACATTTCTCTATCAGAGTATCTTCAGAGCCTGAAAACTTTACTTTTTAACAAAGACATTGGGAGGTATTGATGCTCAACCAGGTTTGACAACCATTGGGGTAAATGGGCTATGAAGTTTTTTTCAGCTCTAGAATTATTTTCCAATTAGAGTCTAGAGAGAATGGCAAAAGCATAACTGAGTTTAGTAAATGTCCATATGAAAGATCTTTAGTAGAGAGATTCCTGTGCTATCTCAAAGGATGCAGCAGGAGTTGTAAATAAGAGCTAAAACTGAGGTGTCTCTTCTTAATCTAATCTTTGTAATGGCAGGAGAGGGTCTCCAGCACAGCCACGCAAGACTTCCTGTCTGTTCCACATTGCCCACAGAGTCAGAATGTGCCTCTGATATGTTGATGTTCATTCAACACATCACATCTCTCATTTTTGAAGTCCAGAGGGAGAAATAACTAAAAACTCTTATCCTTGTAATTCTTTTCACCCAGAAGAAATAACAAAAGAAAGGGACATCAGATAAGATGCTCGGGTAAAAGATTCACCTTGATTACCTCTTTTTAAAGATTTAGCCATGAGATGAAAAATTAAAAAAATTTTTTTGTAAGATTTAGTGGATGAGACTAATGAGGGTATGAAAAATGCTGAAGGGAGCAGTTCTATCCCATTTAGTAATGGCAGTAGAGATTCTGACAGAATCTCCATTAGCAATTCCTTTCTAAGATAACTTAATTTCCTGATTAAACATGCATTTCTAAATCATATTGACATTTTAAAAGAGAAACAAATACTGGTGCCAACTCTCTTGGGCATAGGAAAAAAATGTTCCTTTTTCTTCCCTACCACTGCCACATAGCTTATTTCACTTCTTCCTGTTTTAGTGCCCAGAGAGAACCACATAGTTTGGAAACTGCCTGAATCTAGGCACTGCAGCTCAACTGGCTTGTAAAACTTGTGGTGGAAACTAATTTTAGATAGAAAAAGAATTTTGTGTGTTGGCTTGGACAGCTCACAGCTGTGTGAGGTTGAGTACATGTATCTGGCCCTGAGTATGTGTGTATGTGTATGTTTGGGAGCTGAGGGACAGCAGGAGATGGGAGGGATGTGGTTTTCCTGGACTAAACTAAGAGTCGGTAAACTATGCCCTCAAATATGGTCTGCTGTCTATTTTTACAAATAAAGTTTTATTGGAACACATCCATGCTTCTTCATTTATATGGTGTCTATGGCTGCTTTCACACTATAATGGAAGAGTTGAATAGTTATGACAGAGGCTGTATGGCTCACAAAGCCAAAATATCTGCTATTTAGCCCTCTAAAAAAAAGTTACAAACCACTGGACTACAGATTCCATAATCTAGTCAGTATTTTGTGCAAAAAAGGAGAACTCAATGAAAGCAGCTGCCTACAGATGATGAATGCTCTACAAGTAAGGCAGATAAGCAAAAGGCTCCGCCAAAGGATATATGCAGATGGTTTGTGCACAGGTGGGTTCCTCAAAGATCCAGGATCCGTTAAGAGAATTAATAATCTGAAAGGTTTGTTTTCTACTAAAAAAAGTGGTGAAAGACCAGCTCCTCTACTTTAAGTAAGTTTTAATTTATTTATAACTTCAGTTGAAGTTCTGTTCTCTTCTTCCCTAGTAAATTTGCTTCACAAAAAGGTACTATATAGTAAAATCTTGAGAGATTAGCAGCCATTAGCAAGTTAGGACTTTGTTTTTCATTTCTCAAGTCAGCTCCTTTTAGACATGATGCCATAAGAAAGCATCTGGGATATTCTCAATGAGATAATTAAGAAAATTCACTTCAGAGGAGGGTTTGAAATCAAAAGCTTATTTCTTCTCTTTTAAAAATTGACTTTAGCCTCCAATTTTTTCATATTTGCCTCAATTAGAATTATATTTTTCATTTATTAAAACATGACATTTAAAATGAGAACTTACATAGAATGAAGTTGCTGTTATAATTAAAAAAACGAAAAACAAAGACACATACTGTACTAAAGGGTGGAACTGTGCTTTAAAGTCCAGCCATGTGGCTTCTTATGGAAATATAATGAGTTAAAGATGAAATTCCATTTCTAGTTTGCATACATCTTGCAAAGATTCTGCCCAGTAAAATGGTAATTGGAGTCTTTTTTACAATAAATATTATAATTTTTAATCCTAATACTGTAAGCTATGAAATGTCTCCCATTTCCCTACCATATGTTTTTTGTCCTGTTTCTCAGTCCAAGAGACAGAAATAAAATAAACACCTTAATGAACACAATACCAATCCTCCTGAGGCTCCGTGCCTATCTTATGGACGTAACATGGACCAGGGATTTTGAAGACTCTCCCTAGAGAGCAAAAATTTGCCTCACTTCTCAACCCAATGTGGTCTGCAGAAGTATTCAGTCTGGCTTGTTACTAAATTGCTGTAGCCTCCTAGTAACTTGCAATTTGCAATTGTAAGTATATTTGTGAAGTGTAAACGGGTTAATTTTTCCCTTTGGAGCTGATAGGAAAGCACTCCAAGATGGCAGTGAAGTTAGGGTGGGGTTGTTTCAGACACTGGGAGGCTGATCATGAAAATATGGCTCTCTGTTGGTCTTTTTTGTTAATTGCAAAAACATGAGGAGGAACTCCTGTTGAGAAATCATATTAGAAACAAAATATTTTGAATATTTCTCTCTAGTGATTATAGACATATCATGAGAGGAAATGAGACTTTGGGGGAAAGGATTCTCAGGCATTGGGTGTTCAAGTGGTTACTTGTCTCCAACTTAACTGGTCATCACGTGAACTTATCAAATATCCATTTATTTCTTTCATCAATGCAAACATCCTGGCGGCCACACATCTCAGGGAGGGGGCAATTCTGCAGAGACCTGCATAAACTCATCACAGCTGCTCTACCATCTGACAACCTGATGGTCGTGAGGGACCTCAATGCACGTGTTGGCGGTAGTGCCAGAATCTGGAAGAAAATTATTGGACCACAGAGGATTAGTCTCTTCCTGAATGGTGAGCAGGCCAAGCAAGAACTTGTAATGACAGACAACAGCTTCAATCACATAAGTTAGGAGAAAATATGATGGATATGCTACAAATCAAAACCAGTAACATCTCATTCATTTTGTCATTGTTTCACAGCAGAATGCCAAGGAGGCAGACAATCTGAATGGCTCTGAGACCATTACATGGTATGCTTCAAATCATGAGAGCACAAGGGTGGGTGTTGTGCAGTGCCTCTGAGATTGATATTTTAGTAATCTCAAATCACAGCAAATAATAATATGAATAAGTAATCTTTCAAGGATAATAGAGCAACCATTACAGAATAGAAGACTCCCTGTGGCAAACTCAACATAAATCATCTTATGCCATAATTTGCCTATAAGCACATCAAACTTCAAACTGTATTATGGCATTTTCCATTATACAATATTTCTTTTAATGGTTTCCCAATTCTGCAATATTGTAATTCTGATCCCTCCAAGAAATTCCCACCTTCTTACCCACACTACATCTGTTAAAATCGCGACAACTTTAAAAGCTCAGCTCAAGTGTCACTCACTCTTTAAAGCTTGCCTTTCCCAGGCTGGCTGGAAGTTATCTCTTCCTCCTCAGAAGCCAGTAGCATATTTTTTGTAAGTTTTAGGGACTTAAAAATACTTATTTTTATTATAGATAATTATATATATATATGTCTTAACTGACCTACAAAATATTTTGCCTTCTTTAGTGCAGAAAACTTAATATATTCATTTTTGTTTTCCAAGAGCAAATGTCTTTAACATAATACATTCTCAATTACTAGTCTTGAACCAAAGATTTGTTACCTTGGATCTGACACTGATTTGGGCGCCATATTGTGCTTTCCAGATTCTCCAAAGAGTATCTTTTCTGACCTCAATCTGAGTACATCCTTTTTAGATATTTAGAGGATCAGTGTATCTGTATAGCAGAGTTTAAGAACAGATTTCAGCTCTGGTTTGTCAAAGAAACTGTTGGCCATATGCAGTCTCCATCATAGGAGTTAGTGCCTTTGCAAACACTGGCTTTCTAAAATACCCTGGATAAACTCTTATAATATCTGTAAGAAACAATTATTTTCAATGATGTGAAATGAATATTAAATAGCCTTTTCATAATTAGCTAGTCCTTTTGTCCACTTTTCCCGGTGATCTTTATTTCTCAGAGATGGTCATGTCTGCCAGTTAAAATTCAACTGTTTAAGCTGGGTGCGGTGGCATGCACCTACGTCCCAGTTACTTGGGAGGCTGAGGCAGGAGGATTGTTTGAGCCCAGGAGTTTGAGGTTGCAGTGGACTATACTGACACTACTACACTCTAGCCAGGGCAACAGAGCAAGATACTATCTTAAAAAAAATTCAGTGTTTAATACTCTAAAGTGATAACGAGTCAAGTATGGGAGAACATTATTGACATGGGAAAAGTCAAGGTCTAAAATATGTTTCTGACAACACAATGCTAGTAAATATAATAAAAATGGTATTGTATTAAATGAAATGAGTTCTGTGAAATCACAACATGGGTTCTAGCCTGAGCTTAGTGTGTGAAAGTTTAATAAATCCTTCTCTAAGTTTCTTCCTCTCTGACAATACCTTCTTCTGGTGGAAGATTCTATATGAATTCATTTCATATAGAATGTAAAGGCTATATAAAGTGTTTTGATCTAACTAGCAATACGTTTTATCTAAAATTAAGGTAGATTCTCAAAAATGTGTTTTAACTAAGCTATCTTTGAGGAAGATCAAAGATAGATATTAAAAAAAATGAAATTTAATTTTCAAATCATTAAACTATGCTACCCCAACTTGTTTTTTTTTTTTCCTGAGCCCATTTGGCACAATAAGAGACTTATTGGGACTTACTTACTTGCTTTTTAATATTCTATGTGAGATTTAAGGGAGCATAACTTCCTCTCTCCAAAGGTAGGCATGGCTTGCATGACTGCTAAAATAAACAGTGGACAATATGTGGCATGATCTTCTTGGGGAGGTGCCAAGATTTCAAAGAATAACGTTAATTTTACCCCTAGCAAGGCCAGGATCTTGATTTTGTTAAACTCTTAATATTAGATTTTTGCTCTGTGAGCTCAACACTACTAATCATCAGGTTAAGGGGAAGGAAAAAAAAAAAAAAGGCATGGCACCTTAGAAAAATTCCAAAGTCACAGCATAAATTTTTCATCGGAGTATTAAAGTTTATCCTTTTCAAGTGCAAAGCACAAAGAATTGGGGAGTGGGTGTTAGCCTCCAGAGAGAAGGAAGCAGCCCTCCCTGGTGAAGCTGTATCCTCAAGAACAGCATCCCCACGCCACATCTTGCTCCCATTACTGCTCTTTTCAACTTTTGCTGACAGCTCAAGTTCAGAGGTTGCCTTGTTTCCCTTGTAGTTGATGTTAGTTCAACATTAGACTCTAAAGGTGGAGCAAACACAGAAATTAGTGCACAGGGATAGGAGAAGAACTTTGGCAGCCAAAAATAACATGTGTTTTACACTTGGGGCAAGTATATAAATTAAAAATGGAAAAAGTGGGCAAAAGTGAGATAATTGGCTGATATAAATACCTGTCAAACTGGACTTTCTCACTGAGATTCTGAGCTGAGAAACAAATAAAATTGCTCACTATCACCCTCAACCCTCACTCTAAGTCTTTAAGAAAACCTCAGGGTGCTTTTATGAGTTTTGGATCAAGGAATCTGGCATGTAAGTGGGAAGGAGTTAAGAAAAAGGTTTCCTTAGCTATTTTATGCCAAAAATTTGTGTCTAGGAAGAACCGAGAAAACAATATCCCTGCTTATTTCAAAATAACATTAGGCAGTTGATGGAAGTCAAGAAATCATGAATACATAGTTTTTCAATTTTTTGAGGGCTCACAATTGAATCTGTTGTCTGAACTTAATGGGTCAGTTTGAGTCTACAACAGTCAGTGGTGATAAGGTAATGATAGTTGAAAAGTTATGTTCACTTTATGATTGATACTGAAGAATGAAACTGAAATAATTAGATGTGTCAAGTAGAGGTTTGATAAATTACAGTATACTTTTATATTCAGGTGTTGAAAATGGAATAAAAGGTTACATCAGGTTTCCTTATCTCCATCAGCATGTTTCTAAAGCTTTTTTTGCTAAATTCCTGGGTGTTAGAAAACCTGTTTGAACTGCACTTCATTTGGATTATATAATATACAGAAGATTAAGGGCTAAAATTCTTTTCTAATTAATCATAGAAAATAGGTATTAGGCCTAAGAAAATTATTTCCTCTTTAGATAGGCAAGAAGCTATCTTTTTTTTTAAAGGAAATTTTCATATTAGGTTATATGAGTGGAGTAGCCAAACTGCTCTACATCAAAAGGGAATAGAAATTTAGGAGTGAAGGTAAGCAGATTGAATGGAGAATGTTGGAGAAAGAGAGAGGAGGCCAAGGAATATGAGACAATGAAGGGCCCTGAGTTAAAGAGAGAGAGAGAGATTGAGATTAGTGAGAAATTGTGGTCAAAACCCAGAAAAAGTGGTCAAAACCCATATAACAGGAATGCAACATGTAACATTTTAACTTTTTCTAACAACCGGGACACATGTATGCCCCTATCACAAATCTGTTGTGTGAATGCAGAGTTGAATGAAGAATTCAGTAGTAAGAGTTGAGATAAGCCTGAGAGAAAGAGAGAGGTCAATGGGTGAAGGAAATAGAAATTCTGGGTCACATTAGTCCCCAGGATTTCAAACAGGTCTTGAGGACAGTACCTTAATTTTCCTATTGCATGTGGGACAAGAGTTTTAAGTGAATTTTATATAAAGCTAAGGTACTGGGGTGACTTCAGCCGACACTTAGATTGATGTAGGATGCTTCTATTTTTCTCCCTTAAATGTCATAAGACTATCCAAGAGACCGTAGTCATCATGAATATAGAGCGCATGACATTTGACCATGATGGAATTCATACTTAAGTAGCATATAAGCACCTCAAAATAAATGAAGCTAATATAATAATCAGAGGATCTATCCAAATTATCATGAAGAACATGTCTTCCTCCAAGTTTTTTCTTCTCTCTTTTTTTTTTTTTTTTTTTGAGGAGAAGGAAAGAGAATTTTATTACTTTGCAAGCAAGGGAGGAAAATGGTAGACTATCACCTCAAAATCCAAATTCCTGTACATAAGCAGAAATATAGAGCTTCCAAAGGGAGGGCCCTCAGTTCTAGGCTATTTTCATTTAACTACACTTAATGATTCTTATCGTTCCATCTCTATCGAAGACAAAGCCTGTGACCATAATTTTAAATGTTCTAAAAAACTTGGTGCTATAAAAAATAAACAAAATAAAATTAAAAGGAAAACATGAGCAATTTCAGTAAAACTTCAGGAAAGTCTTTTTCTCCCTGGGGCAAAAAAGATCCTAAACAATATGCCTGTGTATCCACCACATAACCTCATAAGAATATTTCCAAGATGACAGTTCCTAGAAATACCTGGCTTTCTTCATTTTCCTTCTTTAAAAGGATTTTCAAAGAAGTTCTAGGAAATATCTAACCCTAACAATGTGGTTATTAGTAGCTTCAGAGACCATAAGTTTCCCTTATGAGAAGCTTGGCAAATTTTGGTGTCATTTAAACCAGCCAAAGAGCAGTATATAATATACAGAAAATTAAGTCATATTCAGAGAATTAAAAAGTCTCTGAGACATTTCTTGAAATTAAGTCCTACTTTGCTTTTAATCCATCCTTCCCTTAAATAAACTCATGTCCAATAACCACAATCGAGGTAAAGAATGTCTTTAACCTAATAAAAACTAGCATATTTTACAGCTTTTACAATATCATGGTTAAATAGGTGGAATTATTATTTTCCTATAGTGTGCATGTTAATTGGATTTGAGCCCAGAATTCCAGAACTATGTTGAATATTCTATTCTGTTCTAGAATAGACTTTATCTAAGAAATATATACTGATTGCTACAAAAATGCAAATTATTTTGAGGGCAAAATCCATGAAAATGATTCCATCTTTCAACCCCAGGAAGCACAAGTTTTTGTTATGTTTCAACTACTTGAAATTTTCATCAGTAGAGGCAAGTTTGATTTTTAGGAAATCTTATTGAGAATGTGGGTAAAGTATAGGTATATCTCTTTTGTCCTTAATTTAGACTTAAACCTTAATTTTGATTAAAGTCAATAGTTATATGTAACAATACATAAATAAAATCTCAAAGATATTTGATTAACCAAGAAAGTCAGTAAACATCTACATGCAAAAATCTTCTTAATAGTTTGTCTTAATTATGGTATAATGCTAGATTAATTTAAAGTGATTCATTTTAAAACAATGTGATCTAGTAATACATAAACAAAGAAATCTCCTGATTAAACAAAAATAATTCTATATTTAGGTTAATTTTTATCACATTAACTGTGTTATTTATTAATACTAGAACAACATATATTTTAAGGGATGACATACATCAAAACTGAAAATGTCTCTTAGGCATTTAATTCAAAAACAATCTTGAATTATTTCCAATCCAGAACTATGTTGAAATTTTGCTTAGAATTGGAGGATGATCTATGGTTTTTCTTGACATTGCCTTCATGTTGCTTATCAATTAAACATTCTCAAGGTAAAATTTTTTTCATAATTACAATTAAATTGTTTATAATTAGTAAGGAATTAATATGTTTAATAACAATCCTCTAAACTGTAAGATCTATGAGAATAAGTCATAAATACATGTTGAATTAATGAAAGATTACATAATTGATTTTTATTCATCTATTTATAAGTTCTTCAAAAGAGATATAAAAGTCTCTATTAGAAGTTATTGGCAGATAGAACTTAAATCATGAAGAAAGCAATTCAAACTCTAAAAATGAAGTTCAATTCAGTTTTTATTTCATTGCTTCATTCACAAAATTAAAAGGTTTTTGTCTGTTTATTTGATGGTTTTTTATTGATCAAAATTAGTGAATTTTTTCAGATCATTTGGCTCATTAGCCGTTTGTGTTTTCTTGAATATTACTGATCCCACACTGTTTTGAGCCTTCTTGGTTTCCAGCGAATGACTAATATTACACATGAATCATTCCTCAGCTATACTTATCAAATTACTTTAACTTATTTTTCTTGCCAAAAAAAAAAAACAAATCTTGTGTGTGCATTATAAAGTACTTTGTAGTTATAAAACATGTAATTAATATATAATTCCTAGAAATTATCATCAATTATAAATCTATTTCTTTACACGGTATTTGTTTTGCTAAATACAGTAATGACTTAGCATTTAATTACTATATTTTGCCATCAAACACCAAGAACTTCCGCAAACAACTTGTGAAGTCATTACATTTATTTTTTGCAACTGGCAAAAATAATAAGTAATATGAAAAATACTCTTTATTTCTTTGAGTTTAAATTTCATATAAAAGGAGTTTTAAGACAGATAATTCATAGAGTTATAAAAATTTAAAGTATTGTAATATTTTTGTGAAAATTACTTTTGCTCATACATTTTTACTTCTTTTTAGAACGATAGTAAATTTTCTAATACTTTTTTTTGCCACAGAGACAAAATAAATTTTAATAGCTGTATAGTCATTACAATTATGATATTTTCTTCATAAACATCTTATTTTCTGGAAATTTTCAAGGTTAGTACTGCATTTGCAAATTACAAAAATACTAGAACCATTTTTATTTTACTTTATTGAACATTACATAACAACAACAGTAACAAAATAAAGGCATTTGCACAAAGAAACCATATTTTTTTAGCTTGAGTAGCATTATGATAGCCTGTAGAAAATGTTATCATTTTGTTTAATAATTAATTTTAAAGTTATGATTACATTGCTATGATCAATTGTCTACTAAAAATAGTTGCAATGAAAAGTAAATCCAGAATAACATTTTTAAAAACAAATTAGAACCTTGCAGTCAAAAGGAATACTTTTAAAATTAAAAGTGCATCAATAAAGTACTTTAAGAATTAGATTACTTAAATTTTTCTCTAAGAAAATTAGAATAGGACTATGAATTCAGAGAAAAAATAAAAATGTAAAATTTTTTCCTGTTAAAAATGTAGCTTTTTAAAATGCATAATAGCAGGTATCAAATGGCTATGGTATTTAGGTTCTATTGGACATCTTTCAAAACATGATGTAGCAGTTTTATGTAAGGATGCCAATATTATGCTGAAAACTGCAAATTTTGTAACTATTTAAATTAAAGAAGAGCAGTTTCAGATGTCAATTTTAAAATGTGTAAAAAGATTTCCATTTAATATATGTAAATATCCCCCCATCTAGTAAGTAGAGCTAAATCTCCCATTCCCATTGAGGGTGGCCTATACTTAGTTCTTGCTTTGAAATAACAAAGTATGGGAAGGGAAAAATAACAACTTTCCAGTGGAGAAACCTGGCAAACACTATCTTAACCAAGTAATGAAGGTTAATATTACCAGTGAGTGATGTTACATGGATACCATGTACCTTCTGGTTTGATATGATGAGAAGGACATTTCACCATTGTGATATTCTTCCCCAAAACCCATAAACTCAGACAAATCATGAGAAAACCATCAGACAAATCAGAGCATTTTACAAGATGTCTGGATAGTATTTCTCAATATTATGAAGACCATAAAAAATAGAAAAGACTGAGAAAATGTCACAGACCAGAAGGAGACAAGGTAGACCTGACAACCAAACACCACGTGGATGTCGGAGTGTGATTCTGACACAAAAAGAAGAAATTAAAATAGGTGAAATCCAAATAAAGTATAGAGTTTAGTTTTAGAAAATGTGTAAGGAATTCAGAGGGATTAAAAATTCCTAGGGGCATCAGAAAGGCAAAAAGTTTGAAGACACTTGATCAGATGAAAAATTTTATAGGTGTGCAAGTAGAATACTCTTAATTTCAGAAGTATTCCCTCTGACTTTTTAATTTGAATGTTGCTTTTAATAGAAATGCTTGGAAATAGCTCAAATGCCTACCAGTATTATAATGGATAAATAAATGATGGCATAATTGGCTAATGAGTACTATACATCAGTTAACAAGAATGAACTAAAAATTGAATCGTCAACAGAGTTCAATAAAAAATAATAATGTTCAATAAATAAAACAAGTTGTCAAAGATATGCACAGTGTGGTGCTATTTATCTAAAGTCAAAACATACTCAAAATAATTCTATGACTTTTTATGGATGTATATGTATTTAGAAAAAATACATGCATGGGAATGTTATGCATCTAGATAGAGTGGTTCATTATCAGTAAAAAGGAAAGAAAATTCAATAAGGGAAGGGTATTCAGAGGGTTCCAATTTATCTATAACATTTTATTTATTTTAAAATAATCTTAGTCAAATGTAAAATGTTTATATTATTACATTATTATTTACATTATTCTAATTATAGTTTTAATAATTAAAAGTAAGGAAGATGGGAGTTTAGGTAGGCTGTCAAGGCAGGGATCTAACTAACATGAAGTGACTTTTGGGAAGAGACCGGAAGCCCTTAGCGATAAGTAGTGCTTAAAAGTCCAACTGATGGGCTACAATAACCAAACCCATTATTCAAAAGGCACCTGGCCCTCAATTGAGCCTAGAGTTCAGCAGTAGAAATCCAGTTTTTTGGATGAATTTTGTGAGAAAGGAGTTCAGTCTAAGAGCAACCAGCATGTTAGGGATTCATATATAAGGACACAAAACCAAAATCTAGCTGTTAGAACTGAGGTTTAAAGTCAGGACAAAGGTAGTACACAGCAAAGATTAAAACCATTATGTTTTACCAAGCGGCTACTTTGTCAGATTTTCCAAAGTACTTCAAGAGGTGTCATTGCTAGTGGTGTCACTGGTCCAGTTACATATTCTTCCAGTGCCTTAGTTCTCCCTTTATTAAATGGAGATAAAAACTGTACCTACTTCATAGGATGATTATGAGTATTAAATGAATTATTACATGTAAGGTGTTTAGAACAATGCCTGGCACCTAGTTAAATGTGATGTAAGTGCTTATAAAACAAAAATAAATAGCACCATGTCTAATAGAAATTTTCTTTAGCAATGTTGATGCATTTCCACTCAAATAAATTAATTGTCTGATTTGGCAGGAGCAACATGATCATGCGCCAAAGCATGAGTTGACCTATATGGCTTTTCCTCTGAAAACTTCAGAATATATCTCATTTGTGTGTGTTGACAAGCAGTGAGAAGTGAAAAGGTTTTCTTTTTCATGTCTTTCCTAGCAGCACTCATTGACTTATGTGTTCTGGGTTAGACACAGAGCAAAGAGCTATGACAGAGAATGATGAAAGTTTCCGAAAGAGGCAAGTGTGAGTCATTTGAAATTTATTAATAAGATATGAGATATCAAGATATTTATCAAGTTTTTATATAACAATTTCAGTATTCACATAAAAATGAAACCATTGATTGTTATAACAGAGCATCTAGATTTTTTAAAAATTATATTTTCAGCATTGTACAGTTTGAAACGACTTATATTTTTAAAAATATGGTGAATGCTGTATGACATGTGATCAGGCCAAAATACAAATGCTATTTCTCTCTGAAATTTAGAACGACTATTTCACCACTAGCATTTTTGCCTAGAATTTTATTAAAACAATTATTTCTCTCCTCCATGTCAAACAGAAGTCTTTCTTAGCTCAGAAAATGTTACACTTTTTAAAGTGATCTATTGTTCCATAATAGAAGATTTATACATACTTTTATATATATCAATGTGTCTTTGGCATTTAATATACATACCATGTCACTCAAAGAAATATGTGATACCTGTCTCCTGAGAAATTTGTAGAACATTCAGGCAGCTTCAAATGGCATTCAGTGATGATAGAGGGCTTGAATTCACCAACGTCATTAAAGGAATCCTAATGAAATAATGTATATTTAAAACATATCATTGTTTTGTATCTTTTTAAATCTCAGTATCATGCAATGTGGATGTGGATGCCACTTGTCAGTTATGATATTCACATCCAGCACAAAACCCATAGCTGAGAGCATTGGGGAATGGTAGTATTTGTTTCTGCCAAGTTGTACTAAGAAAGCCTACCTTGGATGTGAATAAATAGACATATTACAGGAGTTGCAGAAAACAGCTAAGTCTCAAATTTCAGGAAATTACTTGTTTTTCTTGGTGTGGTACATAGAATTGTTTTATATTGTTATAATAATAAAAGGCTGAGAGATAAATTAAATTATTAAATAATTGCTCTCCTCTTGCTGTTAGGGGAGAGAGAGAAAGAAGCCCGTGGTCTTAAATCCTATTTTGATTATCTGCAATGGTCAGATAACAATAATACTTATTCAGTAGGTTGTTCGATTACTCATCATTTAATCTGATCTAATCACTGAATTGATTAACAAAGGACTTATCTTCAAACCAACAATCACTTTAATCTGATTACTTTTTTTCACAAAAAAACTGTGTCAAGAATTTAATGAATACAACATCACAACATATAACCTATGGAGCATATAGAAAATATATCTCTATAGCCAGGCATATGGTAAATATGCATCAGGCTGAACCATATGAAACTGCCGATTATGTAGGCCGAAAATAGTCAAATATCAGCAACTGCACAACCAACATTCAATCTAATATTTATGGCTTTTAAGCAGGAATTATAAATTTTGCCTTTCAAATGTTTTAAAATACATAGTTGTGTACTTGAAGTGAGAAATTTAAATTTTCATGAATAAAATAGAATTATTTATCAGTAAGATAAAGACACAATCTGACATGATCTTTCTAAAAGATAGCCCATAACCCAAATGGAAGGGAAGTCATACAGTACATCAAAACACTAGCTTGTTCTCAAACTTTTATCAAAAGTGGCCTATCCTTGATTAAAATTTCATGTCCAATATATGATTCTATGAAGAGAAAAACAAGACAGACAGCATCTCCCAAAATGCAAGGAAAATAATAAAAAATATGCAAAATAGGACTAAGTTTTTTTCTTCAGGGTAACATTTATCTCTTATTTTAGAAATGGAAATCTATTTTGATTATAAAACTTATTCTGTGTGCTTGAGGTTACTCATTTCCTGCTTGAAGAACAGCCCCTGGGGCTGACCAGCCAGGGTTCTCCAATCCCCTACCAAGTTGAATTGGATCAGAAACAGGCACATTATAGACACTGGGTTAATTTGATATATAGACTCTTCTGAGGAGAATATCTCCTTTTTTCTTGAATATTGACTTGTGAATATGTCAGGCTAAAGCTGCTGGAGGTGAAATTTCCCAATTGGAAACGTCCTGCCTGTAGGCCGGGCGTGGTGGCTCACGCCTGTAATCCTAGCTCTCTGGGAGGCCGA
>VBSM01001124.1:56145352-56173898 GCA_008086735.1 Cheirogaleus medius | reverse complement strand
AAAAAAAAAAAAAAAAGGAAACGTCCTGCCTGAGAATAAAGCCAACATGAAAAAGAGAGCTCGGAAAGACATTAATGAGGAGGGTGGTGTAGGTGATAGAGTACGTTCCTTCACAGTAAATCCTCACACACGAGGTATGGGGTGGAAAGAGAGTAAAGGCGAGGCTGTCTCAAGTGTCTCAAGCATTAAGCATTGATCACTGGGGTGGGAAGGAAGGAAACAGAATCCTGAAATGGACCATGGACAAGAATGCTGAGAAAATGGCTGGGTGGGGATCAAAGAGGAAGTTGACCTAATTTCTGATTTTTCTCAGGCCAGCCCTGCTTATGCAGCTGACAGGCATTTACCTGAAAAATATTTATAACATGAGTTCTTGTGGCTTAGACATGTTCCACAGGGAAGTAAAAGAAGTAGAGAGAACAGCCTGGGTGTAGCTATCAGGAATGGGCTGTTATTCTTAACTGAAGGCTTTCAGCTTTGTTTCTAAGGTTTGTAAATCCTAGTAATTGAACTGTCCATCACATATCTATCCTTTCAGTACCTGGCTGAGTTACGCTTCAAATGTGTAGTGTTGATAGCGCCCAAATAGTTGATACAAATGATCAAAGGGCTGGGATGTGAGATGGCAATAGAAAAAATAAACATTAAATACTGGGAAAAGCAACTGGAATTACAAATTGAAGTTGAACATGAACATTGAATAGAAAAGGTTCATTGTCAAACACTTTTTCAAAATTGCCTTTCAAAATTAGACAATGACATGCTTCAACATGGAGGTCAATGTTATAGTGACAGTATATGCTTAATGGTTAAAAGTTCAATGTTGGGATCAGGTCAACCCGTGTTCAAGTGTCAGCTCTGTTTCTGATGTTTTGGGCGAGTTATTCAATCTCTGAACCTACTTTCCTTGTCTGAGAAGTAAGGCTAATGATACTAACTAACCTCCTAGGGTTTTGATGAGAATTGAATGAGATAATGAATTTCAAGTGCCTGGCACAGGGAAAAGGCCCAATACATGGGGGTATTATTTCATTCTAGAATTAGAGAAACATACAGAAAATACATGATATAGTTTCTTGCTTTCATACAATCTCATGTATACAATATAGAATGTAGAAACTTGTTTCAAAATTTTTGGAGATTAGGAGCCTGTAATACTGACTTAAAATTCAACTTCTCTTGAAGTTAAGAAATTCTTCCATATGTCAACTAACATTCGTACTCTAATGTAAATTTTCCTTTAAGTTTTGTCTGTTCAGGAAAGAAAAAATAAACTAATTGTCTTCAATCCAATATGTTTAAGCATTGGTTATCATTTGCTCTCCTTCTTTCTCCAGGTTAAGCAAACTTGATTTTTAAAAATATTCTATTGTCTGCTTTTTCTTTTTGTTCTGTCATTGTTATTCCATAGCCTGTGCTCATGAATAAAATTGTGAGGATGCCCTTCGGTCCACCAACAGCCCAGTTTGCTCAGCACTTACTGGAGTTTACTAAAGTTGGGGGAATATATTCTAATGACATCTATAATGGTTTTGTAACTTCAGTACAATACATGTAGCAAATATGTACATTTGCCACATTTCTCTTTTCTGTTTAGGAGAAACAGCCTTCACAATACCACAGACTGACGAATGCAGCTTTAGTCAATAATAAAGTTTCGTATGGGAGGGAAGAATATTTGGGCATTAAGAAAATAATTAAGCAGAGAGTATAAGACTAGGAAAAATAGAAACTAAAATTAGTAGAAAAGGAAATCTTTAAGCTTTATCCAAATGAACTACAATGCTATAATCCTCAATCAGAAATTGAGCTAAGTAAACCCTTCAGACTACCAATGCCTGATTCAGCAACACTGAAAAATGTATTGATGTCTATTCTTGGCTTCAGTCCTCTCTTCCCTGCCACAGAGATCCTATTAATGGAAATTGCCCATAAGTTTTCTTGTCTTTGTTTCTACAGATTTATTCCTATGTCAGTAGGTAAGAATGGCAACTGCTTTTGAATCAAAAACAGCATTAAAAATAACATTCCCTGTTTTACCAAGGCTACCGCAATTAGTGTACTATTGCTCTGAAAAACCAATACCTAGGCAGTGATGCGGTAACTTTTCTCTGGTGGACTGACAAGAATCATGATCCAGCCACTTTATCTGCTATTTTTGGCTAAACTTGATGGAGGCAATTATGTCTGGAGATAAAAGTTTTCTTGGAAAATATGGAATGGCATAAATGGTATATGACTCCTCTCCCTTAGGCCCTTTGGCTGAGAGCAGCTAGGAAGCACATTGGGCTGAATGATAGCGGAGGACACTATTTTCAGGCAACTTTGGCAAAACCTACCTTTAGGTGATTGTTACCCTAATTTCTCTGTTTCAGAACCCTAAAAGTATAGAGTAGATCTTCAGTTTTGTCAACCCTGAGATATTCTCCTTCCTCTATTCTAGGCCTAATCTCTTTAATTCTTAAGCTCTTTCTGAGCAAGACCACATTAATCACAGTAGAATGACAAGGCACAGAAGAGAAGGGACTTGCAACCTGACCTAAATAGAGAAGTGTCAAGTATAGAAGGAAGTAAAATTTGGAAGAAAGTCTTTGGCATATGTAAGAAAATAATAATACAACATCTAATATTATTGAATACTTACATACAAATAAAATTTTTGATGCATTTTTACCATGGTTTCTAAAGCAAAATAACTACCATTTGATGAATATATGTTGCATAATATATGTGTTTGATATATATTAACTAATTTACTCACAACAGATTTATGAGATGGGTACACTTATTATTACTTTCATTTTCAGGCAAAGATAATGAGTCAAAGAAAGGAAACTAACTTGCCAATGTCGCCTACTTGAAACGGTGGAGCTACCAGCTCAGGGAATCTACATTCATAACTTGTGCTATTACTCGCAGACACCTGTGCAATAAGGAAAGTAATATTAGGAGGTTGGGAGGGATGTTGAGAAGTGAGTGGGTTTACAGCTCTGACCAGGCAGGTGGTCAATGTTGATAAATGATTCACCAGATAACAGGCCCAGGTTAAGAAAATACCAGTTTTATAGATCTTGGGGGATTGGAAAAGTTGAACAATGTGAGAATCAGACATAGAAAACACAGGGATCTAATCCATTCAATTGGGTGAAAATGTGGAAACTGAGAATCAGAAACAAAGGAGAAGCCTCTCTCTCAAGGTCAAGGCTGAACTGGCTATAAGAGGAACTCGATGCTAAATCTGATGATGCTGGAGTGGTAATTCTGAAACTCAAATTGCCTGGGGTAAAAACTGGTCCCATACACAGGCAGAGTGAGAGGGTCTGTTTAAGCCTGCTGATAGTGGTCAAACAGCTCAGTATCCAGGGTGAGCTTGGCAGTGCTTGGCAGTGCTGGCCTCAGCATTTCCGGATAGGCAAGTTATCACAGAAAGCCAAAGTCTAAGCCAGGGTTAGAGTAGAGCCAAAACTGGATCTCAGGCTGCTTTGAGGTTCATTATCTCATTTTCCACATCAGGCAATCAAAGTCTCACTGGGATGGCCCAGACCTGCTTGTGAATCACTAAGATAAAATGAGTCAGGATACTCTATTTGACATTGATGGCTGGTTCAAAGAACACACCCACGTGTGGGAGCTTGGGTTGTTTAGCACTTCCATTTGATCTGGAAACAGCTGTCATCTTGGGGCTGTGCTTGATTTCCCAGATCTTATTGGTCTTCCTGATTGGTCCTTTCTATCTCTATCTCTAACTCTCTCATTTAATCTTGTCCCTTTTTAAAGCTTAATACACCATAGTCATTGGCGGTTTTAGCTCTTGGTAAATGATAAATATCTTTGGAACTTTGACGGATATCCTTCATGCAAATTGCAATGTAACTTCCATCTTCCCCAGGCTACACAGAATTGGAAAAAATAACTTCAGAACTTTTTGCATTTCTTCTTGCATTTGGGTTTGAGGAGCAGAGTCTTTAGTGAGAGCATATCAGAATGAGTATCTAAAACACATTTGATGCCATAAAAAATGATTCTAATTATCTGGACATTGCAGATTCAGAGGTGAGGAAAATAAAATTTCCTCATCCTTAACCAATGCCAGAGTGTAAGATCATAAAAGCAGTTTATACTAAAACCAGTTCTGAAACAAGCATACCACTGAAGCAGAAGAGACAACACCATCTTTCAGCAGTGCTGTGGAAAATGATACATTGAACAGTAAAAGGATAGTAAAAATCCATTATTATTACAACTACTACTGACTATGGGGGAAAGTTGCTGTGGTTATTAGAGATCTAAAAAGAAAAGTGTACTTTACTTACATTATAGTTTCAGCATGACCTTTCTGACAGGAAGGATGGCATGCGAAAATTTCCATGAATAATCAAAGGAGGTTGTGAAACTTTTTTGTGTGTACACAGTATCATGGTTAGATTAGTTGATTATGGAGGTGGGATTGCAGAGGTCCCTCCTGCCCTTCTTGTGTTATACAATGAATAAGGGAGAACTGGCACTAGTGAGACCTTCACTGAAGTCCTTCTAGGTCTCTAGAACTTACCTCTTATCTTCTCCAAACCTCACGTGAAAAAAAAACTGGGCAATTGAGAAATATTCTTTCATCTAAAAAACTGATACATTGAAAACTGATAAAAGGGATATGTAACATTAAGAAATAATGTATGAAGACTTCCCAGTGGAATGTCTGATCCAATGTGTATGATCAATAAATGGATCTGTTTATGTCATTGTTTGTGTGAAGGCAATTTAGTGCTATATTCAAGAGCATGAAATTTGGATGCAGGCAGACAGGCTCAATTCTATTTCTTACTCCACCCTTTATCGTGTACTTCTGAACAAGTTGCACAATTTCTTTAAACCCAAATCACCACATACTCAAAATGGTAATAACAACACCTGATAGAGTTGTGAGAGGATTAAAAGAGAACATGTTTGTAAAGCACCTAGCCCACTATATAGTATATGGCAAACACTCATTAAATGGTACAACTCTATTGTAATCATCCTTATTTAAGAAAGATTCATTTTCTGTAGAATTAGGAATCAGTTCTACTGATACATCATTGTGAGGGCACACTTGTGCCTAACCAGCTTGGATTGGACACCAACAAGGATTAATAGAGACAGATTCAGGTTTTTGTGTTCTATATTTTCAAGGCCACTTACAAGATTATCCCCAAACAAGTAATGTTCATGAGAGCAAAGCATAAATATTACAGGCACAAATTATAAAGTCACATGGTCTGGTTTCCAAGCCTGGTTTATAGCATTTTATCTGTGTGACTTTGCGCAAGTTTCTCAGTCTTTAGGTACCTCATACTCCTCATATGTAAAAATGGGGTAACACTAGTAACATCACAGGATAATTGAAAGGATTACATGAGATTACCTTTGAAAAGGATTTAGCACAGTGCCTGGCACAAGGTTGTGTCAGCTGTTATAATTATTGACTAACAAGACTTCATTCTTGGAAGCTGTTCTCCTGGAAAAGCTGTCAAAAAGTGTAAATTTTAGAGTTTAAAAAAAGATTGTTAAAAATAGAACATAGTTTTCTCTTAAACTGCTCTGTCATAAAGTATGTTACATGTTTTTTTAGATCACATTTTTAACTTTTATTTTAGTGTCCTTTTTTCTTTTGCATGTCACTTACTGTTGACTCTCAGCAACTTAAAACTAAAACTCAGTCTCCATCTGAAATTCACCCTGCAATCAAAGTGCCAGTTTTCTTCAAAAATCCTTTATGTGTGAGGTTTAGAATCACAAAAGACTGGAACCATTTCTGCCTTTCAAGATAGTAAGGGAGCATGCTGCACAGAATACTTTTAAGAAGACAATATTGAGATTTACATTATCAAAAATTCAAAGATGATGTTTTCAAAAGCTGAAACCACCAAAGCCCCAGACCAATCTAGACGTGGTAAGATGCAGCCGGCCAAGCTGGCCAGTGGTATTCCTGTGGATGAGTTAAAGGAGGAATCACCCCCAAGCAATGGTAGCTCTCAGAAGGGGGCCTGCCTGTCACAATTTAAGCTCTTTGAAGCTACATTTCCTTCAAGCAATGCGAAGTCTTTGTGGTGATGGGAAACATACATTTATAATTACAGAAGAACATAGTGTACACTAGACATGGTAGAAAAGAATGCAAGGGTTTGAAGGGAAGTCCTGATAATACATTCAGCCTCGCTCCCACAGCATCTCTCCAGAAATGTTGAGTCTTTCAGCTTTACCTAATTAGAATTGGCAGGAGGCAACATTCGTTTGTGGCTCTTCTCTTTCCAGCACCCCATTTGGCCCTGACCCAACCAGGCCAGCATGGTACTATGGTGTGCTGCCTGAAAATCCAGCTGTTGAAATAAGATGTATAAAAGTCATGAACTGATTTCAAAATGACACAAATATATTCATTTATAGGGCATCTGAGAAAGTGAGAGAAATGTAATTGAATGGTGCCTAGAATATTTATAACTCTTTTGAGCAAAGCTTGAGCTGATTGGTCTATCCTACTTGATTCATTACTTTTTTTACTGTACATGTGGAAATTAACCTTAACATCCCTAAGTCATACATTCAAACATCCTAAGATATGGAATAAAAGATGCTCATGTTTGACTGATGGGAGGAAAAAAAGATAAGATTAGCAAAGGTATCAGAAGAAATGATACTACTGAATTTATTAAAACTTCAAGTTAGTTCTATATTTCCATATTCATTTAATAATTACTATAAATAATTTTATATATTTTAAAGTTTCAGTGGAAGATATATGAAATGATAAATAATAAAAAGCATAAGTAAACCTTTCACAATAGTCTTTTAGTATAAAATAAATTAAAAAAATGAGATTCACAATTTTTTATCCCATAGTGGGAAGGCCAAAGGTGAAAACAGAAAATACCTCACAAAATTCTCAAAGAATTTTCTACTGGATATCACGTTGTAGATAAGCTGCTAGAGATACAATGCAGCATACAATTTCTGAAGCCTTGGTTTCTAAGCTAATAGTCAACCACAGCCCATTGAATGACAACAACAACAGACCCTACAATTTTATCCCTTAATGGTTGGTAGTTATTACACAATATGGCATATAAGGCAAATCATAGGTTTTGGAGTCAGTTACACCTGAGGTTTGCATTCTGGACTATAGTTCACTAGCTGTGTGAATTTTAGCAAGCACTAAATCTTCCTGAGTCTCGTAAATTCCCAAGTGTAATGAATATAAGAGCTACCACAAAGTGCATTAGATATTGACATATGAAGATGCAAGCCTAGCTCAACCACTGGAATATAGTTAGTGCTTATTAAGTGTTAGTTCTTTCTCTTTTTTCTCTCCTAAGCTATTTTTTCTTCTGAAATTTGAATATGCATTGAAAAGACATTCCTTTCACCGTAGGAGCCAATCTTAGTCCTTTGAATGGCAATTTTTTCAGGTATCTGCTCTTTTCACTTTATTTCTTCCTTCATGTGTGCATGTGCATTTGTGCCTGTGTGTACATGTAGGTATGTGTACAACCACCTATTTCTGTATTTCTTCTTGCTGGCCATGGGTAAGGTAAATTTGAGGCAAAACAAAAAGTCTATTTTATGCACAAGTTATTCTAAAGTTCAGTGGTTGACTCATTATTTAATCGTGGTTTAATAGCCTACGTAGGTCACAGGAGGTAGAACTCAGAAAATGAAGCAAGTGATTCATTGAATTGACAACATTATTATATTCATATATTTCAATTTCATTATGATGAAGTAGATGGCACATCTGACTAGAAATCTCAACTAAGTTCTCTCCTCAATATCACTACTGACTTACTTATTATATGACTGTAACAAGGGTGTGTCAAATTCTTATATGCAAAATAAAATTCACAAAATAGTTGCTCTCTTTCCCACAGCAATTTTTCATGTATAACTTCTAATTATATTGTTAGTAATTTAGAGACCCCTGATACCAATTCAAAATAACATTTTGAGCATTTCAAATGTACCATAGAAATCTACAGTCTTTCTTTTTCTCTCTGCACTGCTTCCTTCTAATATATTATTGTAGAAATATAGTGAATGTCTTTTTTTGAAAACCAGAAAAAAAATGAAAAGAAAAAAGTAGTGCTGATATATAGCCAGAAATATTGGCAGGGGTGGGGCATGGGGGTGGAATACACAAAAAAACAATTTTAGACTGATATACTTTGATTGAATCCCTAGTGAGCTTGGTAGCAGAAACTGCTGCAAATAAATAGCAGTGACACGTGGTGTTTGGAAGAGTTGACAGCAAGAGTTGACATCAAAATCAGCATCACAAAAGAGGCAGGCCACTTTCCAGGTTATTATGAAGACTGCTGAGAAATAACACAGAAGAGGCTCACATTGGAAATAATGATTATTTCATTGTATTTAATCTTTAACAATACAAATACAGTCAGTACCCAATTACCTATATATGACAAACAGGGAGTATTCTTTGGGGAAAAAGATAATCACAAAATAGTTATAGGAATCATGGGCAAGAATCATTTCTCTGGAAATGAGCATCAATCATAAAGAAGGACCAAGAAAAGAGACTTAATTGGAAGCTCTGTGAGGGCAGAGAATCATAGTCTTTTCATTGTGGTGCTTGGCACAATGCCTCACCTCTAATAGGAGATTGATGAATGTTTGTTGAATGAATAAGTAACATTAACCAGAAAGTAACTTTCAGACTCTTGTTGTGAAGAAGCTGATATTCCTGCACAAATTATAATACACATAAGTCCAAGGACATTAAGTTATAAGGCTCCACTCTAACCCAATTAGGCTTAACTCTTATAACCAGAGGAGACGGCACATCACAGTATAATTAATTAATTTCAAACATCTCCCTTCCTCCTTGGTCCATCACCCTCGGGGTGCCACCCTATTGCAGCCTCACCTTAGTTGACTTCAGCTGTGGCACTCTCACCAAAGCATTTAATTTAATTTTCAGCTATTCCTCCCTTCAGCCAGAGGGCAAACATAGGGGCTTAGATTATATCTGTATTGCTTCTCTAAAAAGATTGAAACTGGCCAGGCACAGTGTCTCATGCCTGTAAATCCTAGTGCTCTGGGAGGCCAAGGCAGAAGGATTGCTTGAGCTCAGGAGTTCGAGACCAGGCTTAGCAAGAGTGAGACCCTGTCTCTACTAAAAATAAAGAAATTAGCTGGGCATGGTGGCATGCACCTGTAGTCCCAGCTACTTGGGAGGCTGAGGCAGGAGGATCGCTTGAGCCCAGGAGTTTGAGGTTGCAGTGAGCTATGATAACAACACTGCACTATACCTGGGGCAACAGAGCAAGACTCTATCTCAAAAAAAAAAAAAATGCAACTGACTTAGGGAAACTTGCTCTTGTATAGCTTTCTTAGAGAGGTTAATCAATAATAACGGCTACCATTTATTTAGCATTTACTATGTGTAGCACACTCTTCTGAAAGTTGTACATAAGCACCATTTTTAATATTCAGAATAACTCTACAATTTGGGTGGTATTTTTGTCTCATTTTAAAAATGAGAAAATGGAAAGACAGAGAGGTCAAGTAACTTGTCCAAAGTTGGTCAATTGTTAAAAATCAGAAGCAAAATTTGAACCAAAGTCTATTTGATACTATATCAATTCAATATTTCAAATCATCTGTCTTTTCTTTACAAATCAGTGACAGGGACATCTCTAGTGACAAAGTCTTCATTTCCACAAATCACAGCTTTTTCTTACAACTAACACTTTCTTGAACTATCTCTAAATTTTTTATTTTATTCAAGACTGCTTCATTATAATAACAGCAACTCCATTGAACTAATCAAATTTTAAAAGTTAATTTTTAAATGCCTGGAACTCTTTGCTCAGTCGCAACTCGAATTATTGTTGGCTTCCCCATGAATACTGCGCAACTCTCAATAGTCATGTGTAACCTGGTTAGAGCTCTGCTCTCTGCCTCAGGCACTATTAGAAGCAGGGACACAAAGAGCAGCAGGACTCTCTCCTTCACTTTCATCTTCCCTTTTCTGTGCATAGTTGGCTTCATTCTGAGACTGGCTCTTTCTAATTTGCAAGAAACATGGCCACAAGAAGGGGATGCCTTTCTTCCTTTAGGCACATTTGAAAACATGGCTGAACTGTAGCCATCTCCTCTTGGCCCTACATCTGGACCCACTGACTGTGGTCAGGGTAGAGACTCTCCTCAGAAACACATGAAGCATAAAAAAGAAACAGTTCTTTAGGGAAAGGAGGGGGCTGGGCAAACAATAAGTTTTTCTTATAGTCTTATCAGGAAGTATCCTTAGGTGAAAAAATTTATAGATACTTCTAATAAAAAGAAAAGGAAAGGGATAAGAAATATTTCATTCTAAAGTCAAATAACAAAGATATAGGATGTCTTCACTATTGTCAGCTACAGCCCACTCTGTTCAGGGAAATAATAGATAGATAGTGATATCCTTATTGGGATAAAAAAAAGTGGTCTTATAACACTTCCCCAACTTGCCTAGCAGAGTGCTATGCATTCGGCCCTTACTTATTACATAAGGAAGAAAAGAAAAAGAAAGTAAGAGAAGGAAAGGAAAAGAATGGAAGAGAAAACAAGAGAATAATGTAGAATAAGAACATAGAAAAAAAAATGACAGAAGAGGGTTAGAAAGAATATCCTATTCTCTTATAAATCCAGTGAAATTTGGCAGGAAGTAAAATAACAAGAAAAATAAAGCTGTATATAGCTGGGAAATTTTAATCTGCACAGCCCTTATTGATTAGATATTATGTAATCTTTTTTTAAAGATAAATTTCATGCCATTTGATAGCATTTTGGACTCTTCCAGGGAGGCAATAATGAGTGTTAAATTGGATTACCTACCTATATTACTTGCATTCTCTCTTTGTTCTAGCTCATCAGCTGGCAAGCAATTGCAAAAGCCCAGCCAGGAACCTAGGATTTTAACAGGAGTCGCCCTTATACTCTATATTTACCCTGTTTATTCTTAAGAGTACGAAGCAAGAAGAGTCACTTTGTGGAAATGATGTTTTCTAAAAGTCTAAAGTTATCTGAACCTATACGAACCTAAAAAAAGTCTTGGGTTGGGCTTATGGTTTGAGGTTTGAATTAAAGCTTAGGTTATTCTTATTTTATCTGCACTAGTTTTCCATCAGTAATTATACTGTCTCTATATCTCTGTCTTTCAAAGGGAGAGAGACATTATCATGGGTTTGGATAAAGTAAGAATAAACTAACCATCTGTCAAAATGAACCTGAGCTAAACATGTCTACAGGTTCAAAACCCTTTAACTGTGTATATATTTGGTTCTCTTGGGTTAGTTTCCATTTCATAGTCTTAGCAGGCCATATTTATATAGCAGAAAGATACTAGTAAGATACCAGGATCTTTCAAACCCCAATATTACATAAATAGCTAATCATAGTATAAGGTCACTGATGCATTTACTTCAAGAGATTTGAATTCTGGATTCTTCCTTGCGAATGAACTCAATATGTCTGTTATACCCATAACTCCTTCCATGTGAGACAGATTGTAGTTTCTACAAAAGGGGGAACTTTTTGAGACCATATTTCGCATTACTTACTATATCTTCACTTCTATGTTTCTCCCACAACCATTAGGACAAGGCTGAGTATCTGACCCTAAGATAGCCAATCTATAGCCCAGCCATATACCTACAAAATATCCTGCTATGGAAGATGATGTAGTCAATAGATTACTCTTTTGGGAACTTCAGTTGGATAATACAGAAAGAACAAAAAAACTTAGTATGGAAGCCAAAGCTTCAGGTAATGCTGTAAGTTAAGTCAGGACCATGATAATCCTCAGAAATAGTAATAAAATAATGGTCAACAGTATCGACCACTTCCAATAAAGGAGCTACTTTACTAGCATTAGCTCATTAAGTTTAAATTAGTTACTACTTTTATCCTGTAGATCAGCAGTCCCCAACCATTTTGGCTTCAGAGACCAGTTTCACGGAAGACAGTTTTTCCATGGTGGAGGGGAGGAGGCAGAGCTCAGGGAGTGATGCTGGTGATGGGGAGCGGCTGTAAATACAGAGGAAGCTTTGCTTGCTCTCCTGCCTCTCACCCCCTGCTGTTCACACACACACCCCTCCCTTCCCTTGTTTTAAGTTTTATGGAAGACAATTTTTCCACAGACAGGGGAGGGGGTGCCGTGGAGCTCTGCAGCCTGATCCCTAACAGGCCACAGACTGGTACCCTCCACAGCCTGGGGGTTGGGGACCACAGCTACAGATCATGAAACTGAAGAGTTAATGAGATAAAGTATGTCACCTATATCTGAGAAGTTAACTATTTTCAAATTTTGGATTTAAATCTAGATCTAAATCACTTAATAACTCATGATTCTTCTTGCCATCCTATACTATAAGCTAGAACTATAAGGAAGCAGAAATGATAAAGTGGAAGTTAAATGAAGAAAAGACATATAGCAGAGGAAAAGAATATGCCTGTTGGTATTGATACGAAAATGAAGCCACAGGGTAGAAAGTGGGGATGTTAATTTAATTATGGGTCACTAGTTTAAAAATTCAGGTTCTAGTGTTCCTGTGGTTCCTGAAACTAAAATATGTAGCCTGTATCCCAAGGAAGCCTCTTTCTTTGACTCCTTTTGGGGATGATGATAAGATTCTATCTCTTAGTTTTCCCTACAAAAAACTCTTTCCATCCTGAGCTACTTTTAATGAGAGTGTCCTGTCCACCCAACAAAAAGAAGCAGGAAATTCAAACCAAGGACGCCACCTGAATACGTTCTACTTACCCACTTATTTGTGGATACATTTGCTTATCCATGAGTAAATTAATAACTATGCATAGCAGTATCCAGTGATAATAATTTTCTCTGGAAAAAATAGAGGTGAAATATTCTGCTCCTTCTACATAGGCCGAATTTGGAGATACTCTGCTTTGTGAAGTTTACACATTCAGTTGGGGCTGCTTCTCTGTGTAAACATACAATGGAGTCTGAAAGACTAACACCACTGAAAGGAATGTACCTAAGAACATAGGGACTTTTCGAATACATTCTTAAGAATGTTAAATTGAAACAATATGAAATTAACAAAGTGACTAAAAATATTTTTTGATCATATAGTGCAGAAGAGAGATTCTCCTAGACTGATCTATGAAAGAATAATGGAATGTGAAAAGTAAGGATAATATAGCAAGTTTTTCATAAAACATTTGTTTATTTTTGGTATAAAATTGTCTTTTGTTTTATGAAAAAGCGTTGACAATAGGTGCAGTTGTTTTCATAATATAGGAATTTGGCAAAATAAAAAGTTTTCAACCCTATGATAGTCTTCAATTTTTATATTTGCTTATTAAAGTATTTTCTTATAGGTAAAATCCCAAACTCTGAGTATTGAAGATGATCATTATGGCAAAGTGGATGGGACACTTTTGAGATTAGAAAGCAAATATGTGGATGACAAGGGAAAAATGGCTTCCATTGGATTTATTCTTTGGGAATAATTTTTAAAAAATAGTTAAGAAGGGGAAAGGAGATTTGAAAGGTTAGAGGCTTTAAGAACTTTTAAATTAAAAAGCTTTTTTTTTTTTTTCAGTACACCCAGACTTTGGGCTATGCATTTATAATGAGTTATGAGATTTTTTGAAGTTTTCTTATTATTAATTGTATTTATATTTCTCTATTTTCTGTGTGAATAACTGAGTGACTGATAAGACAGCACCCATAAAGTAAACTTCTAGAGTCATTTTCATTAAAAAGACTGAGCTAATCTTACCACAGAATCTCATTGGCAGAATAGGGAAATATTGGAACTCGCCACAATAAAGTAAATATTTCAACAAGATAAATATTCATTTAAGAATGAAAACTGCTGAACCATGGCAAGTGAAAGCCACTAAACATTTTGATACATGTTTCAGTCAGGTTCTAGCCAAACCACCCGATTGTCCTGTCAAGTTAAGGGCATTAAATAGAAGCTAAGAGAGGGAGATAGGTCCCAGAAGGCAGAGGAGAAGAAGAACAGGTTTAGATTTCAAAAGTAGTCCTGTAAACTTTGTGGTTGTTTCCTGATGCAAAAGTCACTTTTTCCCAGTGTAAAAAGACACTTTACCACCTGCTTTAAGAACTAGTGGGTTGCAATTATTTTCAGGTTGCATACTTTTGTTTTGCTATTTGTCCATTCTTGTTTTCTTAACAATTTTGGGTAGCATCCCTTGCCATGCCAACTTCTCCTTTCCGTCAGTATACCTTTCTTCCAATGTTTCAATTCACACTTCTTGTAACAGATACAATGAAGGACATGTCTACTTTAATTGCAATGATTCTCACGATATTATCATTATTGAGATACAAGAAACTGTATATGAGGAAATGACTCAAAATTGCACTGGAAAGGCTGACAATTAAAGTCTTTGAAATAGGCACTGAACATATAAAAGTCAAGTCTGACTTTATTCTCAGTACAGCTTAATAATTCAGATCAGACTAAATCTGAAATTGAGGTAATTCAATCAGAGTAGATTTAAAATCTCCTACTATTCTTAAAACAGCAGAATTTTACACAAATGATAGTAAATCTGGGTAAAAGAGGAGAAACAGAAAAATAATGTGTAACCTTCAAAAAAAACAAGTATAAAGAACTAAAATTGTCTGTATAGAAGTGAATGCCAGAGCTTCTTACCTCTCCTTTCAAGTAAATGGGAAAGATATCTGGTTTATTCATTATTTAAGATGACTTGACATTAGTAAACTGAATTTTACTTAGATATTCTCTAATTTGAATGTTAACAAATCAGATTAGCATTTACCTTCATTAGTCCAAAATAATGAAATTTTACTATATAAAAGCATTTAATCATCAAAGGAAGTAATGAATCTATGTTGCTTTGGCTCATAAAACATTCCAAGCTCACTTATAGAACTTTACATATTTAAAGTTTAAAATATATATTTGTTAAACATCTATGTCTCAGAAAAACCCTCATATTTTGGTTAAGTTTACAATATACCTGACCTTAGCAAGGTTGGAATGTTAAATATAGATAAAGTAGAGTCTTTTCTCATTTTAAAGTGTTACATGTAAGAACTCATCCTATCCTGAATATTTTTCTGTTACAAAATTCTGAGCCATGACTATTTGATCAGTCTATTACAAAAAAAAAAAATAGATGAGTTGATGAAGTCAACTTATGTCCCACAGGAAAGCTAAGAGAGGAAATGAACCAATTCACTGTTCTGCTAATTAAATTGATAAGAGAATGGGGAAAACCCTGTCTTAATCCCTCTTTCTCTCCCCCCACCCAAGGAAAGGCAGAACATTTATTAAAAATCTTTAAATTGTTATTTTAAAATGTCATTTTATTTAAAAGTTATGTTAAATAACCTTTAGAAGAGACTTACTGAGGTGAAAAAAAATATTTTATAAACTGGAGATGTTTAGATTTAGGCCCTTAAAATCAGGCTTGGAATAGTGGGCCAGTTTACTAGGGACAATGTGTTATACATTTGGATGTTTCTTTTTAGTTATAGTATCTGGAAAATAAGCATTGATAAGAGTCATAGAAGGATTTTCATATTGGTCATTGAGGCAGCATTTGAGCCCTGTCACTATCTTTTGTCTTGTACAAAAGGAAAGAAAAGTCAGTAGTAACTCTGGTCTGCTTTCTGATCAGGTACAAGCACCACTGGAACAGGAACCAGATGGCCAATATAAGCAAGTATTGCATTTGACCCTGCACTTGAGTTTCCTTTAGGAAACGATTTCTCCAGTCAGTTTAACAGTACATTCAATTAGTAAAGGGATAATCTGGTCGTGAGTTAACTTAAGTGCTACAAAGGCATGGTCCTGTCTTTCAAAAACAAGAGCTAGAAGAGTGAATACCAAAGAAAAAATTTGCTTTTCAGGCATCTAGGACAGGTAAACTTGCTACAAGGAATATTTAAAGTTTACCTTACTATCAAATTTAACAAGGACAATTAAGATAATATCAAATAGATGAAAAACACCTTATGTATCTAAAGTATTGAGATGGTTTATGTGTAGTAAACTTTTTGTATGTCTACATATGTATGTATGTATGTATCTACATATCCAGCTTACAAATATAATAGAAATCGTGGCTCTGAAAGCTTGGAGAATTAATAGGGATTTCATTGTTGTTGTGAGAAGAAAATGAACAGTGAATGAGTTAATGGGGAAGACCAGGAGGGAATACCAGGATATTGATTCTCAGTTGCTTCTTATTCTATTTGTTCATCAAATTGTGTGCCCTACCTCCCACAATCCCATATGGTATAGAGTTTTTCTGGGAAGCAGTTGCCTAGCAGGGTATACATTTCCAAGCTCCATTGGTAGGACCATGAGGATGAGAGCAGAGTGTTGCGTGTGTCTCACATTCCGTGGGTGAGCCTTCTCCACTCTCTCTCCTTTGTCTCTGGCCTGATGCAGATGAATATGACAACCTTGGAAGCCTCTTGTGGAAGACAGAAGAGCTAAAAGTGGGAAAGGACTTGGAGGAGAGCCACCTGCTGATTAGGAACAGGCATTTGGACTTTACATGAGCAATAAATTAACTTCAGTAATATTGTTTTCTTTGGAAGAATAGCTAGTTCTACCCTAATCAATATCTGCAACATTTTTTACTTGAGTCAGAGTTGGCTTGATTCTGGATTGAAGGTGAACATTCAGAATAAATTACCCCTAAAATCAAAGAACATTCTGCTACCAAAATCTTTTCAAGAGTGACATTTCTTGCTAGCTGTGGTCCTTGTTTCTATTTCTCTGAAGTTAACACCACCCATCACTATACTCATGTTTCACATAACAAAACAAATAGGAGTTTTGTGCTGTTAAAATGTCAAAAAATTTTTTTATAATTTTTACTAGTAGCAGTGTCTTGTGCAGAGAATGCTGATGTTCATGAGGCCTTGTTAACACTTCTTTATTTTTGATGCTTTAACTTTTTTGTTTTCTATGACTATACTATATTGGATTCTCTTGCTCTCATGATCCTATAATAAAATTGTGGAAAAAAACACAAAACATTACTACTGGATACTAATAGCACATGGCATTAGCCATGTCAGAATATCAGATCATCAATGATATGTTTATTCTTAGGAGGACAGTTATCCAACTTGGGCTTTCCATTAGCATGTTGTTTTATTTTCACAAATACCTTGATGGGAACAATCTGGTTCTAGACAACAGAAGTACTACACATGCTGTGTAATAGCAACACTTTAATGGCCTACTATGGGAATAGAAATTTCTGGATTAGATGATGAACATTGTGCTCTATCATGCACTTGTAATTTAAACCAATAGGTCACACTCTTGAATGAAGTGTCAAAGCACATGCAATCAATTCCATTTGACAACAACTCATCCCCTAATCATCTTTCCTTCCTTCCTGGCAATACGTCCTCTTTACTTTCAGTGCAGTCATTTCCCTTACTGCTCATCTCTGAAGAACCACAACCCTAGCACAGCAATAGCCCACGGCTTCTGCCCCTTACTCTATGTTTTAAAATCACCATACTTTCCTTCTCCCTATTCCTAAATGGTCTTCCCCATAAAACTTGTATTAATACTATCTAACAGCCAGATGTTGGGAGGGAATGATATGATATGAGAGAGTTGGAATGGTGTGGTGGTTCAGAATCTGGAATCTGACCACAGATTTCTCCTTACTAGCTGGACAATATTAAGGTCCATTTCTGAACCTCAATTTATTAATCCATAAAACGGGGATAATAATGCGTAAATCACAGGGAAAGCACTTACCAAGGTGAATAAGAATAGCGACTCTCAATAAATGATAGCTATTGTTATTATCATTTTCAGGAAGCTATGGGATGTAGAATAAGACCCTTTTCAAATCCCAAATGAAGGCCGGGCGTGGTGGCTCACGCCTGTAATCCTAGCACTCTGGGAGGCCGAGGTGGGCGGATCGTGGGCGGATCGTTTGAGCTCAGGAGTTCGAAACCAGCCTGAGCAAGAGCGAGACCCCATCTCTACTAAAAAATAGAAAGAAATTAATTGGACAACTAAAATATAGAAAAAAAAAAATTAGCCGGGCATGGTGGCGCATGCCTGTAGTCCCAGCTACTTGGGAGGCTGAGGCAGAAGGATCACCTGAGCCCAGGAGTTTGAGGTTGCTGTGAGCGAGGCTGACGCCACGGCACTCTAGCTGGGGCAACAGAGTGAGACTCTGTCTCAAAAAAAAAAAAAACCAAACAAACAAAAAAACAAAGCCCAAATGAAACCCTTCTTTGTTAATTTGGTAGGAGTGGAGGTAGTATGATAAAGGAGAAGTAAAGAATCTTAATTGCAATTAGAGAAATTTTACTGGGCAAGAGGATGGAAAGAAGGGAAGTAGGGCACATAAATGATAACAAATCATATATTTAAAATCTGCTGAAGGAGACTTTCTGGTTATAGGTAAGTGTTTTATAGTACTGCCACTGAAATGTCATCACTACCTAATTGAGAAAACTGGACAATCTGCCTGAGACACTCCCTGATCCTCCTTGAGCAGGTTAATATCTACTCACACCTCAGCATTTAGCTTAAAGTCATTTCCTCCAGCAGGTTTTCAGCGACCTCATAAAACCAGGTTAGGTACTCCTCCTATGTCCTGCTCAGCATCTTCTTCTTTATGCAGTTGTAGCACAAACAACACTCTATTGTAATTCTTCATACTATTTTCATACACTGGACTGTAAGGTCTTTGAGAAAAGAAGAATCATTTTGTTCAACATTGTATTTTTCATGCCTAGTGTAGTTCTTAGGTCACAGGAGACACTTAAAATATTATTGAATGGATGAAAAAATTAATTAAAATCTCCTAAATGAGATATTGGGAAAAATAAACCACTGGAGGATAAATGCAAAAAAGAATAGGTTAAAATAAAAAGTAAATTTAAAATATATTGGCTAAGAGATGTGAAGACTATGAGAGAACATAATCACTGTCTTAAAAATGCAAAGGCTGCAAATTCATTGCCTTATATTTAGTCAATTATCAAATGGTAGCCAACTTCTTCTGATAGGCTCTAAGGATGCAAGGGTAGAGAAAGAAGGTTTCTGACCTCGTGGAGGTCAAAACATAGTGGAGGAAATAGAGATGTTAACAAATAATAGGAATACGATGTGACTAGTGCCACAGTGCAGAGGATGTTCACCTAACTCAAGGTAAACAGATTTCGGAAAGTCTTCACAGACAGCATAATGCCTGAGTTAAATCTAGAAGGTGTCCACAAAGGGGAAATAAAGAAACAGACAGACATGACCTCTGGTAAACATACTCCATTTTTATCATGGGTCTGCGAGTCTAACATAAACTGACTACATAATGAGGCTCACAGAACTGAAGTTCAATGGAGACTTCAGGAATGGTTAAGTTAGGAGGCTCAAAAATTGTCTTCAGACATCTATCTCTCTCTCTTTCTCTCTCTCTCTCTCTCTCTCTCTCCTGGCTTTGCTTTTCAGTTCGTTGAACTCCTTTATTTAGATTTTTAATCATGGAGGCTAGACACCCATCAATAGCTGCAGATTACCTCTCCCAGATTGCCATCTAGTAGAAATCTCTAGTAGAATGAGAAAAATCTGCCTAATAGCTCCAGTAAACCTGGAGAATCAAGTTACATTGGTCTGGCTTACTATATGACCACTTCTTAACAAGTTAGTGTGGCCAGAGAGGTAAATTGCCCTGCTGGTATGTCTTCAATCTTTTGTCCATCTCTGGAATCTAAAATAAAGTCAAGACCATAAATTCACATGCCCTAAAAGTGAGGGGGTTGTATCAATGGCAAAATTGGGGGAGGGGCTAATACTAAAAGAAGGCAGGGATGGACATCAGATGGGCAAGAGCTACGCATGTTCATTTTACCTACACACACACATGCACACATACACGAACACACACGCTAGTGGACCTTAGACAACATTTCTTCTACATGTCTCCTGTGACAAGCTTATATTAAATACTTTATTATTGTTCCTGTTCACATATCCTCTTGTATTATACTCACACTCTCACATACAACACACATACATATACAGCAAATCACACACAAAAGACACAATGATAAAAATTAGCAGTAACAACAAAAGAGATATTCATAGGTGCATAATGCCCTAAATATTATTCTTTTTGGTGGAATCCATACTAGCCAAGGTTCTGTGTGCTCTGATTATTCACTGCTTGCATTAGTGCCAGCTCCCTCATGCATAGTTTACAATAACTATTGGCAAACATGATACGGACAGCGCTTACTTACACTCCACTTGGCTGTGAGCGTTCCTTAGATAGGAATTACTGCATTTTTTTAACCTATAAAAAGGCCTTAAAAACCTTGTTTAGCCTCTTATTTTATAAATAAAGAATTAAGTCCAGATAGATTCAATACCTTAGAAAATTTACAGACTTGATGATAATTCAAATAAAACACCAAATGGCACTTTTTAAACAGAAAGATCATTCTGTACCAGGCCAGCTCCCAAACCACTTTCTGCACATGACAACCAGAGAAAAGTGGAAAAGAACCAGGTGTCTCCCTTTCTGCCGATATGAAAACCCTCCATTATAAAACACCTAAAACTGCTGTACGCCACATAAAAAATTAATTTCCATTACTTTAGAGCAAAAGGAGACTTTATTTTCTAGTTTCATTCTAAGTTAGAAAAGGTTGCGGTCATCATAGAGATTCTAATGAGAAGCAGTTTGTGGGGAAATTTAACCATGTTGCAAGACAAGGACCAGTGCCTAATTTTGTCCCTGCAAATTCTTGAAGAAATGTGACGAGATTTTTATATGATGTATTTCTACCTCTGCCTTAAATACCCAAAGAAATGGGTGAATAATTCAGATGGAACATTTAGCTTCTACATTTCAAAATCTAATCAGGACATTTCATGTGACTTACTCAGATAAGGACCTACACAGAACTATTGTTGTCCCTGTGTTTTTTGTCATGTGAGAGAAGATGCAGCATGATAATGCACATTAATTTACATTTATTCCAACATAAAGAGGGAAAATACAGGACAAATGAGTAAAAAATATTTCTGTATTTTGGTTTACACGTTAGAAAATCAGGAGATATTTCCTGAGAAGGAATATCAGTAAAAGAAATCAAAATGATTAAACCACATAAATATGTTATTGCTTTGTCAATGTATACATATGAAAGCTTTTCTGTTTAACATGAGTGTTATGCTACCAATAATATTTACTATTAAAAATTTAGTAATGCATATTATTTTTTTCCTTGACCTATTTTTGAGATCTAGACACTATCAGCAAAAATATCGGCTAGATATTCCCTTACAGAAAATAATTCTAAAAACAGAAGGCAATCTTAGATTTGTTTTAGAGCCTCTAATTCCTGAATGTTTGGATTATAGTCTATGCTACTAATATTCCTCCCCCTTTCTAGAAGTTGTTTTAATGTTCACAATTGCCATGGATGGTAGATGCACCTTGGTAAGATAAACAATGTTATATTTTTCTTTTGAGGATTACTTCACCTTTGTCTAGGAATGAACCATTTTTCTTTGCTATATGGCTTTAAGACATCCTAGTTCCTATTTTCTTTGACTTGAGTTTGCCCACAATATCAAAAGAAAAAACAAAATCCCTACAGGCATTCACAGTTATATTTTACCCTAATTACAGAATTCTTCAGCAGTATACTCTGAAACTTTAACTTTCTCAAATGGATGTTTTTGGGGTAGATTAAGGTGACAGCTACAACACTGGGTAGGACTTTGAAGTGTTTAAAAATTCCTCCCTGCAAGATAAGCCTGAAACTGCATTTCAGCCAAGAGTCTGTAATTGCCTGGAAGTGTGATGTTTTCCACTTGTTTCTTCTAAGTTTCTTCCATTTTATCCACAGAGGCAGCTTTTTCCTATTCTAAGCCTCAACTTTTCCACAACATTTCCCTACCATAAAGAGATTTTAGAGGGCTTGTCTCAGAGAAGGTTGACATGTTATGATTGTGGGCCAGCCAGCCAATCAATATTTAATGACTTATTAGATGTATTTATAGTACTTTTAGACAAATATGATTGCTACAAGTTAGCTATCCCTAGACAAGATGAACCCCCATGAAATTATTGAGAAACAATACAACCTTAATGTATTTTAAAAAGCCAAACTGGAAGAAATGAAACAAAGAATAAAAAATGGCAATAGTATTGAAAAACAGTTGAGGGTCATCTAGAGTTTATAACAATGGTTTTTAAAATAGGTTTATTGAGGTATATTTCACATATTATAAAAATCACCCATTTTAAGGGCACAATTTTTGTAACTTTACTGAGTTGTACAACCATCACCACATTTTCATCACCCCCAAGAAAATCTCTTGTGACTATTTACAGTTAATCCTATTCCCACCTTCAGGTAACCACTAACCTACTTTCTGTAGCCACAACTTTCTTTTTCTGGGCATGTCTCATAAATGGAATCGTGCAATATGTGGCTTCTTATGTCTAGCTTTTTTTTTACTGATGAATGTTTTTGAGGATCATTCATGATGTAGTATGCGTCGTTATTGGTTTCTTCTTATTGCTGAATAGTATTCTATTGTATGGAATGATTTTAAATGGCAATGATTATAAAAGTGCTTTTCATAGTGCCCTTAAAAGATGAGGATTGGTGAGTAAGTTAAACCTTGTTTCCAAAATAATCAGCCAACACAAGGGGTAATGTGACTAGACAGGGCTTGAAAACCGTTGACCTATGGGACACACCACAGTACAATTTTGCAATAGTTCAGCAAATATTTACTGAAGTACTATCATGTGCCAAGTACTGTGCTGCCCACTGAGAATATAGTAGGGCCTAAGACAGCCATAGTGTCTGAGCTTATGTTCTCCTAGTTATGGTCTTAGGGAAGATGGGCTTTAAACAATAAACTTTAAAAAGTAGGTCAAAATTGAGATGAGTCCTGCTACAAGAAAAAGTGCACACCATAAAAATGAGCAACAGGCACCCAGCCTAGTCTGAGACTCAGGAAGGATTTCCCTGCAGGAGTTGTATTTAAGCTGAAATATGAAGGACAAAATATTTGGACAGATTTACTAAAAATAAGGATGTTCTGCTCAAAGAACAGACTTGGGCAGGACTGATGCCTCCAGGGAGGTGCCAGGACAGCAGAGTGGCAGAAGTGCGGCGTTGGAGTCAGTGGGATGTGCATGATGAGGTGTGGGGGCGGGGGCTGGGAGGTGGCAGGTGCCAGGGAGAGCAGGGCTTCATAGCAATTGTAAGGATTTGGGATTTCGTCTTGAGGGCAAAGGATAACATTGAAGTGTGTGAAGCATGAGTGTGATATGATTGCTTTTGTGTTTGTTTTTTTTTTTAATTACTTTGGCTGTTTGTATGGAGAATGGACATTTGAACACTCTCTATATTGTAACAAACTGGTAGGATGAGCTCATTTTTAAGGGGATTAGCATGTGATTTGTTCTGTAATAACTAATGTGTCCCATTCCCTAGAACTGCCCCTACTATATCACATAATAGGAGCTCTTCTGGGTATTTATCCAAAAGAATTGAAATAAGGAACTCAAAGAGATATTATCACTCCAACATTTATTGCAGCAATATTCATAATAGACAACGTGTGTAAACAACATAAAGGTTCATCAATGGATGAACGGATTAAAAATATGTGGTATATAAATACAGTGGAATATTATTCAGCTTTAAAAAATAAGGAAATCTTGCTATATGAGCAACATGGGTGAACCTTGAGGACATTACGCTCAGTGAAATAAGCCAAATATTGCATGATTCCACTTATATGAGGTATCTAAAATTGTCAAACTTATAGAAGCAGAGAGCAGAATATAGTCACAGGGGGTGAGTGTTGGGGAAAATGGAGAGTTAGATTTAAAGTTTCAGTTATGCAAGATGAATACATTCTAAAGGTCTGCTGTACAACATTGTGCCTATAGTCAACAGTACTATACTGCACACTTAAAAATGTGTTAAAAGAGTAATCTCATGCTAAATGATCCTACCACAGTAAGAAAATAGCTGTTGGACGAAGGAATAAATAATAAAAGGCAAAATTCCTGAATTTAAGAATAGCTTACTCTTCTTATAAATTAGAAAGGATCTCTTCGTTACTACATAGTGAAGTAATTTTTGGTCTTTTGCTTGATAATATAATTTATTGAGTAGGAAAGAAATGGGTGGAGTGAGAGCTAGCATGTGAAGAGTAACAAATAACTCGGAGTCTGGGCAGGGAATGCATCCCTCTTCCACCACGGCAAGAGAAATCTGAGGACTGAGGTAACTCACAGTAGAACTACCTAACTTGAATAATGCTAACTTTTGTTCAATTAGAAATGCAAGCCCATTCTTAACCACAAAACAAAATAGACCATTGATTATTTGAGAAAGAGTACACAAAATCAAATAGACATTTCCTAGTGTCAAAATGATTCTGAGCTTCCGACACTTGCTACTGGTAAGTCTTTACGGAGGAATGTTATTACGTCACGGCTGCTCAACGCCTGCTGAATGATGTCTTCCTACATCAACCTTGATATTTGGTTCTTCCATCTTCAAACTCTGCAAAATGAAAAAATGTTTCCCTCTGTTCCGGACTATCTGGTTGCTAGAAAAAAGTTCTGAAATCTACTGCTGATATGTTTACCATGAATGCTAGTTCAGCTGTCTTCCCCCATGAAAAACACAGTCACCCTTCTTAAAGCAAAGAACTAACAGCTTGGGACAGCACACCTAAGATGACCTTTATTATTAGTGCCAGGTATTTTTAATTTGAATTTTTTAGAAGTCTCTATTTTTGAGATATCCATGAACTATTTTAGAATTTATTGTGTAAAAAATATTGACTAGCTACTTGTCTCCATTTATCGAAAAATTGAAATGGGTTTATACCAGGCATGAAATGTCCCTTTGGGTTTTTACTAATGGATTAATGGTGCTAATATAACATTCGGGGCAAACAAAGAAAATGTGGCATGATGTTTATTAGACTCACTTCTAAGAACCTGTTAAAAATAAATGGAATCACTTAATGGTTGAATGTGCTTGTTTACATTTCAAAGCTGATTAACTTAAATTTAATCTTTGTTTTCTTTCATTAGATGCTGTGGAAGTTCTCTGTCATTACTTTAATTAGATGCATTAATAAGGTTTTAAGACACCTCTGCATAGAACTATGTGCAAATACAAGAGAAGTCTGGTGAAGTAGAAGTCTGATTTCAAATCTCTTCACTGGAAGCCAGTTACTTTTTTTTAAGTCTTTTTAAAAATATTCTTTTTAATGCACATATGTGAGTGTTCAGAATCAGTAAGAAATCCGAAACCATTTTAGTTCCCATTTGGATCTCTAGAATGTACCGAAGCTCCTAGGAAGAACTGAAGATCCTTATCTGCATTTCATATAATGAACCTAAACACTGTGGTGTTGAGAATAAAGACAAAAATTTAAACAAGCATGGATTTGCTCCTACAAGAGAGAAAGAAGGCTGCATACATACCCATAACGCAAATTCCGTTTTAAGTAGATGTTCCTTTCTTATTTGTCTTAAAGGAACATAAAAGAGAACTTGAAGTTCATTTTGGAATCAGCTGTCTCTCTAGTACTAGATGGTACTTAGAAGCCCTGGGATTGTGAGCTGTGGTTGACCCATTTAAGATTTGGAGGGTTGGTGGATTTTTATATATAATATAATATTATATATTATATTATATATTAATTATATATAATATAATATAATATAGAATATAATTTAAGATAGGTATAAAAACTTTACACAGCTACATTTCCTATCTGAATTGCATTATATTTAACCAATCACTAATGCAAGAATTCATTATATTTACATATAGAACTAATGGAGATGTGGAAAGCATTTCAGTATTCAGTGTTTTAAGGTTTATCCTGAGGCTTGGAGTTTCTAACTTTCCTTTTATTAGTGACAATTTTATATGTATTGATGTAATTTTCTTTCATTTGAGAATTACCTTTTTCTTACACACCTGCATAACAGAGCTTGAACACATACACTAAGATTTATAAATATATAATTGGTAGCATATATCAGCATGAACTATAAGATTCTTTCTTGAGACACATTATATAATGAATGACTCCTATTAAAATAGTCTAATTACTTTTAAGTATTTAACCAGCATTAACAGAGAGATTCAAAACCCAGCCTAGCTAGACTGCATATTAGTTTATAATGACCTAAGAGTAATCAGCTTTCCCAGATGGCTTCGCAAGGAAGAGAGAAAATAAAAATAAAGCAGTTTTAAAACCAGGTAACTAATTATACACAGATTATTTGTAAACAGCTTCTCTCCTTTGAACAAAAGAAATAAGCTTAGCTGAACTAAACTGAATCTCTCATTGCCAAACCCACAACAGAACCATTTTTCTAGAAGAATAGTCCTGTATTATGGATATAGTGATGAGTAAGACACCAAGCTAGGCAGTGATCAAAAACAAACTGATATTTGCTCTAGCTAATTTGAATGGCTGGGCTTTGGGGACAGCTGGGATGATGAAGTTTGTATGTGTTTTTTTAAATTTTGAACAGAAGCCTTTGTTTGAATTCTGAGCGAGATGCTGGTTTGCAAACGACTGCATTCTTCCCCACCTCCTTTCTAGCAGCTCCAACTTTCCAAGGAGTCCTTGCTTCTGTCATTCTTTTCCACTTGTAAACAATAGGTTCTTGGAACTCATAAGGGTTCTTGCGATCCATAATGGATGAAATTGGACAAATTAAAAATTTTATTCCACGTTTCATGGCTTCCTTGGTAATGGCCTCAAAGTCTCAAAATTAGTTTTGAAGGAAACTCAGACCCATATAGGCCTTGAAACAAATGCTATATTCTCTGAGTCAGTTTTGTTTCTCATTATCATCGCATTAATTGAACTTCAGTTGTAGTCAGTAGTGGCCATTGTATGTCACATATTGAGTTAGTGCTTGACTCTGGCTCTAATGTATTCATCACAATACCCCTATTGTCCACATTTTAGAGATAAGAAGACTCAGACTTACAGAGGTTAAGCGCTTATCCAAGTTTAACAGCTAGAAGGCAGGATTGGATCCACCTCTGCCCGACTCCTGTGCTGTGTGCTCCCAATCATGCTGTAGAACAAACATTGTCATGATCCTCACTTCTTGTGTGAATAAAAGTTGGTTGCTCCTGATAACAATGATTCGGAATACAATGGGGGGTAATTATATGAAGGTCAAAATGCAGGCGGCCATACCGCTAAAGCTGTTCTCTGTCTATTGTATCCAGGACCTGTCCTATAATCGACATCATGTTTATCTTCCTCAACTATTTGGTTCTTGAGGTTGCTTTGCAAGGATTATGGATTAGTTTGTCCTATTTGGGTTCATAAGTAATGTCTTTTACAGTTAATGGGTACAAAAATATAGTTAGATAGACAGAATGAACAATATTTGCTAGCACAACAAAGTGACTATAATCAACAATAAGTTAGGGCATACTTTAAAATAAATAAAAGAGTAGAATTGGAATGTTTCTAACCCAAAGAAATGATAAATGCCTGAGGTGATGGATATTCCAATTACCCTGATTTGATTCATTCACTTTGTAAGCCTGTATCAAATCATCACAGGTACCCCATAAAGACACCCAACAATTATGTACCCATACTAATTAAAAATAAAAAATACAATGCCTTTTTACTTAAATTCATTCCAAAGGAAAATTTTGCAAACTTTGCTAGAGGTTATATTTTATATACAAGTGAAGTACAGTAGAGTGCATTATGATGGTTTAGAAAAATAGAAGGCTTTTAGGCAAAAATTCCCAACTTTACATTCTAGTTTATTTATATTAACTATTTTTGTGACACTGGACAATGTATTTAACTAGGACTCAGTTTAGTCGACGTGGAAAATTAAATGAGATGATGTGTGTAGCATCATCAGGCATGCAGAGTTTATTTTCTTTCATCAACCCTCTTTTTCTCCTTTGTTCTTCCCCACACTACTCTTTGCTTTGTAATTTTTCTTTCTCTCTTATCTGCTCCATTCTCTTTTTTCAAAGTTTTACTTCACATCTTTGGTTTGATATGAGAGAAGGTAGAAAAAGTAGTTTCTGAATTCTCTTGAAGTAATTCTATTTTGCTACTATTCAGTTACCTACCTACAATGGTTTCATCTCATAACCTGTCTCGAAATTGTATCTCCACAAGTTCTGCAGATGACAGATCCGTGAACAACAGCCACTAAGGCGAATCTGTTGAAAACGGATTCCACATTTCAGGGTAAATATTGAACTTTGTTGCTTATTTTGTCATCTTTTCCCAATAAAATTGCTCAATAGCAATTTTCACCTCATATGTGACTTTTATATAATGATAAGTGAGGACAATAAATTTTGTTAAAATGTTCTATTTCTTCAACAATTTTCCTGAGGCATTCATTAACTTCTTGTTTCAGCTTTACTGTTTGATATTACCAGTAGTAGATTGTTTAGTTTCCAAGATTTTGTGAGGCGTTGAGTGTTTCTATA
>VBSM01001124.1:56092862-56139517 GCA_008086735.1 Cheirogaleus medius | reverse complement strand
CATATACCACATTTTAGTTATCCACTCATGAATTGACGGGCACTTGGGTTGTTCATGTTTAATTTTCTTAAAGTCCCAAACCAATGAATGCTGGCCTGGATGCAGAGAGTAAGGAACACTTACACACTGTTGGTGGGACTGCAAATTAGTACAACTTCTATGGAAAACAGTATGGAGATTCCTCAAAGAACTAAAAGTAGACCTACCATTTGATCCAGCAATCCCATTATTGGGTATCTACCCAAAGAAAAAGAAGTCATTTTATCAAAAAGACAACTGCACTCTAATGTTTATTGCAGCACAATTCACAATTGCAAAGATGTGAAATAAACCCACATTCTCATCAATTTATGAATGGATTAACAAAGTGTGGTATATGTATACCATGGAAAACTACTCAGCCATAAAAAGGATAACTTAATGCCTTTTGGGACTGGAATCCATTATCCTAAATGAAGTATCTAAAGAATGGAAAAATAAAGACCACATGCACTTGCTATTAAATTGGAACTAACCAATGAGCACACACGTGCACGGAGGAAAGTAAAACTCAGTGGAAATGAAGCAGGGGGGAGGGAGGAGGAGGGGATGGGTGAAAACCTACCTAAAGGGTACAATGAACACTATTTGGGTGATGAGCACACTTATAACTGGGACTCAAGCATTACAAATACAATGCATGTAACCAAATATATTTGTACCCCCTGAAATATTTTGAAATAAAAAATGAAAAAAAATTTTTTAACTTTTCTGTATATGACTAATTAGTTGCTGGAGACTATGATATTTTTAATAAGATTGAGGAGGTGTTAGTGCCCATATGGACCAGAAAGGACACTGTACTAGCAGTATTTTGAAAGTAATGCATTCTTTTGGCCACAGAGAAGGAGAAGAGAAAGAAAGGTCAGGAGAAAGAAAATATCTCAGCATAAATCCATTTCTATTACTGGAGATAAGTGAACAAATATACAAGAATACACAGGCCCCAAAGACAGAATGTGGGAATATGTTATATTTGGGACAGAATGCTACCACAATGTTCAGGAATTCTTTTAGGTATTTATTTTCCGTTATTGTGGGTTAAAGTACTATATGTGAGGAAAGTTCCCTCACTTAATGTACACTTTGAACTTGTGACATTGTTACAGTTATTCTTCTCATTTTCAAAGAACTTGAGATTTGGAAATGTTTGAGTAACTTGTGCAAGGTCACCTGACTCCTGACAAATTTTCAGTAAGTCACCTCTAGGTCCAAAGCCCCTCTTCCTTTTATTTTACCTCTTTCCATTGCGATATTAGTGAGGAAAAGTCTGTTTTATAGTTGGGAAAATGATGTTCAGAGTCATGAGGTGATTTGGTCAAGGTCCCACTTGCAATTAGTGAAGTAAGGCCTTGAGTAGAAATCCTCTATTTCTTAGTCCAGTGTATACCACAGTATTTGGATGCTGGGAGTGTTAAATCCAATAAGTTACTCTAGCACTTTCAACAGACTAGCATAATTTATCAATAAATCATTTTTATTAAATAGCCTCATGAAATTAAGAAGAATATTTTCACACAGACCGAAGTAAGAGGAATAATGTTTAACTCCATCATAGAGACACTGGAATATTTAAATGTGATAATGTAAGTTCTGTAGCTTAAAGCACAAGTTGAAAATGTATATGAAACTTTACCATGCTGTCTATAATTGGTGATGTAGAGTTTTTAAAAGTGTAGTAATTAAGTATCTAAACTTTGCAGCCTGAACAGTCTGAGGCTAAATCCTAGCTTGTCTCTTAGAACTTTCTAGCTCTATAACTATATCTTAGTTTGCTTATCTACAAAATGGATATAAAATAGTATCTATCTCAAAGGATTCTATTGAAGACTAAATAAGACTTTACACAAAAGCAATTTGAACAATAAATACTTATTAAATATTAGTAAATATTATTTTCTAACTTTTCCAATAAAAATCTATTTCACTATTTGGCCTTCACGTGACCTTTAATGATGAAATGTCCTTTTTGGAGGTATCTTGACAACTTATTGCTGGATCTTCCCCTTAACATATATAAGTGAAACAATTACTATAGCTATTTTCCCAATAATCTATCCACATAACTTTCTTCCTCTCTTTTGATTCACAGATATTTCTGGATCTCAGAGGAACTTAAGAATAATCTACTGTTATCCTCTTATTTACAGACAAGTAGTCCATGGAGTTTAGAGTCTAAGGACTGGCCCAAAGCACACAGCCATGGCAACAGACTTGGACAGGCATCTGGTTCTCAACTCCTTGTTCTTCATTCTCTCTCCACAATATCCTGTTATCCTTAGATAATGTGTCCCACTTATTTGTTTCTCCAATTTATTTTTTTGGTTTCAACAAAATTCAATAGAGCAAAAACAACTCTTTTTATTGCTGTGGTGAATGCAGTTAAAAGGGAACTCCAATTTTAGAATTATCACTGTTTTTATTTTGGCTAGCCAGCCTTTCCCAGGTTAACTTTAAATATGTCAGGAAGCTAATATGTATTGATAGTGGATTTGCCTAGGGGAGATTTAGTTCAGTCTAATTGGCCAAACACTTTCAATTTATTTCTACTAAACAGGTCTTTGATATGAAGAGATTTATTGCTCTTCTTTTTTTCCATCTAGAAGATAAATACAGGCTGAGATCAGAAGAGACTTCTTGTAAACACAAGAAGGTTTTCAGATTGATGGTTTTTTATTTGTCCTAACTCATACTAGGCTTTAGCCCTGACCCATACAGTGTGTTTCAAATACATTTTATTTTACTTTATTTCTACATATTTCTTTGGGTAACTGACCTATGTCTCTGTATGTCTCTTTACTAATTTGTGTTAACTGCATATTGTTTAAACTAGCAGATTAGGTGGGGAGTCTGTATTGCTTAATAAATTTACCAGAAACTGGGTAAGCTAGTTTGCCTCTGTTCAGGGAAAGCATGAGTGTTTTACAGTTAATTCTGGGAAAACTTATGAACCCATACAAAAGAATTACTTGCTGTCTTAAACTTTGGACACCACAAAGGACTATTCAATTAGAACTTCTATTCAATCATAACTGAAAACAGTGTTGGGTGAGAATATGCTCATTTGTAAATGAGGAGTTGGGTAGTAGTCTCTTGATAATCCCTTCTTGATCCATTCTGTATGTTTCCCCATATTTTAATTTCTTTATTTTTTATTTCTTCTTATTCATAGTATTTAATTATAATTCAGTGCCACACTAACAGAGATCTTTTGAAGACTCTCTTTTCTCTCCAGGGGTTTTGACCAACTGGAATTCCACTGTCTTCCACACTCATTTCATGTCCAATGTTGCATCTCCATAGCTGCTGCTTCATATTTCTTCTCCCATTTTCCTTTGAATGTGGCCCAGAAAAGACCAGATAAGAATTGTTATTAAAGATGCCGGATCCTAATTTTTTCAGGTCTAACTAATGCAAATTAATACAAAGACAAACACAACCACAACCACCCACTTTTTATCTCCACATCTCCACTCCTACTTGATATAAATAAAGATATTCTCTAACTGGGATAATGCAAGTCTGACTAAAGGTGTTAATCATTCATCTAAAAAACCAAGCATTTTCCTTGAACATAGCAAAAATGAACAAAATATGATACACCTAGTGTAGGAGACATACAGGTGGCTACAGATGGAAATACAGCTGGAGGAATTCAAAAGACCACAGATAAACACAATAAATATACTTGATTTGCAGGTATCATCCACTTCGGTGCTAGATGTCATTTCTGGTCAATTTTGAGTCTCCTCTTGGTGCAATATATAGTGTTGCTCCTGTTGTGGGTGTTATTATTATAGCCAAAAGGCTAACACATACCAGATTGCTGAAGATTTCTACCCTTACCCTGGGGAAATCACATCATTAGAAATGTTTCTAAATTTGCCAAGCATTTTGTAAATGATACTTAGCATTCTTTGTACAATGTGAGCTGTGATCAATATGAAAATGAAGACATCTTTAAAAAACTATTAAAACAACTAATAGAAGGCACTGAGATTTCCACTTGGTGAGACTTAGGGGATTGTGACAGTGAAAGATGTAATATACTGTCTTTATTTTTTTTATTTATTTTTGTTTAGTTTCTTAGCAAATATGAATTTGTATATCCCAGGGAAGGAGATCTAAGGTAGGGATTTTCAAACTGTTTTTGGAGGCTGAGTTGACTAACAGTTGACTAACAAACAAGTAAAGTTAACTAAATTTCCCCTGTTTTTGTGATATTGACTGTTGTTTTCACATTTTAAGTTTTCCCTAAGAATTTGAATTATTGTTCTGAATCCAATTCCTTATTCCATTTGTAGGTTTATATTATTACTTCAACCAGTAAGAATGTATTTTCCAAGTGACATCAACAATCATGCCAGAAAATGAAGAGTACAAATATAGTTACTTTTAGGCATACATTGAATTAAATCTTACCATAATCAAAGTAATTTTTAGAGAGAGAACGATTTAAGTATGATCCTTCAATCATTCATCTCCTCTCATTTTTGGCCTAGCATTTACTTTATTTTAAATTTAAATTTGGTGAAATTTTAATTTATCATAATTCTCAGATCCCCAAATCCAATTCCAAGGTTTGTTAGTAAGTTTAGATTAATCAAAGAATAAGGTGAGATATATAGAGCCAAATATTTTAGAAAGGAATCTTTCTGACAAAATTTTCTTCTCATTTTATTTCCCCTAAATTAGTTATGATATAAAGGTTAGTACAGTAAGCTCTCTCCAACTTCTTAGAGCCTCTTTCTCTATGAATGTATGATCTAGTCAGAGGCTATCATTTATCAGGGTTCCCATGACCACAAAAACATTTTTTATATCACATATTATAGCAGGAATATTTAGACAATTTATATCTTTCAACATCTTTCAGCATAGTTGATTTTTAAAAGATGGAATACTTTACTAGAGCTTATGAGAAACAAAAAAATGAAACATAAATTAAATCTTTTAAGTTATTTTCTATTTTCTATACAAAAAGAAAAACAGCAAGTGGCTTCTAAATTACTTTGAATTCCTCAAATACTTATGAGCATTTGGATTAATTTCATTGTATATTTTACCTAGGAGGAATAGGTCTTTGGAAACAAATTTTAGTTTTGCTAATAAAATGACTGCAAAAAAAGCTTTCTGGGTGTACTTCTGATCAGAACATTTATTCATGACTCTTGGTAGAAAATGATAGAAACCCTCCTGGAGCTACCTTAAGCATATGGATTTATTGGTTCATTGGATCAAAAGGCAGGTAGGGCATATCCAGGTCTAGAGGCAACTGGGACCATGAGCAAAAATTCCCTCCAATTTCAGACTACTTCTTTCAAAAATTAGGGCAGAAAATGTTTAGTTTCCTGTTTTCCAGGTGACTACATATATTAGATCAAATTACACACTTTAAATATGTGCAGTTTAATGTACTTCAATTATGCTACAATATACTTGTAAAAAAAAAAGGAAGAAAGAAAGAAAAAAGAAAGGAAAGATGAGCAAAGAAATAAAGGGGAAAAATAAAGAGAGAAAAATAGAGAGAGAAGAGTAGGAAAGGTCCCATTAATACTTTTCAAGTTCGTGCTTCAAGAGGCTGCATCCTTTGGTCAAAATCCCAAGTGCACTAACTGGTCTGGTTTTAATGTAGGCATATAAGGCTATGAAATTTCCCCTTAAGACTGCCTTTGCTGAATTCCATAGATTTTGGTAGTTTGTGTCCCCCTTGTCGTTCAGTTCAAGAAATCTTTTGATTTCCATCTTAATTTCATTATTGATCCAATAATTGTTCAGCAGAGGGTTGTTTAATTTCCATGACTTTGTGTACAATTGTTTCTGTTGGAATTTACTTCTAGTTTTATTCCACTGTGGTCTGAGAAGATACATGGTATGATTTCTATTTTTTTGAATTTGTTGAGATATGTTTTGTGGCCTAAGATATGATCAATCTTGGAGAATATTCTATGAGCTGATGAGAAGCATGTATTAATATATTCATTAGTTTTTGGGTAAAATGTTATGCAAATGTCAGTTAGGCCCATTTGTTCTAGAGTCCCATTTGAGTCCAGTGTTTCTTTATGCTTTGCTTGGATGATCTGTCCAGTTCTGTCAGAGGTGTATTGAAGTCCCTGGCAATTATTATGCTACTGTTTTTCTCTGCTTCAATCTAGTAGGGTTTGCTTTAAGAATCTGGGTGCTCCTGTGTTAGGTGCATAAATATTTAGAATTGTTATGTCTTCTTGTTGAATTGCTCCCTTTACCATTATATAGTGGCCATCTTTGTCTTTGTTTACTATTGTTGATTTAAAGTCAATTTTATCTGATATGAGAATGGAGACACCTACTTTCTTTTGGTTTCTATTTGCATGGAATATTTTTTTCTAGCCCTTCACATTGAGTCTGTATGAATCCTTGTGAGTTAGATGTGTTTCATGAAGAGAGCAGATATGTGGTTTGTATTTTTTCATCCATTCAGCTATCCTGTGTCTCTTGAGTGGGCCATTCAGACCATTCATGTTGATTGATAGAATTGATATTTGGGATGCTGTCTGTTCATCCTGTTGGGTGGTACCTTACTGCTTTGTTTTACCTCTTGTGCTGTTCTTTTAGATGAGCTCTGAGCTTTAGCTTTTGGGTGATTCTACTTTGTTGGGTGTCTATTGTGCTGATGCAAAATGAGGTTCTGAATATTTCCTGCAGGACAGGTCTGATCTTGACAAATTCCTTCAGTGTTTGCTTGTCTGAAAAAATCTTTTATTTCTCCTTCATATATGAAATTTAGTTTTGCAGGATACAAAACTCCAGGCTGGCAGATTTTCTGTTTAAGAAGACTGAAGATGGGATCCCAATTCCTTCTGACTTGTAAGATCTCAGTTGATAAGTCTGCAGTTAGCCTGATGGGTTTTCCTTTGTAAGTTACCTGATGCTTTCACCTCACAGCTCACCAGAGTTCCACCTTCATGTTGACTTTGGGTAGTCTGATGACTATATATCTTGGTGACTGCCTCTTAGCAGTGAATCTCCCAGGTGTTCATTGAATTTCTTATACCTGAATGTCTAAATCTCTAGCAAGACCAGTGAAGTTATCTTCAATTATTCCCTCAAATAAGTTTTCCAGGTCTTGTGCCTTTTCTTCTTAACCCTCTGGGATTCCTATGATTCTTATATTTGGCCATTTTACATAGTCTTATTTCTTATAGGCTTTGTTCATTCTTTTTAATTCTCTGTTCTTTATTTTTGGCTGAGTCAATTTGAAAGAGTTGTCTTCAATCTCTGAGATTTTTCTGCCTGATCTTGCCTATTCTTAAAACTTTCCACTGTACTTTGTATTTCCTTAAATGAATTTTTTATTTCCAAAAGTTATATTTGCTTTTTTTCAATATACTGATCTCTTTAGAGAATTTTTAATTCATTTCCTAAATTGTTTTTCTTGTTTCTTTCAGTTGATTTTCTTATTTCTCTTGGATTTCATTGAGCTTCCTTAAAAATACATATTTGGAATTCTTTATCTGTCATTTTGCTATATTCATTTTGGTTGGCATCCACTAGCAAGCTGGCATTCCCTTTTGGGGGTGTCCTTTTGTGCCTATTTTTCATATTTCTGGAGGTATTTCACTGGTTCTATAGCATCTGGACCAGATATTGCTTCTCATTTTTGGATTTTCTTTTGTTTAGATAGGGCTTTCCCCTCTAAGCACAATCATACAGATGTGTTTATAGCATATGTTGGGTAAGAATCTTTGGCTTTGCTTGTGGGTGCTTTGATGGCAATCTAGGTTCTGGATGGATGCCTTAGTTATAGATATTCTTAGTGTGGTGGTTCTCTCAGTTGCTAGTTCTTTGTAGGCTGTAGTGTGGTGAGCTATGTGATGTGCAAATTCCCTGTGTTTTTTGATGAGGGAGGAAGGAGGTCATTGAAATCCTTTCTCTTTCTCTAGCCCTGTAGTCTTCTTAACAGTGTGAATTGTATTTACTTGGCTAGTTTAATCTCTGAGACAGTAGGTGGTCCTTGTGAGTGAGGATCAATCTGTATGATTGAGTCAGTAAATGTTATAAAGGGCTTTGAAACTTAACCTCCCTGTCAGTAGGTGGTGCTTGCCAGAAGAAACATGCTGTAGTGTTGTTTTGGGGACCTATGACTGGCTTTAGCCCCTCAGGAGAAGCACTCAAATGCCTCAGGTGGTGGGTGGGGCCCTGGAACTTCCATGTGAGTCCTTATTCTTCTCCACTGCAGGGGCAGGTGGGAAAGTGAGGCTGGGTGGGGCTGGGTTGGGACAGCTTGCCCCCAGGCTCCACGAAAGCTGGTAGGGTAGCTCTCTCAGCAGGGTGAAACATCTTCTCCCAGCCTTCTGGGGAAGCCACAGGGGAGGGCTAAGGTGTCCTCACCCAAACAGAAAATCTGCTTGTGGAGGCAGAAGCCTTCTGAGATCCAAAATCTGGCTTCTGGGAGCAGGTGGTTTTGCTTTTCCCACCACTCTCCTGCTCCATGGTCTCCCTTCAGCATCAAAGTAGCTGACTCTCCAACGATGACACTGTGGACTGGGAGAGTCCCTATCCAGGATCCTGTCCTGGGATGAGAGTGTAGCTTTCCTGTTGTGTGTGTGTGTGTGTGTGTGTGTGGAGGGTGTGGGGTGTTCCATGAGTGCACTTTGGGTGGGACCCACAGTGTACTCTCTTTGCAGTTCTGCCCACAAGGTCTCCCTTACTACTAGATTGGTTCACAAATCTGCCCTACCTTTCCCTGAGCAACACAATCAAGTCCTGGAGTATGGGAACTGGCCTGTGGGCCTGTCCTCAGGTCCCCAAATGTCACTCTCTGACCATGCCAGGGAGAAGCATGCTGGTCTCGAGTTGCCTGTTGGGTGCTGAAGCAGGTTTGATGTCTGTGTGCTTCAGGGTTTGCCCTACTCTGATGGGGAAGCCAGACAAGCAGCACTGGGGAGGGCTGGTGAGCAGAAAGCTCATAGTCCAAATACCCCATAGTCATCTGTAGGGCTTTAAGAAGAAAGGTAGAGCCCCACTCTCTGTGGAAGCCCCAACAGAGGGGAAGCAGCAGCTCCTGAGATCCCCAGCTCAAGCATCTCTTGTGGTAGCCATGGGCAGGGGAGGGGAAGTAGAGGTAAAGAGTCTGGATGGAGGAAATCTAGCACTCCGGTCATCTCTGTCCCTCTCTCCAGAAGAGAGCTCACTTGGCATGTCCAGGCTCTGGTGTCACGCAGATCCCCCAGAACCCACCAGTTCCCTGTGGCTCCCCCAGTCTGAGTTGCAGTTGCAAAATGTTTGTGTGGGAAAGACCAAGGTGAAAACTGAGGGGCTGAAGCCCTGTGGGGAGGCACAGTGTGTGTGGAGAAGCAATATGGCACCTGCCATCTTGGCTCTGGTCTGTGGTGACAGGAAGTGACCCTGAGGGGGCTGACAGGCTGGTGCTTTGTACTCAAGAAGCTCCCATTTCACTGGTGGCAGCAGGTTTTTGGTTCATGTGAGTAGAAAGTCTCTCCAGCAACTCAGGAGCTTGCTGACTACAAGAGATGTGAGGGAGAGAGAAACAAACACCTCCCCCTACCCTTTTCAGTGGGCTCCAAGTCACTCACAGGTTGATCTCTGCCAATATCTTGCTCCTTCTTGTTCTGCTCTGCAACTTTTTCCCTTGTAAGGAAGAATCCCTTGTAGGTTCTGGCACTTTCCCCTCAGAATTACACCCAATCTATGATGGTTTGTTTGTTTTCTTTTTTATCTAAAATTTTCCTTCTTTCTGAGATGATCTGGAAGCTGGTGTCTCTGGTCAACCATCTTCAAAACTCTGAATGTTTGTTTTTATTTCTACTAAGGTGTGTTCCAGAATGAGAAGGCCTGAATACAAGGTCAGAATGCAGCACAAAAGACAGATGGTCTAGAAAGGGAATGCTATGGGATGCTGACTGGACGCAGGTGTACATTCGAAGAGGGGAAATGTGATCAGTGATTCACCAAGACTTCTTTTCATCATTTCACCATAACTCAGCTTTGTTCTCTGAGAGAAAGGTAATTTATTTTTTCAAGTAGGCACTCTTATTAACACCCTCAACATGCTTTAATCTCTTTTTCTCTCTCTCTCTGTCTCTCTCTCTCTCTCTCTCACACACACACACACACACAGAGCAAGAAAGAGAGAGACATGTGCACAAGAGAGAACTCTCTGACTAGGTGAAAAGATCTCTGCTTCCAATTCATTACATGGCAATCCCATATTCTGCAGGTGCTGAATTAAGGTTACCATTTGGCTGCTTCATGATGCAGGTTTGTCTTTCCGAATACAATTCTGTCCACTACCATCATTCACATCTTGAGTTCCAAGAACTTTATACAAATTTCAGAGTATCCTTAAATAATCCTCATGTGACTAATCTCAAAAAAAATACACAAACTGTACAATTTCCATCCCTCAGTGCTTCTGGCTTACTTTTAATTCTTATTTTATTAGTTATCTATTTCTCACTATGTGTTTAGTTTTGTAATGGTTATCCCAGTAGTAGCTGAGTCAGCTCTTTGATGGGCAAGGGCATTTGGTAACAGCAAGATGCTATGCTTAGCTATAGAATGATAAATACAGCTCTTTGATCTCCTAATAATCAAAACTCCCTACTGGCTTCACCCCCCACAATTCTAGCTGAATGGGGCACAGACTGAGATATAGCTGATTGTTCACTTAATATAAATATTTTTCCATGTCACTAAATAGTTGTGGAACAATTTTCAACAAGTAAATTGTGTCCCAACTTCCAGATTTGCCTTACTTCATTTAGTTGAACCTTTACTATTGGCTATTGAAATTATTTTGATTTTTGTTTCTATAAAAATCTACATAGGTATATTTTGCACACATTCATGGTTATTTCTTTATGGTACAGTTTTAGAAGTAGAATTACTGAATCAAAAGTTATTTTAAGGTATTAAATTGATCAGGATCATTTTTATCATGTTTCATGTTTCCAAAGGGATTAATTCGCCTTTAAAATAACATCATCAATCATAATTGAATTCTCAAGTATTTTTTCTCTATTGAATAGAAAAAAAAGTTAACTAATTTTTTTAAAGACATAGATTGTGAAATGGAAACATATAATGAAATTAGAATTCTTAAAGACAAAATAGATAATAGTTCATCTGGCTGGATTCATAAATGATTGAACCACGGCATTCAATGTGCTGCATAGCAATAGTCTACACTAATCTGTAAGGTAGTCTATAGTGGTTTGCCAGAAGAGGCTATGTTCATTCTGTCCTGTCCAATTGTTTTATTAATCATTTGACTAAGGATATTGGCTTATGTGTTTGCATATTGTTTGTATGTTTAGTTCATGTTGTTTGGGGAGAAAAATGTAAACTTATGGAAGATAAAATTCTAAAGAGACTATACAGACTAGAATTATAAATAAAATTAAATATGAGGACAGTCAACTATAATAAATTTTCAAATTATGAAGGAGAATATGAATATATTAGCATAAATGAAAATAAGATATTTTATCTTATCAAAGTTGCATCAATTCTTGTGATATAGATAATAAAGTTATTATGATTTGGTATTTGATTATTAGATATATATTCTCCAGAATGAAGGAGGTGATATTGTAAATCTACTCTATGTATCTCATATTAAGAACATTGGCATACTAGAATTTATTCAGGGAAGAGCAATTATCTTAGCATAATTCTCTAGAAAACATGTTCATATTTTAATGGGTGATATAATCCCTGCATAACAAGAGACGTGGAAAATGAGGTGTGTAGCAGGAGAAAATGGAAAGCAAATATAAGGTGTTATCTTTGAGAGGTGTTCAGAGCCTCATAAGAAAAATAGCAAGTTGCTCAGTCATTTGGGATGCCACCAGACAATTAGCAATCTATGGGTAAGATAGAATGACTTCTTTGTGGGCTCTTGTCTGTATTGGGTTAAAAGTTGTCCTACAAAACCATTATATGTCCTGTATTTCCAGCTTGAATCTACCAAGCTCTCTGGGCAGCCACCGGGGGAGCCAGATCTTCCATAGATCTGGTTGCTTTGGCTTTGGGCCCTGGAGCTGCTGGAACCCCTGTTGTAGTGGATACAGTGAAAATCTTGTTGAAGCCCATACCTTTTGGGGAAGGTGAGAGGGTTGGAAATCTTAGCAGATAAGGCAACACTAACAATGACCAGGGCTCTCCAGTGAGCAAGTGTCCATGGTTCAGGAAACAGGCTATATAAAGTGGAACTGGGAAAACTCATAAACTGCCTCCAATATAGTCTACTACTTGAGCCACTCAGATGCGTTTTCACCTTTCATGATAGCCATATCCCACATGAGACCTAGATATTCTCACCCCTGAGATGAAAAGTGCAAGAACATTCCAGGAAGAAGGTGACAAGTGGCAACGTCTGAAAAAGACTTAAGGAAGATTAACCACTTGAGCCACAGTCTCTCATTGATTAACTGGGCTTAGAACTCTAATATTTATTATCACCCTCTTTTATTAACCTTTCTAGATTTCCTCATCTTTAGCCAGTATTTTGGCTTATCTGGGTGGAGTGGCACAAACATTCATTTTTTTTCAGGGTTCTTCATTTGCTCATTCACAGTTATTATTTTCTTTTAAACAGGAATTTCCCTAATCAATATTTGGTATTCCAGACAAAATCTTCTCTGCCTCCGTTGTGTGGTAGCAAACCTATTTCTTCATGATAATCAGAACTGATTATTCCAGCCTATACAGAGTCTCCTCCCTTTCTCTACTAGTTCATTGGTATGAAGTGTAAAAAATGGTCAGGTATTAGTCTCAACTTCTACATCAGTAGAACCTTTTCTGTGTCCTCTCGTGAGACTATACACCCTGTGAACTGGTCTCCTAACTACATGGATGGGATGCACCAGTTCTACAAGTGGGTCTCTGAGAGTGATGGTGACAGGTGCTAATGATCTCCTATTTTCACCACCTGATTATTAGAGCCATATGCTTTGTTTATTTGGGACACACACCACAAAAAATATCATCAGTTCTCATTGTTCAGGACATCTTGAGGTCAAAAGAGGCAGGAGGCAGTTTCTTCCCATTCTTGCTTCTTATTTGTCAAATTGCCCTAGAGTATGTTAATTCCTAGCACTTCTGGGTTATAGTACCAGGCCCCACTGGGAAACCTGGGGAAGCCAGAGTCTCAGTGGTCCAGTAGGATTGAACTTGGCCACTGGGGCTGTTATGGGAGAGTCTGAGAAAGCTGGTGGTATTAGGAGTGGATGTAGGAGAGCAGGGCTGGGCAAATTTGGAAGGTCCTTATATAGTGATGAAGATAATGAGAATTAATATATGTCATATGAGGACTTTTGGGAAATACTAAAGCTATTAAACTCAAGGGGCAAAACACTTAACTAATTTCACATATTTAAGCTGTTCAGTCAGAAACTTGACAACCATTTGTTGAAGAATCTTATAGAAGAATTTCAAGAGTACCTTGATTCAAGTCATGTAGATAAACATTATGGTTCTGTCCAAACTTGTGAGGCGATGATTCTTAGGAAAGTAAAACTACATTTATTAGGCAACTTTTCAAGTTTTAACTAACCTAGAAAATCTAAGAAATGCATGGAATACCTTTATAAATCACTTGTGTAGTAAAGCCCCATAGCCGATTAAATCCATACCTATTTAATAAGATTGCATATCTGATTTTTTTCTACCTGGAATATAGAAGAGACCAGATTCTGAATGGGAACTGACTGGAGTCACAGGTTGAAAGTAATAAGTGATGCTACAGGATATTTGCCTTAGCTAATGCCAATTCACTTTAGCTGATGTCCACCAGCAATCTGGGGACACTTGGTATGAAAATATCCAGCTTTCTTAACCTTCTCAATATGACGCTTAAGGAACAAGAAAAAATTAAATTTTTGGTTGGCTTACTCTGTTTTCATGTGATGATGAATATTGCAATATATATAGAAAAGTCTTTTTATCATAGCTAGTTAAAATAAAATTACTCTGTTGACAAGACTAATTCAAGTTAATTACTTATAGAGCACTTACTTTAAGTGAGTCCCCGTTGCCATATATAGAACAGGAGATAGAAAGATGCCTTGGGAGTACAAAAAATATTTATTGATCAATTGTGGATTTACTTAGGGCAAGGTCTACCCAATAACAATATTCATTTTAAATGAAGACTAATTTACAAAGACAAAAATATTTTTCTGCCTGTATGTAATCCTAAAAGTGTTCTAAAATAGTAAAATTAATTGTAAAAAAATCCACCATTGTTTTGTTTATCTAATTCTATGTAAAAAATCACACAAGATCTTAGTGGTTTAAAAAAACAACAACCATATTATATCTCATGGGTTTTGTTTTGTTTTGTTTTGGGGGTTTTTTGGCTACCAGATTTGGGCAGGGCTCTCAACTGAGCAGTTTTTGCTAGATGTCTCTGATGTGGTTGCAGTCAGACGTTGGCAGGGCTGAAACAGCAGGGGGCTGGATGGAGCAGCATGTCTCTCTCTTCATGCAACCTCAGGGCCTTTTCATGTAGCTCCTTTGCATGTTCTAGTTTGGGCTTCTTTATAGCATGCAGGCCTCAGGATAATTGGATTGCTTGCATTGCGGCTGAGGGCTTCTGTAATGACACCATCAGAAATCACACAGGGTTACTTCTGCCATAATCTGTTGGTCAAAGTGGCCACAAAAGCCCACTCAGTTTCAATGGCAGAGCCTACTGATCCCACCTCTTGATGGGAGGAGTGTCAAAGTCACCTTGTAAGAAGAGAATATGGGATGGGAGATCTTGTTGCAGCCATATTTGAAAAATACAATCTACTACAACCATGTTCAAATATGAAAACTAAAAATTATCTGTTCTCATAGTGATAACAATTCATGGAACTGGGTTTGCACTGTTGTATTCTGTAGAAAAACACTAGTAGTCCTTTAAGAACTATGATAATGAGTTTTAAAATGTGTCAGTATTCAATGTAATCTAAATATTCCTTACGCTTATATAACCCTACATGTTGGAGATTAAAAAGGCAAGGAGTAACTAAGACCCGATACCTTTTTTTTTTCTCCCTTTCTGTTCTCAAGTAGAAATCAAATATAATTCTTTTGGAGAAAATGGAAATTAATTAACATTTTGTTCATGAAAAGTGAATCCGAAAAGCACTGAAGAACTCTTGGCAACTTTTCATATTGTGTGGGCTGAGTGATGACAAGTGCCTCCACTTGTCATCTATAGCATGCCAGTGGGTGACCTAGCATACTATAAAATAGATTGCTCACGAACGAAGAATCTGTGCAATGCTGCATGGGAAGATTCTACAGGGTCTCATAGCTGCTAGATTACAAATGTGCCAAACTAATCCCAGAGATGTCTCCGGGATACTCATAAGAAGGAGGAGGAGAAGGAGAAGGAAAAAAAGAGGAACATGGAAAGGGAAAAGATCTCAACCTTTAGCCTATTTAGGGAAGGAGAACATTTGCAAGCATTCTTGGATCTATTTCCATGGACTGAGTTGAGAAATCAAATTAATATCTCGGTTTTAATGTTCTTATCTTTCTTTGTAACATATTCAGCTCTTAAAAAGAGCTTTTCCCAAATTCCAGATGTGACTAGTGTTTGAGTCTTTTAACCATTGTGGATTTTTATGGTTACAAAAGTGAAAAAGAAAAAGTTTTTCTTTCATTAAAGTCTAATTTTTTGTATGTTCACACATTAACAAGTCTTTAGTGATTGAAAGTGGATTTTATTTTCTTTTTCAACCCTAATGATGATTGTGGTCCCAAATTTGAGATCTTATCAGTTTCTTCCCTTAGGATCAAAACCTTTTAAAGAAATATATTGCTTCTTTTAAGGGGAAAAGATATCCACAAAGCACAAAAGAAAAATGGTGCAATGTGGCAGACTCATTTTAGATTGCTTATTTCTGTAAGACAATGTTGATTATATGAAAATCTTTTCTGAAGGATATGTTTAAAAATATAAGTTGTTACTTTGGGATTCTCTCTACCCGTGCTGTGGTGAGAGTCTTTAGAGCATAGTTATTTTGAAATTTTGATTTTTACTTCAGGAAGGGAATCTCAGCCTTAGTATGGATCAGTCAGTAAAAAATTAATTTCTAATGTAGATTCCTTTTAAAAAGCCACTGAAAATCCAAGTGTCAAAGTGGGAGAATTATGACTTTGTAATGTAGCCATAACGTTAAGGAATGATTCCTAAGGCATTTTCAATCTGCAACACCTTTTTAAAAAATTAGCAAGAAAAATGACCTCGCTTCTAATTCGTTTTCCCAACACTGATGTATTTGAGTTAGCAGTGTCTGGGTCTAAATTAAGATTAGTCTCTAAAGTACCTTTTGGCGAAGGAGAACTATAATGATTTTATTACTCTTTTACATGAACCAGGAAAGGAAATTTTACAAGCATGAAGAGGTTCTTAAATAGAGTGGGTAATGGAGGAAAAAGAAAGAACAAAAAAGGAAAAGTAAAATCAAGATCTTTTTCCATTGTATTATTTAGCGTCCTACATCATAGAAAGCAGTAAGGCTGTTTGCTCACTTGGTTAATCTCATTTTTCCATTATCAATCCACAGGGTGCATTTTCCACCAGTTTTTGTTGGAGTTGTAAAATGGACTCTAGAGTAATGTGAGTGAGAACAAACAAAAGGGGCTATTCTCTCATCACTGCCTGTGTGTCATCCCCATTAATGTCAGCAGGGATTATGTGCTCACATGTAAGAAAATGTCTGTTTACAAAATGGAGAGGATGCATTACTCTCCTGTTACCACCATTCAATTCAATGAAATTGAAATGGATTTGTATGGGGTGTGTTTGGGTTTGTTTCAAAAAGGCATTCTTTCAGAATGGGCCACTAATATGGTAAATCTAATTATTTTCTCTTTTCCACCCCCTATATATAGCATAATACAGCTAGCTTTAAGTATTCAATCTTCCCTTTTCACCTAACTACCCTTCCCACCTAAACTTCAAAAAAACAGGCAAAGCAACTGTTCGACTTCTGGCTCATTGACATTTTTTTAAAGCAAGCAATACACTTGAATAATGTTAAACTCAACGGATTGTAAATGAAACCCAAAGTACCTTGTTAAGACAAGATGTGTTTGCTGTCCACTTAAGCACCTCTTGCTGTTGGTAGTCTTTCCAAAATGATCTGGGTGTAGGTGATGTTGTCAGTGGTACTTATGCCATAGAAATAGCTGCGACCTGTATTTTCATGCTTCAAATTAATCCTTATTCTGCTTAGGATGTTGATATTCTCCATTTACTCTTGCCTTATTCTTTCAAAACAGATATTCTCTGCATTAAAACACACACACACACACACACACACACACACACACACAAGCTCTCTGCTAACATAGCAGCTGCAGATTTGTAAGCCTGCTGCAAAGCTCTCTAACTTGTCTTTGAGCAAAGAATGTTGGTGTGATTAGCATAATACTAAGTCTGTTGGACCCCGTGCTTGCTTCAGTTTCTATCAGTGCACCAGTCAATAAGGCTAAAATTATACAGTCAGAGGTTGTTTACTTTAAAGCTGCTTGTAAACTATCAGAAGATTTTTCAAAGCATTAGCAACCAATTTAAGAGAAAATGAGTGGTAGAGAGGTCGGGGGGAATATTTACTTTGGAAAGTCAATTGAATATTTGAAGAGAGTAATAGGTTTGGCTTCTAAGGTCATGTTAATGTATCTAGTTGTCTATTTGATCCTAAATAATTAAGCTGTAGAAGCAGGAGGTTGCAAGGTTGGAGATTTGGTCCCCAGCAGGGACCATGCCTTAACGAGGTTGGAAAAAATAAAGGCCATGTCTTCTGTGTAAGGTATGGTTTGTTTCTAGGGCAGGTCATAGCCTGCTGTCCTGGATCCTCAGTCAGAGATCAGGGCAGTCACATCCTCCTCTGTAAAGCTATGTGGGCAACATCTGTCCTCTGATTTTTATTTGTCTGTTGCTACCACCGATGCTACTGACACTACAGATGACTGTTTGAGAGAAATGTACAACCTGGTGGCCTTTGGAGACTGAGCAGCTACAGTCTTTCAGTTACACACACATTCCAGCATAGCTGGCTTTCTTGAAATTGAAGTGCAACCCTTAATTATGTTACTTAATTGTAATTACTGCACTTGAATTATATCCATGATAAATGAGCACTGGCATTTATCAAATTAACTTTTTTGGATAGAAAAATTTGTGTCCTTTAGAGTGATTGCATTATCTGCAAGAACATCTATACTATAAAAATAAGGCGGTGGGAAGTGGGAAAGAATCGTGTTTCTAGTAGTAAATTTTACTGTGCTTATGGCTGGCATAATTCTCACAGATGGGCAGCTTCGTTTTTCTTTTTACACATCACACTCAATGAATTAAGTGGTCACAAACTTAACAATGATGAAAATAAACAAAATGTGTTTTCTATTTTAATATTAATTATATGTTTTTAAATATACAAGATCAAAAATCCTCCTTTCTTGCATTATCCAATTTAAAAGTCAATTGTTCAATTGGAAGTTAAATAATTTTTGAGCCTTTATCCTGTGATTTAAGTAAGCTGAAACCAAAGATTAATTTAGTTCAAAGATTTTATTTTTAATATTAAAAATAATATTTTCTTGGAGGAATTTTCATTGCCAGTTCTATGTTCTGTACCTTTCCTGGTTCTGTCGGAAAAGTTTAGGGAAAAATTTAAGATCATTTTCAGATACAAATCTTGCTTATACTCACCATAAGTCTGAAAAAAAAGTATATTTCTTTGCAAATTGATATTTATATCCAAATTTTATATGTTATAGAATTTTAAATAAGGGCTGGATTAACTCTTTAAGTTTTGAATATTTTTAGTTGGTAAAATCAAATTCTGTGAATTTCAAATTTACATTACTGAGTCCAATCATGGTTAGATTAGGGTATTTGGTTTTATGTGAAAGAGAAAACAAACAAAAACTCTATTGACCTTGATCAAATTGAGGTGAACCAAAGGAATTATATAGGGTTGAATGTAATGATTTTTAAAAGTTTCGTTTTTACCTATTACTCTCAAAGCTGTTTCCAAGACGTTAACGCTTTAAGTACCATCCGCACTCAAACATATTTTAGGTTTTGTAATAGTAGTTATTGTCATCACATAATACAGGAAAGAAAAATCATCAGCCAGCCTGGCTCTGGTATAATCATAACATAAAATATATTTTACATTTAATAAAGGTAAATTATGTGTCAAAAGGTAAAGCAACCTATAATTAATAGCAACTTGGCTTGTGATAGCCAAAACACATCAAAGCAGTTTTTTTCTTATTGACTAATGTATGCGCTCTGGGCAATCCTTCCCGCCCTCCTCCCTCCATCACTTGGGATCTTTTAAGTTTAATGGTATAAGATGTCAATTGAAAGGTTTATTTTTTAAATATAATATCTTCTTGCTATTAAATTTTGTGAGTGCCTAATGGTTATTCTACTGGGGATTTAAACATATGAGAGAAGAGAGACAGAAGTGTGTGTGTGTGCATGTGTGTGACACAATTTCACACCCCTCACTTGCAAGATGAACAAGAGCACAGATGCCTTTTATTATCAGAAATTAAGAAAATACATACTTTCCCCTTGAAGGAAAATTTTGTGTTTGTAAATGAAAATGCTCCTTATGCACTGTGCATTTGGCAATTCTCATGCCAAACATGAGAAAAAATAGATACAGAAAAAAATAGATAAGTTTATAATATTAAGAAGAAATATATATTTATTATGCCTAAGCATTCTCTCCTGTTAAATTGTCAGGATACAGTGCCTTTATAGTCTAGATTATTCCTATTTGCTTTTAAAATACGTTAAAAAGGTTTGAAGTAAGACTAGTTATGGAAAACCTCAAACACTAGAAAAAAATTGTATCCCCCTTGTAGGAAGCAATAAATTTTTTTTAATTCTTTGTTTTGAAATGCTTTTTAAAGGAGATTAGAGAGATAGACTAGAATTTATTACAATTGTCTTTCTTCTTAAAAATGGAAATCAAGCTGAAACTGCTCATTTTTTGTTATTCTAGTTGTAGTTGCTGCTGCTGTTGTTTTGATAGAGTGGGATCTTGGTAACTCAGCCAGCCCATCACCCATAGGAGAACCGCATTTGCTAAGTGTCCTTGTTACGCTTCAAGGGCAATGATTTGATAACAAGTTATGCTGTAAGCAGGAGTTTGGGAGGAATTTCTTGGTCTGCATACATTCCCATTTTTAGAAACTTTGTGAATAAGGGTTTGCATAATTAAGAGTTACACTGGAAGTATACACAGACCCCAGATCCTTCCCTGCATCCCTAAAAGTCATTTGTTTCAAACGTTTCCAAGTAATTCCTCTGTTACAGTTGTTCCTACTAGAATGAAAAAACATTTTCCCTAATTTCTCTATGTCAGTCTATTCTAGATTCAATTCCATTTTTCACTTTTACTTTTTAAAAATTTTCTTCAAAAGTTTTGTTTTATTTTTAACAACATTCAATATAGATAGACAAAAGGTAACATGTTATGTATGTTAAAATCGTCTACATAATCTCCAATAGAGTCAACTCATTTGGTTACAGACCTGTTTGATTTTTTTTTTCTTCAAATGCTTTTTTCTTCCAGAGGATAATCTCTACATACGTCTGACTAATGGCTCGCTGTTTACTGAAGAACTTTAAAAAGTATTGAGAGTAAGGCTTCATTTTCTGTGCATCATCACAAAGTAAGGGATTACTGCAATCCCCATTTTATAGACAAACTATTTGAGGTTTAAGTAACTTGACCAATGCCTGGGAGTAGGTTAGACTTGAAACCAGAGTAAAATTTACAGTTTATGATATTGATCTCAGACAAACTTCTCTGTCTTTCAGCACGTGAGCTTGTTTTCCAGTTTCCTAACCTGCAAAAACTAGGTTACTTGGTGCTACTTCTGACTATCAGTAAAAGGTGGGACCAAACTTATAATGTTAGGTCACTTCCTGATCCAGTTTTAATTCTTTCATAGTCACTGAAATAGTTAAAAGCTTCTCTTCCAGTTTGCACTTTAGTTTTCTTATTAATCAGAAAAATAGCTTTTGTTAGACTTTTGCAAGGGCCAAATATACCATTGGCAGAGGTTCTATCAGTGAAAGAAGTGCTGAGTAAATAGCTTTTTATTTCTTGTTGTTGAATTAAATGTATGGATAATAATATCCACATTACCATCCTCCCTTTAAGATAATATGTATAGTTTAAAATGCACTTAAGATTTTTTTTAAGTGATGACTTCAGGATTTCTACACTAATAATATAAGCACATCATCAAGACCTCAGGATAACTATGCTAAAATATGACTCCACTATACTAGAAATATTCATTTTTAGAAATCAGCTTTGCTTGCTATATTGCAACAGTAATAGCATTTATAAACCTGTGATATAAAATGTGATTTTCTTTTTCATAATGAGAAAAAAAATTGATGTAATTGAAAGAGCTGAAGAGTTTGTTTAAGCTTTTTGTTAAAAAACAATAATAGCTCTGAAATTTTATAGGAAATGATCTGGGATTTCTGGTGTCAGTTACAACAGTTTCCAAATCATAAAATGGTTTCTTAATCAGGAGACAAATAAAAAATAGTAAAATTAATCTAGTTCTGGAAAAAATAAAACAGCTTTATTTTGATTGACTTTGAAAATTCAGATTAGGATTAAAAATTAATAAAAGCTTTTTCTTCTGAGACTTGGGATGTTTCATAGCTGACCTAGAGATCCTCATTTATAACTTTAATTGCTTGCAACATTCTGAATCATTTTCCTTTCAGCCTAAAACTTTCCATAGTTAATCTCAGGCCAATAGTAATTTTTGTATTTTAAAAAGGATTTAAGGAAGAAGTTATTAGAACTATTTTGGTGATTCTTATATCCTCTTACACTTAAAATATTATCCAAATAATTCAAAAATATACTCTCAAAATGTCAAACTTTTACCTAAGAACTTTAATTCAATACAGAATTATCATTTTTTGAAACTTTAAACATATAAGAGCAGTCCATTTAGGCGTTAGAAATACTTTAATACATAAGTTATATAGCATTTCTATAAATCTCTAAGGTATTGATTTTAGAAACATATACTTAAGCACTGTACATTCCATAATTCCTAGCACCGTAAGAGGATGTTACACATCTAGAAGACAGCATTGCCTACAGGTAACATAATTGGAGAAAATCATAATTGTATTTCACCACTTGACTTTCTCTGATTGAAAAGAAAAACTTTAAAGTTGAAAGAGTAAATGTTAAAAGCAATTTTACATTGCTAGTTTTAAGTGAATAATAAAGTTGGAAAATATCTTTAGTAATTCAGGCACATGTAATATTTTTCTTAATATTATTGTAAGACATTTAAATGACAGAAGGTAACAGTGCTAATGTATTCGAGATTCAAATAAATCGCCTCGTTGTTGTATTCATATTCACATTATATGCAAAACTAGTCTGAAACAATGCATATGTCCTATTTAAATAAAGCTCAGTCAAGCACCTTGATCATTACACAGAAATAAAGCAGAAAAAATAATCAGTAATTAAAATGCAAGTTCCAAAGGGGAATACCTTTCAGAAGAAAGCCACAGAAGCACCTGATTCTAAAAATGTCAGGCAGTTTTCACAACTGTGAGTGCCATTTGTTAGCAGGTGGAGGTACAATTTTTGTAACAGCACTTGCCTGTCAATAACTTTATTACAAATCTGGTAATTTAATAAAAAATTTAAAAGAAACCTATTAAAATAATCTCTCACTCACTCTGGTAGCCACCATTTTAATCACAGCAAATTATATTCTTCTTTAGTGATTTCTGCTTTCTCCATTCCTCAGTGTTTTAAAAAATTAGTGACTTTTCTAATATGTTTCCATGAAATTCTCAAATGTATAGTCAGATGGAAGTCATATATACCTTTTAAAATATAAAAAAATCCACGTCACATCAATGTTATGTGTTACAGAGTAATATATTAGCATTCATAACAACAGTAATATAATAAAATAGTTCAGTTTTTGTAAAAGTGGCCTTCTTGGTCTATCTGGTATGTCTGATAAACATTGAAGATCTCCATTTGAAGGTAGTAAAGAGGCAGAGAATAACATTCCCTTCATTATTATTAACCTTTAAACAGGTGAAATAAAATGTCTATCTCATGATTTATTTCATCAGTGTTTATCTAAAATATCCTCTAAATGAAAGAATAGCTTAAAATTTACTTTTTGCTACCTAAAAGGTTTTTTTTTATATTTAAAATTACTTCTCTAGGCTGATGACTTTACTATTAGAAACCGCCAGTTCAAAGTTGGTTTATTCTAACCCAGAAGTAAACCTTGAGAGCTATGTCCGTTAATTTTAACAGTCCTCTGGATTGTTCTAGGAAACTTTGCCTCAGACTTAACTTAGTGACTTCCCCCAAAGCCTTCACCTTTCTCATGCATGAGCATATTTTTTAATTCTTTCTTCCTGATCCTTCTAGTGCTCTTGATTTTTGCATTTTGGGAACTTCTATAATGGCTCTTTAAGTATCAAATATAGTGGCTGCCTAATGTTCATGGGTACCAAGTATAAACTTCTTCCTTGAAATCTTTATTGAACTTCTATTATGAAGATTCAATGTATAAGCTGCTTGTAATTTACGTTCATGCTCCTGAACACAAATCTATTATACATATAGAACCCACGGCCATTTTGTGGGTGAAGAATTAAGATGCACACACTAAAACTTATATAAAAATTTCCATTCTTTAGCACTCACTCTATCCTAAGCATTGCTTTTGATGTTTTATATGCAGGATCTCATATATTGCTCACCACAACCAAAGACTGCAGTTTTCCTGGAACCCTTTCTTTCTTTTCCATCTTGTATCCGATCCCTCGGCAAACCTCGTTTGTTGGCCTTTTCAACATATATCCAGACCATGACTGTTTCTTACCACCTCTCCTGCTACCATCCTGGTCCAAGCTTCCCTAGCTTCTCACCTGGAATATTGCAGTAGCTGTCTATAATAAGGTCTCCCTGCTTATATTTTTCCACTACGGTCCATGCACAGCAGCCAGCGAGATCTTGTCAAAACACAAATCAGATTATATCATTCATTTGTTTGCTGCCCTCGGTCGGCTGTCCATTTTATGCAGAATGAAAACTACAACTATTTCTCTGGCTTCTTTAATCCTACATCATCATGCCTCTTACCTCTTCGACTCCATCTTCAAATCGCCTCTTTCCCTCATTCCATAGCCTGCTCCAATGCACCAGGCCTGCTCCCCACTCAGTCTCTCCCTTGCGTCTTCTTTTTATGCCCTTTCTTCTTATAGATCATTCCTCAGATGTCACCTCATCAGGGAAGCTTATCTTGGACCCCCCAGCTAAAATGAAGCCATTTTTTTTCCCATCCTTACTCATCTTACCACCCTTAATGCCTGAGTTTTATTTCTCCATAGCACTTAACGCTTTCGAACATACTGTATATTTTGCTATATGTTTTATTAATAGCATGTATTAATTTTATCTGAGCTCTACCTGTCCAAATAGAACGTAAACTACATGAAGGTAGGGATTTTTTGCTTGTTTTCTGTTCTGTTTTATAGACAAGAAAGGTTCCTGGCACATGGAAGTTACCCGAAAAATATTTGTTGAATGAATGACTGAAAAAATAAACACCTGCATGAGGTAAGCAATATTACCTATATTTTAGCAATAGACAAATATGATGCTTAGAGAAATCAAATAATTTGTCTGAAGTCACAAGCCAGGCTTGTTCAACTTCAGAGCTGCGTTCTTAATCACTACTCCATCCAGCCTATCAAACTAGAACACTAATCCCTGAGTTTGGTGTTTTCCCACTTGATCATGCAATCTCCTCCGTGGCATGTCCTGTAAGACACAAAGCCTGGCAAACAAGCAAAGTAAGACAGCATTCTAGCTGGGCAGAATATAATGGCCACCATAGAGGCAGCAGGAAATGCATATTTGAGGGCATGAGATGAATTGAAGAATTAAAAATTATCATGAGTGTTTCCAATTTATTTGCAGTTGAAGAGATATTGTGTCTATCAGTAAATGACTCCATTTCTTGCTAGCTGGGTGACTTTGGAGAAGTTTCTTTACCTCTCTGTGCTTCACTTTCCCGATTAGGAAATGGGAATAGTGATGGAGAATAGATGAGGTTACCTGTGGTGCTTAAAGCACTGCCCAGCACATAGTAAACACCCAATGCATTCCCTTCCCTCTAGCTTATTATGCTTTTTGCCATTATTTTAGGTTGAATAATATAATACAAACTCCTTAATGTGACCTAAATAACTCTACACAGCCTCACTTCTGCCAAATTCTTGACTTCATTTTTTCTCTTCTCTCTCCGCATGCTCAACTCCAATCACTAGGCCTCCTCTCTCTTTCCTGAGCAACTCATTTCCAGCTCAAGGTTTATAAACCAGTTGTTCCTCCAAGAAAAGAAATCCACCATTGCTGCCTTTTCACTCTTAAAGTCTTAGCAAATAGTCACCTGCTTGATGTGGCATCTGTGAATGACCCACACCAAAGAGGCTCATGTCTCCTGTACCAGTCACTCTGTATCAGTTTCCTTTTGTGATTTTTTCCTTCCATATTTTAAGTTATTTAATCGTCCTATTTTTTTCAATTGTCTGTCTCCCCTGGGGAATATAAAATACAAGAGTAAAATGACCTTATTTTTCTTCTTTGCTACAGCTCCATAGTACCTAAAGCAGTGACTAGAACCTACACTGTAGCTGCTCAGTAAATTTTTGTGGGATGAATAAATGAATGAATGAATGAATGAGTGATTAGGATGTCTCATTCAGATAGGACATTCTGATGTAGTAGTACATGAAAATACATCTGACAATAGTTGTCTAGGAGGCAAAAGTGAGGACTTCCATGGCAGGGACAATCTATAGCAAAGACTCACATTTTGTTTCACTTCAGGTACAAATACTGTATCGACTCTTCAGATACAGCCCTTATGCTTCCTCATAGCATTAAAGTGTGGCATTCAAAAATGGTCCAATTGCAGATCATTTTGAGGCTTGGTTCCCATCTGTCTTGAAGGGTATAATTTTGGCACATGGCCCACTTTCACCAGGCTCTTTTCTCTAATGTACCCAGCATATCATTTGACCCCCTAATTACTGAAGAGAATCAAAATCCCAATGCTTTTGAAGTGCCTACAGGTAATGTGAATCATTAGAAGCATATGTCATAAAAACTGAAGACATTTTTCAAATCACTTAAATTATAATAATTAATTTAATATGCTTCATATGTTTAAACTATATTTAGTTTCAAGCCATATGCTTTCTTACATGAAATGGAGTTCCAGATTTTTCCATTGCTTTTAAAATACAGTATCCAAACTGGAATTTGTCCAGCACATCGAGAGTTAACATGCCTGTGCTAGAGAAACATGTCTTGGTGTCTGTAATAAGTATTAAGAATAAGAAAAAAATTCTTGCCTTTAAAAAAAAAATGACCCACTTTGAGTAATGCCATATCCCCAATTCAGTTACTTCTACACTGGCAAATGCTTACTGTATCCAGCAGTCTGAGCTTTCTGTTCAGACAAAGGCCTGAGCAGCCAACTCCACTAAGAATATTGATGTCACAGCCTAAGATATGTTACTGTCACAAGTTCTTAGCTCTATGCTGCAGACATCTTTTTTGTTCCAAAGAATATGATTTTTAAACTATTTTAGGAATTAAGTTTTATGTTTTGGCCCTAGATCTTTCTATTAATAGTTTTGCTCTGTTCTTTCAGAGATGAGTTAGCTGTTTTGAAGTTGTTTACCTTTGCTTCTGTTTTTTGTTTGTTTATATATTCGTTCATTAATATTTTGGTTGTTTAAAAATTGTATATATTTAAGACGCACAGTGTGATTTTTTGATCATTGCCTCTGTTGTGTATTTTTCTTAGTTTACTTTTCAACTGTTAGCATCACAAGGCAATGTAACAGTTAAATCATGCCATTGTGGCTTTAATGATGAATCAAATACAGTACAAGGGAAAGAATGCTGACAATTTATACAGTGCCAAATAGAAGATTTTATGACATAAATATAAGTTAAAGTGAAACTATTCATCAACCAGCATTGATTTCTCTCCTTAGACTTGAAATGCTTTTTTTCTTTTAAAAAGGTATTTAATTTGTGGCTTATCTGGCAAATGCTAAGAAGTAGATTCATTTTAATTTGCTCTCCTTACTGCTTTCAACAATTGTTGGGTAGCTGAGCTGATGATGGAATAAAATGAAGAAAGACTACTACTTTATGACATGACAAGTCATGATTGCAGGTGTTATTCATCATTTGAATTCTATGGTGCCAAATCTTTGATTTTCATGGATTTATATGTAAAGAAACGATGCCATCATTTTAGGAAGCAATTTTTGATAGAGATGAGATTTTTTTCACCTTGACTCAGGACTTCCAATGATTCTCTAATTTATTTAAGAAACAAAAAAAAGCCTCTTTGTTTCAATCTGCATACTTTGGGTTACTTCGCTGATGTAAAAACCTGTTCCACTGTCTATTGTCAAACAATGATGCATAAAATCATCCTGATATTAATCTAGGGAGACTCTGGCAATCAGAATTCACCACCACCTACATAGCTAAATTTTGAAATGTTCTTTCTTTAAATACACGTTTATACTTGTTTTTAATTTTTTTTTAATAAGGACAAGTAGTTTTGCCACATGTGTAAATGCTGGGAATCTGGTTGACAACATGTGATATCCCCTATTCAATGTTTGTAAGCTCAAATTAGCTACAGAAATACTGATTTCCAGGCAAGGGTGTAACACCACTAACCAACTGCATGGTCAGAGCTGGCTATCTGTTTCTGAACTTGCTTTTGCTTTTGTCCACTGGAACATGAGAAGAAACATAAATAATTTTTCTTTTTGTAAAGACTACTTCATTATAGGCCAGATGTAACCTTAATGATCAACAGCTGTAAGTACGCATAGGTTGAAAGCAGAGAAGAATTAAAGCATAATGGATATTGAGAAAATAGATGCATTGACAGGTTTGGGAGGGATCCATTATTGTTTAATGTAATAGAGGATTTAAAGTAGAGTATTCTGGTAACATGTTTATAGGAAGAACATTCCTAGTATTAAAAAACTACTAGTAACTGGTACTAAGAACTCAGTGTTAAGAATTGATCTTAAGTGTTTTATCTGCATTTCTAATCCTCATGCAATATTTTTCACAAATGCTATGCCAATTCAGTTGGAGACGGACAATGTATGAGCATATATTTTTATTTTGTTATATATACATTTTGGAATAAAAAGATGCACTTCTTATCTTGAATTATCAAATATTTTTTGAAAAAGTTTGATACATTTTATTTTTAAAGTTTTTATTTACTAATTAATTATACATTTCTCTGCTTACAAATTAAATTTAATTTGGAGCTGTAACTTAAAAAGCTCTGATTTTTCTCAAATAAAAGCCAAATTAATAACTTTATGGTGTCCCTCAGGATATTAAAAATATCAGTTTCAGCAAATTTTTAAGATTAATGAACACTTTATGACACATTTAAAATTTTGCTGGACATTTTTTCTACTGTACTAATTATTTATTTAAAATAATTGGGTCTAATATCAAATAATAAAAATATTGTCTCAAGAATTAATTTCAACTCTAAAAATGGTTCTCTTTCTTCCTTTAAGAATGTCATCTACCCACAGGTTCTCTAACTCATTGGATTTTTAAAAATACAATTGTTTATGTGAACTTATACTATGCAAAGTTGTGTGCTTTCTAAATTGTTGCTAGTCAGTTAATATCATTGCGGAGTTATTCAGCTTTGTGCAATAAATAAATTATGTGGTAAAATTTCAAACAGCTTCCTGAAAACAATTATTTAGGTGATAGCTTTAGGTATAAAGTGTTAACATTTGGGGAACATTAGGAGGTAGGATGCAGTATAGTAGGGAAAGAATTCCTTGCTGATCAACGCTCTGTCCATTTTTATTCTTGGAACTGACAGGTGGTGATTTATATGTATATCATTTTGTAAAACTGCAATTCATTAACTGCTCTGGAAATTTAAGTTTCATTAAAGCTTCAGCACCTGCTTGAACTTCTATAGGTTCTTTGCTGGTCTTGTTCTCTCGATCTCTTTCTGCAGACCTGCCGTGGAAATGCCAACAGTGCCTTTTGGCACTCAGTGATGGTGTATTACCATTTTACTGCATACTGAAAACACAGTAAACATGCCAACTTCAAAATAAGCAATGTGAGCAGCCTGCATAAGTGCCTTTCTTTATATTGATAGTGCCAGTTACAGCATTCTACAGACCCACCCCCTCCAAAACACATCATTCTTCTCCTCCTTATCAGAATTATGTTCTTCTTTAAGTGAAAACTTTTTTCTGTACCCTTATTTTCATTAACCACATTTTATAATAAAATAAATGAAAGGAGGCACAGTGGATATGAATAACACACTTTAAAAACCTGTGCATTGCCTCCTCTCACTCTTTCTTGTCCGTATAACAAGGAGGCTCATAATGCCCTACTTGTTCTTGCTATTAAAAAAAGGTTTACAGTTCATACTGCAAAATATTCTGGTAAAGCCTCTGGCTAATGCATACACTAAATCAGCCCTGCCTTTGCCGAAGTTTTAATTTGCATGCCTGCATCTCTGGAAACATTCCGGAGTCTTCTAAGAAAGCATTCCAGTGTCTGCCCCTATAAGAGTCCATATGGCAAATGCCTCTGAGATCACAGAACTTTTCTTATTTGAGGCCAAACATATCCCCTTTATGTTTGGAGTTCTCAGTAGGGGCCTAACAAAGATTCTGGAAATTATGGGGAGAATAAAGGCAAAGCGGAGTCAAGAGAATGAAGGAAAATATATTGGAAGACAAAAACCTCTATGTGCTGATTAAGCAGCACTCACATAATGCACATCTTGGAACAAGGTATACTTCTTGCTCTTTGCTTCAGGAAATGAGAATGGAGAGGGCATATATCAGATGATGGAGTTGATTAAGTTAGCAGTTCAATTAAAATTTCTAAATGTTCCCTCTGATACATGCTGGTTTTTCATTTATTTTACTCAGGGGACACCAACCATGAGTGTTATTTAAAATGAAAAGAGTTAGGAATTTTAAGAGCATTTTATTTTTTGGAATGAGGCACTTTTACATTTCACGAGTACCCAAACAAAACTTTCAAGTGTGTACTTACCCAGTCCAGACCTAAATGTAAAAGGCAACCCCATACCTCTGGAAAAAATAAATCACTACGTCAATTCTGTCTCTGAAATGCAAAATTATAACTTTGAAATCACATTTAGAACCTTGTACTAATGATGAAAGGATCTTACAGGGAATAATGAAAGGGAAGATATTTTTAAGTGAGTCTTTTCCCCTAAAGACTTTGGTGGTATCCATTCATTTCACAAGTATTCATTGAGTGCTTTCTCTCTGCTACGTGTTGAGGGGAAAAAGACAATTACGCCATAGTTCATCCCTTAAAGAAACCCACAGTCTAGTGGGGAAGACAGACATGTAATAGATGATTGTAAAACCACACAGGGAGTACATGACAGAGATGGCCATGGAGTTAAATTCCTCTTCCCACTACCATCTCTAACGTGATGGGGTCAAGGGACTTGTAAAAAATAACCACTGAGCTGAGTCTTAAGGATAGCCATTAGCTAAATAAATTGGTCTGGGATTAGGGTGAGAAAGAAAAGAGTATGAGCACAGCATGAAAGGGGAAAGATAGAGCCGCACGTAGTTCTGCGTGGCTAAGGTGTAAAAGGTGAGGAATGGAGTGGTGAAGTACTTTTCAGATGTGAGCAGGCATGAACTAGGTGATGTAGGCTCTTGCATGCTTATTAACGAGCTTGAATATTAGTTCAGAGTTTCCCAGACTTCGCTACTTTTGTAAGAGTTCTGTATCTCCTTAAATATGTTCTTATTTAAAAGTCTTTACTATTTTTCCTTCTATCAATTTATTTTTTAAAAAAGAATTTTATATATTTGTCTCTGAATTGTGATTTAAAGATGAGTGGCTGGAAGTTTGTCAATGACAAGTAATGAGGAGGGCTGGTGGTGCGATAGAGCTGGATGATACGGGCATTGAGGGAGGTGAGTAAGTTCTGGAGGTGGTGATAGGGATCCAGAAAATGCTAAACCACACATTCTAGCCCTAGATTCTGGCAGAAAAAAGAGCTATAGAAGCCACAGAAAAAAATATTTTCAAAGGAGAGCTATGTTCTAGTTCAGGGCAAAGGAAAAAGAGCTCTCTGCCAACATTGGGAGGATATAGTAGACATTTAAAACTAAATTAAGGGTTCAGAGGCAAAGCAGTGAGTGAGTTTGGTCTATAGTGAGGGGTTCCAGGTGAGAACATGTATGACAAGGACAGTATAAGGTTACTAGAGAGGGTGAGGGTGTTTGTGGAGAGTGAAGAAGGGTCAGTGGGGAGATTAAGTAACTGAGGCCCAGAGAGTGACTAAACTCAAATGACCTGATTTTCCCAATGGTTTTGGTGCCAGAACTAGTTGAGTTATTGAATGCCCAGGCTGGCATTAGAGTAGATTTGTGATGATCGTTTTTGATTTCCCTTTATCAACCCTCTCCAAGAGCCAATGCTAGAAAGCAAACTGATTCTGTAAGCTGGATTTCAATATTGACCGTGGCCCTCAGTTTCCTCTGTATAGAAATGAGTGCAATCATATTTACTTCACAGAGTCAGTGTAATAGGTAAATTAGACAATGCATACAAAGCGCCCATCAGAGAAAGTGCTCAAAATCTTTAGATAGTGTTGTTTAAATTATATTGAACTTGAATCACCTGGAATGTTTAATTACATTTTTTGCTGTTGCTTAAAGTTTCAGTGGATGCTATAGCCTTTTAGTATAGTTTAAAGTCTGGTAAAATGATGCCTCCAGATTTGTTTCTTTTGCTTAAGATTGCTTTGGCTGTTCAGGCTCTTTTCTGGTTCCAAATGAAAGTATAGAATTATATTCTTTTGATCTGAAAAAAATGACATTGGTATTTTGATGAGGATTGCATTGAATCTGTAAATCACTTTGGGTAGTATAGACATTTTAACAATGTTGATTCTGCTGATCCATGAGCATGATGTTTTTCCATTTGTTTACATCATCTACAATTTCCTTCCTCTGTGATTCACAGTTCTCTTCATAAAGATTATTCACTTTCTTGGTTAAATATAGCCCTAGGTATTTTATTTTCTTTGTAGCTATTGTTAAAGATATTGAGTCCTTGATTTGATTCTTAGCTGGACTATTGTTGGTGAATAGGAATGCTACTGATTTGTGTGCATTGATTTTGTAACCTGAGACTTTGCTGAATTTATTTATCAATCCCAGGAGTCTCTTTTCAGAATCTTCAGGGTTTTCTAGATATAAGTTCATATCATCAGCAATGAGCAATAGTTTGACATCCTCTTTCTCCATTTGGATGCCCTTAATTTCCTCCCTTCGCCTGGTTTGTCTGGCTAGGACTTCCAGCACTATGTTGAATAGAAGTGATGACAGTGGGCATTCTTGTCTTGTTCCAGTTCTGAGTGGGAATGCTTTCAGATTTTCCCCATTCAGTATGATATTGGCTGTGGGTTTGTCATATATGGCCATAGTAACCAAAACAGCATGTTAATGGTACAAAAATAGAGACATAGACCAATGGAACAGAACAGATAACCCAGATATAAAACCATCCACATATTGCCATCTCATCTTTTTTTTTAGAGACGGGGTCTCGCTCTTGGTCAGGCTGGTTTCGAACTCCTGACCTTGAGCTATCCACCCGCCTCGGCCTCCCAGAGTGCTAGGATTACAGGCGTGAGCCACCGCGCCCGGACCGCCATCTCATCTTTGACAAAGTAGACAGAAATATACACTGGGGAAAAGAAGCCGTATTCAATAAATGGTGCTGGGAAAATTGGATAGCCACATGCAGAGGATTGAAACAGGATCTATATCTCTCATCACTCACAAAAATTAATTCAAGATGGATAACAGACTTAAATCTAACACATGTAACCATAAGAATTCTAGAAGAAAACATTGGAAAAACTCTTCTAGATAACAGCCTAGGCAAAGAATTTATGAGGAAGAACCCAAGGGCAATCACAACAACAAAAATAAATAAACGGGACTTGATTAAATTAAAAAGCTTCTGCACAGCCAAAGAAATAATCAACAGAACAAACAGATAACTTATAGAATGGAAGAAAATATTCTTATCCTATATATCTGATAAAGGGCTAATAACCAGAATCTACAAAGAACTCAAGCAAATCAGCAAGAAAAAAAATCAAACAACCCCATTAAAAATGGCCAAAAGACATGAAGAGAAGCTTTTTAAAAAGAAGACTAATGGGCAATAAACATGAAAAAATGTTCAACATCACTAATTTTCAGAGAAATGCAAATCAAAGCCACAACGAGATATCGCCTAACTCTAGTGAGAATGGCTTTTATCAAAAAGTCCCCAAACAACAGAGGCTGGCATGGATATAGAGAGAAAGAAACACTTATGCACTGTTGGTGGGACTGCAACCTAGTGCAACCTCTATGGAAAAGAACATAGAAATTTCTTAACCACTTCAGTACCACGCTCACTGGCCACAAAACCTTGCCCACAGCCGGCACTCATAGTCCGCACGATAGTTTGTGCTGTGCATTGACGATGAATCCGTTTTGCTCTTGTGTAATGAGGAAAGCTTTAAAGCACTGAAAGCTTGTTTTACTTTACAGGCAGCTTTAGGAAAATAACTATAATAACTCCTACTAAGGACTTGTTAAAAGGTCACAGATTCATAGTAACTTATTAGCTGAACGTACACACTGCAACTCAGAGATAAAAGTAAAAGCTTTTGGCTGTCGACTGAAGTCGATGCTGGGCTGTGTGCCTTCATATCATGGCTGTCGGCTAAAGTCGACGCTCGCGTTCATCTGTGGCTGTCGACTATAGTCGAAGCAGGGCTGTGCGCATTCATCTGTGGCTGACTACTATAGTCGACACTGGTACCAAAGTGGTTAAAGAATTAAAAGTAGACCTACCATTTGATCCAGCAATCCCACTACTCAGTATTTATCCAAAGGAAAAAAGTCATTTAATCAAAAAGACACTTGTACTGAATGCTTATTGCAGCACAATCCACAATCACAAAAATGGGGAATTAGCCTAACTGTTCATGGGTGGATTAATAAAATGTGGTATAATGTACACCATGGAGTACTGCTCAACCATAAAAAAATGAATGAATCTCTTTTACAACAATCTGGATGGAACTGGAGACCATCCTCCTAAGTGAAGTGTTGCAAGAATGGAAAAACAAACACCATGTGTACTCACTATTAATATTTAATTGGAACTAACCAATCAGCACTCATGTGCACAGATGGAAGTAAAACTCAATGGAAATCATGCAGGTGAGAGGGGGAGGAGAGGATGGATGAAATCATACCTAACCAGTACAGTGTACAGTATCTGGGTGATGGGCACACTTATAACTTTGACTCGAGCAGTACAAAGCAATCCATGTAACCAAAACATTTGTACCCCTGTAATATTCTGAAATTAAAAAAAAAAAAGAAAAAAGGTTTCAGTGGACTATCTCTATAGGGAAACACTTAGGGCATATGTTATTTTTGAGTCATCTACAGAATGCTTAAAACATTCCAGTAACACTGTTTTATTGTTTTTTCTTTGTTCCCAAGAGCTTAAAATTCCCTTTTTCTTTGAAAGATAGAAATCTTTGGGATAAGCCATCTTCCTGATAAATATTTTAGCCTAAGACAAAAAAGCCACAATATAGATTATGGCCAATGTATACACCCATGCAGCCTTTGTGAAAGTTTCTATTTGCTAGTCATCTCCTTTTGCTGCCACTGTAATATGACTACCATTTTACTTCTGGGGAAATACTCATTTTTTCCCTGCCTGCTTGCACAGCTTCTTATACAAAGTCTCACCCATGATCAGTTCTCATATTTCTTACATATATGAAAGGAATGCTTTCCAGCACTGAGAAATAGAGTAAAGCCTCAAATATTTTTCCATGAGCCACACACTGAAGACTTCTTAATGGGAATAAACTATTGGGAAAAAATGGTTATTATAGATAGGCAGAAGGGATGAAAATGAATGATGGCCGACCCAAAAGGCAGTATTACGGGAGTTACTGGACCCAAGATAGAAGGATAGATTCTCCAGGTTTCCCTGCCCTCACACTCTACACTTCCTTTCCTCTCTCCTTAAGTGTCTCTTTCATTATTATTCCCACTATAAAATTATATGGACAAATGTGGAGGCGTGAATAAGATAGAAAAGCATTTTTCTCATAGCCTCAGAAAACATTGGATGATGGAGCCATTGGCTGCATGATCATCGTGCTCCTGGCTACCTACTTGTCCTATGGATCAAGTCAAAGGAAAGACACAGGAATCGGTGAACAGTGCATTCAACTCAGCACTTTCAGCAGATCCCACAAAACAACCTGGACTTCCAAAAATTATTACTTCTATGCAGATTCTTGCTTTTCTCTGAATTGGCCCTTAAAAATGGTATAAAATTTATTGTCTGGTTCCCATCTCTTTCTTTTCAAACCTCTGATGTCAAATGAAATAATACTGTCTGATGTCAATAAAATAAAGCCTTTCGAGCATTTTCTGTTGAGAAGAAAAGTGATCTGATCAACGAATTCAAATGAAAATGATTGTGACTACAATGAGTTTACTCTCCCTAAGGTGTTGTTAGAAACAAAAGAATGAATCATGAATAATACACTTTTAAAGAAATTTTATTGAAAGAGAAATTTCAGAGACCTTCACATAGTCCATCACCAATATGTAGATAATCCTAAAGGCAGTATTAGGTTTATTTTTCCTTTAGATGCACTACTCAATTCATGTGAAAATTACACTTAAAAGCATTTTTTTCTCATAGTTACAACATGAGAGCAGTTATGCCAGGCTGTAGGCAAATTATAACCATTCACTTAAGCCTGATTGATCTTTGTTTTTTCCTTCTCTTAAATGTAGCTCCTCCAATTTCTTCCTTGAAGTCTAACCCATCTTACCTTCCTAAGCAATGAAGGAAAAATAATAAACAGAAAAACTATTAAAAAATGCTTTCCTGCACTTACTTGTATCTGAAAATGAAACAGCAAAAAACATTTGCCTTAATCTCAAATATAAAAATGTAGATATTTATCCATCATTTTATAACTACTTGCTGATACCAACTATGAAAGTCAGATCATGGAGAGTGGTAAGTAGTATCTTCTTGAGAAAGAGAAAATAGATCATGGAATGGTTTCTCATTCATTCAGAATTCATTCACTATAAGATATTTCAGATGGGAAAACATGTATGTTCGTAATTGTGATTGCTAAATGGTAGCTGTCATGTTGGGAAACAAAGTGGAAATGGCATCTCACCTTGGTTTAAGTATCAGCTTTGTGCCTTTTAGCTAAATCCTGTGGAATGTACCCCCAAAACACCAAAAAAAAAAAAAGAACTGGAAATGTCCAGTATCTCTTCCTTCACAACAGTATTCCAGAGGAATTTGGTGGGTCTGTGCTTCCTCAGATGATCACTGCACTGCTTGCCTCATCAGCATCCAGAGTACATAAGTTATAAAGTTAATGTCAAATGAGCTACCAAACAAATTTATTTCAGCGTTTTCAGAGGGAGCAGGGCAGGAATGTGTTGGAGGCCAAGATAGGGCACCAGGATCAGAATTCACATTGGAGAAAGGAAAATGCAGATTTATATGTGCCATAATGGTTCAGCCAAATCATCATTTCTGGGAGTGAGTCTCTAGTACCTACATTGTAACAAGTGTCCCTAGGTGGGGATTTTTGCCTTTATTCTACTTCAGTATAGATTTAGAATCTACCACTTCTCACAACTTCTGTTACTCGCTGGTCCAAACCATCACCATCTCTTCCTGGATGATTGCAGTGGTTTCCTAAATTGTGCTCTTGGCCTGTTTTCCTGAATTCGCAAATGAGCAGTCAGAGTGACCCTGACACATTGCAAAGCAGATAACATCACCCTTCCACTCAACACATTCCAAAGGCTTCCCATATTACTAACAATAATATCTTAAAGTCCAAGCAGGGCCTCTGAGAGGTTCTACATATTCTGGCCTCTCATTAACTCTTTCACTATCTCTCATTTCCCTCCCCTATTTGTACTCAGTTGCAGCTATAGTGACCTCTTTGTTGCTTCTTCTGTTGCTCCCCTCTATAGGCCCTTTGTATTTGTAGTTCCTTCTGTTGAGAGCAGCACCATCCAGTAGAACTTTCTATAATGATACACACGTTCTATTCCTGTGTTGTCCAATATGGTGTTCACATGAGGCTAGTGGCCACTGTATTGGACAGCACATGTCTACAGTGATCTTCCTTTAGATAGCTATATTACTCATTCCCTTCTTCCTTTGGATCTTTCCTCTAAAGCCCCTAAATATCAGTATTCCCTGCCAGCATTTTTGTTCCCTTCCCTGATTTATTTTTTTCTTAGTATTTATCACTATCTACTATGTTGTATGTGTATTAATTATCTATTTATTATCTGTTTGCCCCACAAGCATGTAAGCTTCATGAGGGCAGGGAATTTTGTTTGGATTTGTTTTGTTTTTATGCAATGCAACATCCCCCAAAATCTAGAACAGTGTCTGGCACAGAATAAGTCACTCAAAAAAATTTGCTAAATGAATGAGTAAAGAGCTATTAATTGATACATTATAAAACAGCCATCATAACATTTGTGTTCGTAATGAAACTTGGTGGGGGTGTTGGGAAGTGATGAAATATTTCAGTGCCTCTAAAATTCCCTACTTTTCTAAGTTCTGAAATACCCAACCCCAAAGAGAAACCAATGTAATTCTAAGCACTAGATATTCCTGATGCTATAAGTTACTGCACAGATCTATGTAATTCTAGCATATAAATTTTGCTTTTGCTGGGAATGCACTCTTTCTTTTATTCTCCAAACATTCGTTAGTTAAAAACAAAAAATCAGGTTGAGTCAAAAAGAATTTCCCAATACTAAAAACAAAGAAACATCTAACATAAAATTACTCCATGATTATTTACTGTCTTAAAATATCAAACCTACTGCCTTAGCCACAGCCACCTGGAAATTTGTTACCTAAAAGTATCATGCTCCCTTATGTTAAGCTACATAAGAAGATAGAAATCTAATTGACAAAAGTATACTTCTCTTTTAAAAAATGCATAGAATTTTAAATCTGATAAAAACTCCATATAGTTTCTAAAAAGATTGAAATAACATATAAATAAAAATTTTCAAATAAATCCTTTGGCATTAAAAGTCTTAGGGCTCAGATGGTGGGTCTAAAATGAATGAAAGAGCACAAGTAACAAACTGCAAATTTCATGTGATGCTAGAAATATCTTGTTAAAGAAATATTAGAAAACAGACCTTAAATTTGATTTTATTTAACTGAATACTTAATGTGGCACCTTTTGTTCTGGCTGAGAAGTTGCTCAGAAATGAACTGAATGTGCCAGTGATTTCAGTTGGATGGGAGGGCAACTGTTAGTCTGCACTTTTAACCACTCCCATCCTGCCCTGTCCCTACTCAGGAAAAAATAAAAAGCCTGCCACACATCATCAAACTATTTCACCATGATTACCTGCAAGTTAAACACTACCCTTTGAAGCAGATGGTCAATTGCCAGTCTAATAGAAGGAATTGCCATCCTTCCTCTATCCATTGAATATGCTTTTGATACTCTTCGTGCCAGCAAATTGCTACAGGTTCAAATAGTGCCCCATGTATCACAGAGAAACAGAATAATTGAAGCTGTCAAAGAGCTTCTCCTTTCCCATCTTTTTCCTTTGTATAGGAAAATTGTTCTACTTTCATGTAATTAACATTCAAGAAGACAGCACAAGGAAATATCATGACGAGATCTTACAACCCCGCCAAAATGAAAATCATAACAATATGTAAGATAAAGAATTAGCAATACATTTAGAATTCCCAGAGTAAATAACGTGTATTTTCACCACCAAGCATACTCTGGCATGAATCAGAATCCTTTTTATTAACCAAAAAGCAAGTTAAGTTAGAGTTTTAGTTGACATTTTATCACACATGTGCACTGTCCCCCACAGGTCCATCGTAGTGCTATTTTGTGTTCAAGCCTATTTTGAGGATATTTGTACCTATTTAGAGTGGAAAATGCTTAAAGTTATAATGTCATTTATGTAATATATTGAAGCTTAAATATTCTCAGATTAAATAGACATAAAAATGTGGGATGAGCACAGAAAAACAAAATAGAGTTCAAGTTCAGCTGTACCACTTACTGGTTATGTCATCTCTGGCAAGTTCAAATCTCAATTTCTTTATCTTCCTACCTTAGACAGTTGATTTAGGAATTAAATGTAAAGCAGATAATTTATCTGGCACATTACAAATAAATTATGACTATTATCATTACAAATAAATTATGATTATTATCAGTATAAAATTATGCAAGCAGTAAAATTACAATCATTATATTTAAAAGAATGAATCCATAGGGAAAAAATTGGAGAATACATATTAAAATCTTATCAGCAGTTGTGTTTACATGGTAGAGAAGCCTTTGTTTAAATTTCCCATATTGTGCTGAATTTTCTTTAATAAATTTAATTTATTTCTTAATGAAAACAGTTGTTTCAGTTTTCATACTAAAAATTCCTCTTATGCTTATCAATATGTTCTAGAAAAAGACAATCCAAATAATATATTAGTTTATATAAACTAAAGAAATATTTTTAAAACATTTTATATTGTAGAAAAGTCCAAATTAATTTGCCTATATAATTTCTTCCTTAATTAAATACCTGTGAATCTGAAGGAAAACTAGTTTCAACTTATCAAATAATATGTTATAAGAATTATTTTATGAAGAAATGTTCTGAGATTTTTATAAGTGGTTCTTTCCCTCTGAAATGAGAAATTCCTTTTGACTAAGACTGAACAAACTTCTATCCTGAAAACTACTAGATTTGAATAGAAATTCTGAGCAACCATTCTTTCAATTCTAGTTTCTGCCCCAAATCATAGGAACTTAATCTTTCACAAATGGCAACTCCCTTTTCACTGAAACTCTATAGATTCATACACCTGGAGAAACTTCAGCCAGGATTAAGATCACTTCATTTTTCTGCATGTAGGAATTTGAAATAAACATTTTTTTAGTAGGAAAATTTCCACAGTGTATGTATATATTCTTAAATGCATACTGTCTCATAACAGTATAATCATCCCAGGAAAACTTCCTGACTGGATTTCTGTTGGCTCTTCTTTTCCTAATAATTTCTCCCCCAAACACTTTTCTCTGTCACCTAGTTTGTTTTTTGTTTTTCCTTTATGTGAGATGTTAAAGAGTGTCTTCGAATGGAAAGAAAAAGAAAGGATATAAAGAAAGGAAAAGGAGGAGAAAAGGAAAAAGGAAGAAAGAAAACTAAGATGGAAACTTTTCTTAGTTGTGAATGCTCATGATTATCTCAGCTTTAATGGCTGGCCAGCCCACAGTCTCATGAGTTCTAGAAAGCCTTGGTACAAAGATTAAAGGAAATTTTCAGAAAGGTGAGGAAAAGGGACTACTCTCTTTTACCCACACAACAAAAAGAAAAACAGGCCTTCTTCGAATGTAAAATCTCCCCAATTCTACCATGAATATGAGGTAGCAGTATTCTTTTAAAAGAGGCCTTCCCACTCCAAGCATTATTCTTCTCTCTGTGGCTTTCAGCAAATGATGAAGGCTTGTTTTGCCAATTTTTCAACCCTTGCATCATGCTAAGACACCACGTCAGCATTCTTATCCCATTCCCCAGAAGGTGGCAGGTTGCTCATTAAGCACACAGAAGGAGGTGTATTTTCCTTTCACCACTCTATTTATCATATCTTTTCTTGGGGGGGAAATCTAAATGTCCCTATTCACCTTGAGTCTTCTACGAAATGGAAAGAGCTTTGCTAATATCCTCCCCAGAACCCTCTGATTTCATTCACGACGTGACATAAGAGCCCAAAGTTGTACTTTATCTGTCATTAATCCTACCGCAACATGCTGCAGTCATTAAGGTGGTTACTTACCGGCTCCCTCACTGATGAATATACAGAAAGGAGTAGAAAGGAAAGTTGGCAGGGTCCAGGACAAAGGATAGCAGAAACTGGGAATAGAGACCCAGCTATTCTTACTATGGGGGAGCCATTTCTCCTGTGTCAACACACAGCCCACAGGGCAAGGTAATTTTACCATTTTATGATCTACTGCGCTTGGCATTTGTTCTGGCACTGGAGGCTGCGTCTATTTTGGGGATCAGTTGTGTATTCCCAGATTGCCATTTTCCTCTGCCTTTCTCTCCGTTAAATATTCTACAGTATATTATCACTTCATTTTACTTCAGTTATTTCCTCTGACAGTGGTGCGGGGCAGTCTGGACTCAGAGTCACTTCCTCTCTCAAACTCAATCTGTCTAAATGTCAAAAAGGGAAAGGAAAAAAAAAAGTAGAACTCTTTAAAAATCCAAGCAATCTGGCATTTCTGAGGAAATATTTGATAGGTGTTGCGTTCCCGAAACTCTTATTTGCTGGAGGCAGAAGGGTAAGGACAGACACTTAGGGTTGAAAAGACTGTTACATTTATGTTTAGCTTTTTCTAAAAAGCGATGCTGTGTTCTTAAAAGCCCCAGTCACAAAAGCAGAGGTTGTGTTGATATAAAGATTTATTTGTTTGTTTGTTTATTAGGAATGTTTATTGGGCATAATTCTCCTAAACTATTCCCACAGATGTGAGACGTCTGCTAATAAATTTGAGCAATGGCCTGGTCGACAATTTGATAAAACTCCCAAATCCAAGAGATTACTATTTCTCCCTCCTCATCTCTCCTCTCCTACCCTCCTCGTCTTGGTCCTCTCTTCCCTTTCCCTCTCCTTCTCCACCCCCTTTCTCCATGCTGAAAGATTGTCAAATCTCAGAAAAAGGCCTTATTGAAGGTTTTGTTACTTGTCTTTTGGGATAAGTGTTGGCACTGAATATTTCTGGGCTGTTTCATACCCTCCTAATTATAGGCTATCAGGAATAAAATTAGAGATGGCTTAACTAGGTCAACAGGATTCAGTGATAACATATTACTCTGTGGTGGACTATCTGGGATTAATGAAGTGTTTTACCTAAAAGTACTTCTGTTAATAACATTCAGGAATGCCCCTGTGCTTGGAAGCAGCAATGTATCTACTAATAATGCTGAATAACTCATGCTGCACAGAAACAGGATGTGTCTGTTGCACCACAGATTTCATAACTTTTAGAAGTCAGGAAAGCCTTTCATTCCCTTACTTGTTTCAGCAAAAAAAGAAAAAAAAAAAAAAGGTCAGTAGAGTATGAAAGCAAGCATGTGAAAGGGAGAAGTCAGGCATAAAAGTAGGTGTTAAAGTACAATAACTCATTTAATTGTCAGGACCTTTCTAGAAGGTATGCCCCCTACCATCTCAAAAATGAAGAAACTCAGGCACAGTTAAAAACAACTATTTGCCCAAGTTTACACCACCCATAAATAGCAGAGCCAGGATTATCATTTCTCAAGTGTTTCTTTATTACTAAAGTCCATATAATTTCCATATAATTAAACTCGGATCTCAAATCTTTTTTGTCTTTCTTTAGGGATTTGCCTGCTTTCTAAGACTTGGAGCAGATTGTCAACCTTCAAAAGAATTGCCCACTCATCTGGCTAGAATGCATGCAAGGCAAAAGGAAAATTTATTTTGGATTATAAAATACATCACTCATTTAATTTTCTATATCCCATAGACAAAGGAGTGTTGGCAAAAAAAAATTGGTAGTCTAATAAATATTTTCAATTTATTTATAATATAAATAAAATATTTTTAAATATTTTTAAACTTTAAGCTATTTTGCATTTAAGGGCATTATGATCACCAAAGTTGTTTATTTCTAAGCATTGAAGAAGAAAGAGGATATATAAAAATATCAGCCAAAATTCTGTATTAGGTTTCAGAACACTTTAACCCTAGCTCTAAAATATAAAATTGTTTTTATCTGCGTATTTTTAAAATCTGTTGCCATGAAAGTATACAAGATCACCTTTGTTCAATTTATGGCAAGTATGAACCTGATTTTTAATGTCATTTTTGAATATATTTTTAAATCAATAAAATTTCCAAAGCCGTGTTTCTTATTTTTCAAGTTTGGCAGAGTTTTAATAAAAAATTCAGGGTCTCTTCCCATCCTTCTAATGTGGGGTTATTTTCCAGAGGAACTGCCCATGATTCAGTTATCTTCTTGGAAGAAACAGAGTTGTCGGAGTCTCAGTCCCCTCGTTTCCTTAGGAGCTACTCCTTAATTTGACAGGAACAATTCTTTTCCCTTAGACTCACATAGCAGAGGCTGTGTGTTTGAGCCTGTTCTTTGGCTCTTTCATCCATGTTCTTCCTCTCCGACATGCCTGTACTCCGGACGGTTCCTTTTTGATCAGAGGCATTCTCCGTCTGCATGTTCATGAGTCTATATCTTAGCTTAAGAATGGTGGAGGCAAATGAGCATGGTGACATTTCTTGATCCTTGTATCCTATGCACTCTGCAACCACAGGATAAAATCCCTGATAACAGAAACATTTAGTCCAGTCAGGCTACAAACGAGGGATGGGACAAGGGCAGTTTACTCCATCTTACTTTTTCCTTTTCCTTTGATTAAAGGTGGTCTCTTCGAACACTCTTGAGGGGTAACTTCAAATATCACAACAAAACTTTTTTTTGGATGATTAAGAGAAAAAAATGCATGAAGGAACAAAAAGCCCTAGGATTTATGACAAAATAATTTAAGAAGGTGAATGATAGCTATAGACCCCAATCGCTTGCATATAGTAAGACTATACAAACAGAAAAAATAATAACTATGGAATATTGAATTTCTGCTGAAAATATGGTGTGTAATATGTTATGGATAATTTTGGCAGCAGGTCTGAGTCATACTCATGGAAATTTATCATAAATACATACATGCATGCATACAGGTTTAGCCACTGCAAACACATACATGCATAACTACTGTATATGTATGTGCATATTTTATATATACAGTATACTACTGATAAAGTGATTCTATTGAGGAACAGAACAGTGAGTTTATTGGGGGAATATACGTACTCTGAAGACATGTGGCTCTGTGTCGAATGATGAATGGGGATTGTGTTTTCCTTAAGTCACTGGCAGGAACAATAAAGTTGCTTCATCAAATCATCATCAAACCAAGAAGCTGACACTTTAATCTCTATGCTTCTCACCCCGCCAACAAGTAGTAGGAAAGTCCCTGTTTCCAGTTGTGTCTTAGGAGTTTGCAAGCAAACAGAGACATAGAGCCACATCAGCATTTCCATTTTAAACTTTTATTTTTCAATTTGCCTGTTGAAATAAAAGAACCGTATGAACAGAAACTTATGTTCCTGGTATAAGTCTGATCGATATCATTCCAGTGGTGTTGATATTTTTATTTCCACCAATTACTCTGAATTCACTAGAAAAGCCACACTGCATTCATTAAATAACCTCTAGAAAGGAGAAGAAGAAAAAGGCCATGTTTTTCTATGAGATTCATGGAAGAGTGTTCCTTTCAGGGAAGAAAGAACCTTGAAGTATTTGCCAAAAATGTGAAATTGCTGGTGTATCTAGAGTTCAAGTATATTCTTGGTGCTTCTGGTGTAGGGGATGAATTTGAAGTAGAGAGTAAAAGATTTTTTTTAAAAAAATGATGTATATTCAGGGGGAGCTAGACTGAGTCATTGAACAACCACAGTGATCTATGGAAAACTTAGTGTTATACCTAGAGATTGAAACTGACTTCAGATGTTCCTAAAACACTCATTAAACCAGAGGTCAAATTGAGTTTTATCCACCTCATTTATTCACCAGCATCTGGTGGCTGCCCTAAACTGTGCTGTGTGCTAAATATCCAAGACCACAGTCTCTGATATCACAAAGTTCATACTCTGCGTGGAAGAGAAAGTAAACAAAACATTATGACTAGAAGAGATAATATGAGAGAGTTTCTAAGAAAGCACTAAATGCAGTAGGCTTTGAGGGGGATAGCCAAAGAAAGCTTTCTGGAAGTTGTAACAGCCAGCTAAAATGCCCAAGGGTGAATATACAAGGGGTAGGGTGTTCCAAGCCTGACTAAGAGAAAAGATCAGAAAACCTCAAGTGGTTTATTAGCATTGAAATATGGGGCATATCCTGAGGGAAGAGCAAGAGTTGATCCTATACAGCAGAAGGGTCTGCAGTCTATTCCTTGCATACTCCTGGTTGGATTTTATGCTGAAAGCTATGAGGAGCTCCTGAAAGATAATAAATAAGAGAGTTGTATAGTCAGTTTCTTTTCTGCTTCCTATGATGGGAAAAAATGTGCTTTTAGGATTGGAGATAATAGTTTGTAAGATAGCAGTAGTTCTTGACATATTTGTCATGGTATCCATTGTTCATAGAAGATTCACAAAAGAGATGGTGATCCCACAAATGGTCCTCATGCTAGGAACAATTATTATCCGATAGGAAAATACCATTTTTGCTCAGGAATAATACATGTATTGCTGTGTAGGAATTCATATTTATTCTAAGCACTTTCAACTTAGATGGCTGCTCAGCCTCATTGATCATTTATCTTTGATGATTTTTTTGCTGGGGTTAGCAACAAAGACCAGTTCCATTTTCTTTGAATAGTGTGTGACTCAGGACAAATATTTCATCTCTCATGATACCTGAGTAAATCTAAAAGTCCAAATTATTTTTCAGTAAAAATAAACTTTTAAGCTTCTTTTCTAGTAAAATTTATCATTTTGTTAACTGAATGCACATAATGATTCATCTTCATCTAATTTTTTCCTGTTTGGGGAAGTGAAGGTAGGACATATCTTACTTAAAATGGCTGCAGGCAAAGATATTTCCACTTTTGGCAGTTGGCCTGCTATTCCTTCGTTAAAACACACTAACATTTTTTTCCATAGCACTGGCAGTCTGAGCAAACATTGGTTGCTAGTATAAATTAATATGTTAAAATTTTTCATGTATAACTATTTTTCTAAATCCATAGAATGGGCTACACCGATTCTTAGAATGAACTCCTTAATATAATCATTTGCCCAAGTAAGCCAATGCTCTTATAGTTCATTAGAAAATTTAGTTTCTTTTTAAATCTCTAAATTAATCCATGAAGTTGGATTAAACAGCCGACCTTTCATAGTGTCTCTTTACTTAGAATAACACTTCTTTGGTTATGTTTATTGTTGTCCCAGAAAATATTTTTCTGTTTGTTTGTTTTTAAGAAAATCCCAGAAAGATTTTGCTCATCAAGTCAGAACCCTCAGAAAGGACATTTAAGAAATTAACTGGGAAATGTAATTATGTTTAAAGGTAGAAATAGATCTTCCAAAAAATCAGCTATTCTCAGCAACCATAGTTTTTAATTAATTTTACAAACCATTCTCATTTATATCAGAATAAAAATTTTGGTAGCACATTTTCTTCATGCCCTAAATACAATTTTTTTTTTT
>VBSM01001124.1:56054110-56092762 GCA_008086735.1 Cheirogaleus medius | reverse complement strand
GATTTTGAAAAAAAAAAACAAAAACTTTTCTAATCTGCTTCAGTTGAACTCAATAAAAGTTACTGTATGCAGACTATGTGCCAGGCACTATTCAGGGTACCAAGGAAGAAAAGAAGGATAATGTGCTTTAGTCTACACATGCAAGTTCATTTGCTGTCAGTCTCTGACCTCTTTATCTCTGTTTTGGTCTAATCCATGTTCTTCTCGTTCTTTATTCAGGCCATACTTTTTCCTACTTTCATGCATTTATTCCCCATATCCTGTAGTGAGTTTCCTTTTGTATTTTCAAATTATATTTTTTTTATTCAGATCTAATTTAAATTTCACTTTTTCAATGAGACTTGTCCGATCCTCAGTAAAACAGTTAGTGTTTCATGGCTTGACTCTTAGTATCTTCTTGTTTATATCTGTTACTTTGATCTCACCAGCAAGATTGTAAAAGGTGTTGAACATAGGAACCGGGGGCACTCCCATTTTTCATTTCCCACATAATTCCAAGCCCACGGTAATTACTCAGTTAATCATCCTGTCAACCCATTAGCAACAGGGAGAGAAAGCAATAGGGACCTGTAGGAATCTGACTCATACCCTAGAATTCCGGGAACTTTCTTTCTATATTGCTGAGTAGAGAACCTTATACAATATCATGAATCATGGACTATCACCAAACCAAATCTTCCCTAGTATGAGAAAAAAGTATTATAAATTATGAGTAGGCACCATGAAATGTGGGCCATGTTCCCAGCTGTCACATTTTCAGATCTTGTATATACCAATAAATATTGTCTTCATCTATGGAATGAAAGTAGTTATGTGAAGTGATTGAAGTTGATACATGCGAGGCAAGAATTAAAGTTCTTAGGATTTAAATTACCTTATTTAAAAAACCACTCTTGGAAACTTCATTATAATACTGTTCGAATCAGATTTTCTCTGAGAAACAACACAAAGAATGGTTTCTGAGATTAATACTAAATCTTGCAATAAGATTCAAGCTCAACAAGCAATGCACGAGGGCTCAACATGGCAAAGCTGCATGTACAGCTTGTTCTGGGGTGTGTGGTGGCAGGAGGGTAGGCGGTAAAGCTAAACAAGACAGGTCTTTTTGTCTTCTAGGAGTTACAGTCCTAAGGCCTCCTACTAACACTAGATAGGCTGTGCTGAGTTGTATATGGGTAGAAAGTGTTATGGTGTTTGGACAATTGCCTGGGGGGTGGGGAGGAGTCTCCACATGTATTCCCATGAGAAAGAAAAGTTGAAGAATTGAGAAAGGATTAGGAATGTTAAAATTTTATAAATCAACTAATAAAATTGTGAGACAGACAGCCTTGATATAGGTATAATTATTTTTCTTTTGCTCTCTCCTTAAACATATTGAAACTCTGGTGTTTTTAAAGTGAAAGATTATTCCTAGTTGTAATCCAAAATTGGCAAAGGATCAAAGTTTCCAGGTAGGTCAGGGAGTAAGGTTTTCAGATTTCCTGATGAAGCTATCAACTAAAATCTTACTTCTAAGTACAGAATCAAACATCATTTCAATATTCTGCCTGGGTTATCTTTCACAGAATAAGAGAGACAGCAATCGCATAACTAAGCCTCAGGTTAGAGCTAGATCATATTCACCTCCAGGAATTTCTGTGTAGCGTATGAGAAGACTGGCAAGATAAGCCTTTTGTCTTTTGGCAAGAGAGTTCTGATGTGCCTGTGAGGTTTCCCACGTCAAACAGCCAATACTTTCCATTTTCACTCCACTGTCACTAAAGACACCCAAGATGTCTAGCTCTTGTTTCTTTGAACAGAACATTAAACACAGGAAGTTTTCTTCTGGTTCTAGATGGTCAGGAGAAATGAATTTAATTGATTTTAAAAAGGCCAGAAATTAGCCTCTCTGTGATTGAGTGCTACCGTTTTCACCAGGAAAAGGGTTTATACCTTTTCGTGTGGCTGCAAAGTAAATGTGATGCTTGAGAAGTTCCGTCAATTTCAAAATGTCTTTTCTTTTCCAGTGACCCTTCTGCACTCTCCTGTGAAGATTCTGAAATAAGGAAGTTAACAGGCTCAGAGATCCCACTGTTTCCTATTTCTATTTCCAGTAATAGCTCTCACGGCCACTTTGTCACCAAGATCCACAGAATCGAATGCGATTGCAGCAAAAGGTACTACGAGTAGAAAATGAATTCCTTATGTTGAAAAGAGAAAAATGTGTGGGTGCTTTAGGAATGAGACTGTAGACAATGGTGTACTTTTCAACAACAGATTACAAAGGGATGGCTAAACTGACAGATGATTAGACGATTGACATAATTTTTGAAAATAATAAAGCTGAATTTTCCAATTTATTATGGCTTTCATGCATTTTCCTTTTAAACTGCTGGTTATAATGCTTACCAAAAATTTATATGTGCAATTCATTTTGATTTTCTTTAGCCAGAAAAACTTCATAAAGCAATATGGACGCATATGAATTTTACTTACCTTCTAGTTTTATTCTAGAAAATAAAAGTTTGGCTCAAGTCTTAAGCAATGATTCTTACCAAAAAAGAAAGGTACCAGTTATCCATGGATCCTCAGTCAAAATGGAAATAAAGATGTCATCTGAGATTTGGATGCTAATGGATGACCTAATGAATGTAGAGAAGACTTTTGGGAATTTTGAAAATTACCTATTATAGTGTAACCTAGATTCTAGGCCACAAAATATATATCTAAGATACTTTGTTTCATCTTTCTGCCGTTACTAATCTTTTCAAAATTTTAGGAGCAAATTCAGTGGAGTTGCATCCTACACAATGGTTAGGTTAGAAACTCAGCTCATAAATCAATAATTACACATAGAAAAATTACCATTTAAAACTTCTTAAATTACTGATGAATAAAATAAAGTACATATTCTTAACATAAAAAACTTTATATGTGTACATATGTAATGTACACAGTAAAGCACAGTAAAATAATGAATGCATTTCTTAACTGTGGTAAAATATATATTAATATAATATAAAATTTAGCATTTTTTGCCATTTTACATATACAGTTCAGTGGCATTAAGTACATTTACATTGTTGTGCAACCATCATATCCACCCTTCCTAGAACTTTTTCTCATCCAGAACTGAAACCCTGTCGCCATTAAAAAATAACTCACCACTACGTCCCCCAGCGTGCACGTGCACACACACACACACACACACACACACTTTCCAGTCCCTGACAACTATCATCACACTGTCTGTCTCTGTGAAATGACTGCTCTAGGTACCTCATAGTAGTGGAATCATACAGTATTTGTCCTTTTGTGACAGGCTTATTTCACTTAGCCCAATGTCTTTGGGATTCATCCATGATGCAGCACATGTCAGATTCCCCTTCCTTTTCAAGGCTGAGCAATATTCTATTGTATATGTATACCACACTTTGTTTACTCATTCATCTATAGATGGACACTTGGATTGCTTCTACCTTTTCACTATTGTGAATCATGCTGCTATAAAACCAGGTATACAAATATCTGAGTCCTTGTTTTCAATTCTTTTGGGTATATACCAGAAGTAGAATTGTTGGATCATTTGGTAATTCTGCTTTTCAATTCTTTGAGGAACTGTTGTTCTGTTTTCTATAGTAGTCACAGCATTTTCCATTTGCACTAGTAGTGTGCAAGTCTTCTAATTTCTTGACAACCTCATCAACACCTGTTATGTTATGGGTTTTTTTTTTATGATAGCCATCTTAAAGGGAGTGAAGTATCTCATTTTGGTTTTGATTTGCTCTTCCCTGTTGATTAGTGATGTTGAGCATCTTTTCATGTGTTCATTGTTTATTTGCATATCTTTTTTGGAGAAATGTCTATTGAAGTCCTTTGTCCATTTTCTAATGAAGTTTGTTTTTTGTGTTGTTGAATTGTAGAAAAATGGATGCATTTTTAATTACATTATATATATTTGAATAAGTTGAATGCATAATATGATTCCACCATAATGTATTCTTGGGAAATTCTGATTTATGTTTCAACAATACACTGGGTGCTATCAATAGTAGAAAACATATGATGAGGAAAGAAGATATTTAAGTAGAAGAAGAGGTAGGCCGCACCACTGGATTGCTCATTCAGGTACATCTTGCCAATCATTGTATTACGTGTGATAGGTAAGTTGCAAATTTAGGGAACGAGTGACTCATTTTTCCATTCCTGATGATTGTGTTACAAAAGGTATTGCGTGCACACATCTATTTATCAGCAGTGAGCACCCAAACATAACAGGTTAGCTTGGTGAGTATGCTTCAAAGCTGCCAAGCAGGGCTGACTTCTCAGTTGCTAGGTTGTACAGAAACAGCCTCAGATTTCCTTCACAGAGCAGGTCACTGTGACCTCAAGTGCTCTGACTCCACCTCTGAAATCCCTTGTAAGGAAGTTCTGCCAAACACTCTTTACAGTAAAACCTACCAGAGATTAGTTTGCCGCTGCTGCTGCTACTGCTGCTACTGCTGGTGCTACTGTGGTTTCCTAGCTGTGTCCTACTCACCTCTGTCTGGCCCCAGCTTGTCCATGAACATATTTCTTTTTTCCACCCTGTCTATCCTCTCCTCACTTCAGCACCCCCTACAGCTGTGCTTTTGGACCCTGCCATCATAGATCCTGAGCATGTGTCCAAAGTCATGGGGACCTGTTGCAGCAGGCACTGTTGGGCGTTTGGCTGTGTTCCAAGAACTAGTTGTAAGGGTTCCTTCTTACTGCTTAAGATCAAATGAGGCTCGGAGATGATGCTGGTGAAATTGTTTAGAAAGCTGCATGTGGTGCTTCTGTAGCACGTCTGGGTTCTACCGTCATTACAAAGATTAGACTGACTTGCCTTTCAAGTTTGGGCGGATGCACATTTGCAGGGATGCCCTAAGGACTTTCTACTTTAAACATATGCAGGGCAAATCCCATTTTGAAAACTCCAAGAGGTTGTTTATTTTGCCAACACTATGAAGGTTCTTCTCTGATGCACAGACAGATTTTTTTTAAACCACTTGGATGACAGTCATACAAGGTTTTGCATACTTCTATCATATTCTTGAAACATTCTCCATCATGCATTCCTTTCTTTAGGAACACACAATTCTTGAGTGCTTAGCATGTATGAGGCACTGCACTAGAGAACAGGAACCAGGGCATGATGGTTGATAAGATCATGTTCTTTGGAGTCATACAGACTTAGATTGCATCCCAGATCTGCTACTCACTTATCAAACCCAGCGCCAATGTTTCTGCCCCATTAATACTCACTTGATTTGTATCATAAAATGGTGAAAGTGATAGTACACTTCATAGCAAAGCATAACATAGCAAGGATTATCTGATGTATGGAAAGTGCCTAGCACAATGCTTGGCATAGAGTAAAAATACAATAAATATTTGAAATCATACTATTGCTAATATTCTTGAGTTGGAAGATGGGGAATAAGATTTTCAGCCACAAGTAATGCATTCACTAGTATGAAGACAAGCATGCAATCAATTACAAGAAAATATAAGTACCATAAATAAGTTAGTGAGATAAAAGTTCTAAGGGAGAGCTAATTTATTCTTCCTGGGGGGAAGAGTATCGAAATTTTCGTGAATGGTAGCTCAAAGAACATTTTACTTAGAGTGAGACCTAACAAACAAAAAGATTTAGAGAGATCATTTAATGTTACAAAATTTTGTTGTATTTAATGTGCTTCTCAAGTGTCCTTCCAGTCTACCATATCCGTAGTCCCTTCCATTTCAAAGGCCAAGTTTTATCGGTCCTTTAATCCTCAAGACTCAACTCAAATATGTAATATTCCTTGATTCATTTCCTAATGAGTAAATAAATTAAATATTGCTTGAAAATATACTTGTATGCTAAGGCATGAAAATAATTTTTCTTATACAGAAATTTATTTTGGCATGAGAATTGCTGTAAGAGAATATAACCTGTATTAACATGAGTGCCGCCAAGCATTCTCAGAGATGAATATGATAAACATTTCCATTTTTGATCCAATTAAAGCTAGTGGAGCTAGAAAAAAACAAAAACATTTGGACTCTTTTCCTTTTTAAGTTGGTATAAATTTTCATGGCATAACTACCTAACTGACTCAGAGAAAATACTATGCCAATAGAGTTTGGAGGTAATTTGTTGATATAACATAAAGGTCTTAAACAATAAACAAGACCCATAATACAAGAAACTGATGGCATCAGGGTAATTAAATCCATCAATACACTTAGGAACAACCAAATGAAAGAAAACCACAACCTAGCAGGCTAGACGCACATTGCTTGTCCCCTTTTGCTAAGTAGCTCCCACTAGATAACATTCAGTGATAATGAAAATAATCAGTAACGTTCACTGCATAAATAACCAAGGCAAATTATACCTATAATAATTCCAGAAAAACAAACCCCAGGAGGCAGTACACAACATGCACCCAAATTTCCATCTTCCACAAAGTGTTGCCCAAATCCTAGTACTGAGAATCTAAGTATGAGCAAAAACAGAGACAGGACCATCATTTAGATATGAAATGATAAATAGGTACCAAAAGAATTCTCACAAAATAGTATGAGAATCTGCAGTATTTAACATCCAAAAACAAAGAGGAAGAAGTGAAGGGTGGCTGGAGAGTGGGTTATGGGGGTTATAGTAGCCACAAAAATGCAGAATTGCCATTTTTACATTGACAATTAGTAATAAATGGATTGAAATGGGTTGAATTTTACAGAAGTCACTAACTAGCTATCTGCTGTGTAAATGTGATCCCTTGACAGGTTTTGGGGTTTTGGTTTTTTTGGCCCATCTAGTATTTAAAATAATTTTTAATTAGTTATAAGATTTCACATTAAAATACAGATCTCTGTCTTTGTTTTAAAATTAGAACCCTGGGACATTTCATGTGTAGTTATTTGTGATACTTTCTCTCTCACTTTCTTAAGTCTTCCCCTCAAAGTTCATCTGATTATAACCTTCTGACTACCCATTCAAAAATTGCACCCCACATGCTTCTATCACCCTTCTCTCTGGTTTGTTTTCCTCTATAGCACTTACATTTAGTATGGTACTTAATTGACTTATTTATGAAAACACCAGGTGGGCCTGGATTTTTGTTGATTTTGTTCATTGTCTACTTATTTTTCTTCATTTTGTCAAATGTCTAAAAATGTGAATGTATTATGCAGTCAATAAATATTTATTAAATAAATCTGGCAGCACTGGTCCTATATTTCTGCTCATAATAATAGGCACAAGCTTAATAGAAGCTGCCCTCATTGGATATAAGTCTTAGTCTCCAACTAACCCCTATCCTCACACCCTAGGCCTCTCTTCCTCAGTACACAGTTTAGAAACATGAGCATCATTCCAACCACACAGAATTCCTGCAATTATAAACGGACATATGAAAAAACTTTTAAAATATAATATGCAAGACCCTGGGTTAAATGTTTTAATAGACATCAATATCTATTTTAAGAAAAATAAATTTAAGATTCTGAAACATAAAATCAGTTGCCTAAACAAGAAGGAGACAAGATTTAAACCCTGGTTTATCTGACCTAAAGCTGTGCTCTTACCCCTATGACACCTTGAACTTATTAAGACAGAACATGAATATTTTTATCTGTAGCAAAAGATAAATCAAACTTCTTTATCAAACTAAGGCTTTATCCATCTTAAATCTAATAAAAAGCAAAGATACCTGTGCTAGGGAAGGAAAAAAAAAAGTGTTTCAGGAGATTACTCAATATGCCTTATTAAAATCAGAAATAATGTTTGAGTTAAGGGATAAAACAAAGACCTCAAACTTCTTCTCTGGGGAATGTGCAGTCAACAGAACACCTGCAGATTTTACTAGTAAATGATAAATCCTCTGACCAGCCCCGGGTTTATGCAGTGCAATTGTAGAGACCTGGCAGAATCAGTGGTTATTAACCCTTCCATGGAAAGAGATGACGGCTGGGGTGATTTGACTGCCAGTCCTGATCTGATCGGTGTTCTCACCAGATAAATAGAAAATATGGCAAATGGTATGGCCCTGTTTACTCTTCATGAGTTATGTGACTTTGGACACATCTCCTTATTTTTATTTCTTTCTGACATAAGTCTGGCTGTGGGAAAATTGCATTTCCCGGGGGCCTCATCAGTGGTGAAGAAAGACAGGAGGCAATAGCACTTCCTGCAATCTCCAGCTATAAATTCACAGAGTACATCCCCCTCGCTCGACAACCCCGTAATAGTACTTTCAGCTTCTGTTCATACTTGCTTTCCAAAACCCACCCCCGGTAACATAGCTGTGCTCATCCAGAGGAAAATGTTGAGCCATCACTCTTTTCATTTGAGAATGGCCATGAAGATTATGGACCAAAAAAGAAAACAAAACTATTTTTCCGTAATGACGCCATCATTCTAAAACTTGGCTCAACTGCATTCAAATATATTAAGTTGGTACTTAGAGAAAATGACCATCCCTCAAGGCTCTCCAGTTGCCTTCCTCTCCATTTCCTTACTCAACCTGCTCCTAGGTAAGAGCGATTTTCTCTCTTTTCCCTGAGTTTTGGACCTCAAAATCCCGCCTCAGTGTTTGAGTCCCTTTTTGTAAAAGGGAAATAGGCATAATGTCTATGTGGAAAGAAATAAAGAAGTAACCTTATTTCTGAGGACCCCTAGTCCTATTTGTGTTGATTGATTTGGTTGGGGGAAGTGTTATGCTTTTTTTAAAATTATTAACTTTTTTTTCAAATGTCCTATAAAAAATATGACGGGGAACGTTTATGGCTTCGAGAGTTACACAAGTCCGGTGAGATACACAAAATTTGGAGGTAGCCCCTTTGTTATTAGGCAGGTCCTGGCAGGAAATGCCCCAGGCCTAGGCCACAGGAAGCCCAGCATGACAGAACCTGCAAGGCCTGACAGCACAGCTAGAAAAGATATTCACAATATGATATTTTCTTCTAGGGTACAAGGACACTAAGACATTTTAAAATGGACTTTTAGAACACTTGCACTTCTTTTTGTGACCATTCTGTAGACATATAACCTGTGTAATTCCAAGTAGCCCGATTTCAACATGAAAAATAAAAATGTGGAGGGGGAGGGGAGGTGATGTTCTATGATCTCTTAGTCAGAAAAATCAACTGCCTGGTTGGGTGGAACAAAAAACTGTCAAATTTAGGTCAAATGTAAAATGCCCTGATCATCTAAGAACACTAAATGATGATAACAAACAACTCAAAGGCTAAATGAGAGAAAATTAAAAGTTGGCGTCCACAGCATTAATACAAAACATATTCAAATGTTCTCCCCTATTCATGGTAAGGAAGTTTCAATAGTTCATTAACTGGTGAAGAAGGGGATTGATTTTGATATGCACTTTTTTCTCATGATGAATAGAAAAAAAAGATGGCTTTTCCAAAAGCAATATTTTTATATGCAGTCTAAGTAGGTCTCCTCATGAAAATTTTCCTAAATTCTGAAGTCTCTATGCCCGCACTGTGTTTGAAGATGGCTGCTGAGTTAGAATTTGTTTTTTGCCCCTTTCTCAGCTGCTCTGCATACTGAGACCATGAGGTACACTTCTCATTGGAAAGGAAAAGTAAATATTGGGTTGCTCTAACTGAGGTCATAGTTTCTCTATGTCTAGACACCACTAGTAACCGGTGCCTTCTGTACCTGCTGTGCTTTCCATGGATTCATAAGTGTGTGAATTGCTTTGTATTTGATTGCGTGAAACACGCTGCACTTTTGGACAGATTTCAAAATTGTATTTTAGATATTTCTGATAAGTCTCTGCTCGAGTCATTCTTCCTTCCTCCACTTGGAAAAATGTGACTCTACATAATGAATTGGATAATACGGTGGTTATATTCCATATTTCAAAACTCATCAAACAAATGTTTTTAACTTTTTGTGAACTAGCTGTATTTCATTCTGTCAGTGTTGTATTTTTCTTCAACCACTCCAAGTTTAAATGAGAGAGAGAGAGAGAGAGAGAAGAAAAAGAAGTATTTATTAAAAATAGCATGAGAAAACAATTGCTTTCTGTAGGAAAAAAAATGAATGGAAATTACTTTTTCCTTTTACACTTTTTTTCTCCTTGTATATACCATTTTGCTTTGGTTGTTTTATTGCCTTACTATGTCACAATATATAAGAAAAGTGAAGTATGACAAAAGACACACTCATACACATATGTTTTTAAAGATAGTCCAGGGAAATAAGTTGTTATGAATAGGCTTGAAAAACTCTAAACTGCATGACTTTCAAATTCTATATAGTTACATTCTTCAATTCACCAAATAATCACAAATGCAGATCTACATATGCACTTCTGCAAACAAAAAATAATATATTACTTGTGATGCCAATGCCCAAGTAAAATTTAGGCTATGTGTGTGTGTTAGAGAAAAATATGTGTTTTAAAAAAATACCCTGTGGGCTTCTGTGAATATTTCAGGACTTAATATATTCTTTTTCAGCTGCTATTCTGAGCATAGAATATTCCATCATTTCTAAGTCTTTAATTGATCCATATTATATTATTTAGAGAAACAATCATAATGTATTTTTTGAAACAAGATTTCTAATGATGCTCCAGTTGTTTGTGTTATTTTTTAACCGAAAAAAAAGAGACTTGGAGCCTACAACAAAACCAGAAGGAAAAAACAAAATAGAACTCTAAATCTTATAGTTGCTGTCAGAAATTTTAAGTTATATTGATTTGTCTGAAGCTAGTTGTTCTCTCTAAAAATGACTCTGCTTTTTGGGTTTCACTTTGCGGAAAAAGAAAAACCTCCATGTCACCAGCATAACAACAATAATAATAGAGTAAACTTTAGTGTTATTTTATTAACCAAACATTAATACAGGAGAGTACACCCTTGCCTAAGTTGCAGGAGGGTCAAACTCTAGTAGTAAAAGTGCTGCAAGTTGGCTTCTTCTTGATTTATGCAGTGATTTTTGCTTTCTTGAAAGAGTGAGGGGATATATTGAGAATCCATATGTTTCATTCCCTCCTTTCAAATGCTTTCCTTCTTGCTGGAAGTCTATTCCCACTTTCTCTGCTTGGCCCTTTAGTTTGTCCCCTTATGAAGTCTTCCCCTATCCAATTTCTTTTAAATAATTTCAGGATTCCTTATGATATTTTATACTTAACTCTGTTATAACACTGGACAAATTTATAATAGTGAGTTATTTCTAAGCCTCTTTTCTTCTCTGAGAGTTTCCTAAAAGCAGAGACCTCCAGGGTCTTGTCCAACTAGACAATAAATGTGAATTAATAACTCAATAGTTATTTAGTAAATGTTTTTAAACAAGTTAGTACTTTGGAAAACAATTTATCTCCATGAGTTTTACAAAAATAGATTATAGTTAGAATAAAAGCATAAATTTTAAAAATAATACTACCGTTAAAATATCAATGTAAGAAAAGAAGAAAAAACCGTGGTCTTCTCAGCAATTTAATTTGTCTCTAAGAGATGACCATTTTTGTTGGGTTAGTACTTTGATTAGCTGCATGGGCTAAGGGGAAAAGACCTCAAAGAGCAAGACTGAGCAATAGTAGACAGTTACTTATTGAGTTTTAAGGAATCGAGTTCAGTTAAATGTAAAGCTTTTATGTTGTAACTCAGATTAGGCACGTATGCTTACAGCAAGCACTGAGTTGTTTCAGGAAATAGAAAGGATTTCAGAAACTGTTTAAAAAATGAAAAAAATGGGAAAATAAAAGAGAAAAGGCTTTTTAAAACATATATAAAAGGAATTTGGGAGAATAGGAACGCTTACTGAAAATGTAGTACTTATTATATTTGCCATGCAGTATATGTTATAATACCTTTTCTTTTCCTCCCCTTGAAATCTTTAGCAACATCTATGTGACTCACGAGAATACCATGGACTTGAATCTATATTTTGAGGATGCTATGGAATCATAAATAAGGTTTCAAGATTGGCATACCATACCGTATCCATGTTTATACTATACTGGTCAAACTACGAAACATGTATAGTGGTAATGTCAAAGTATGATAATGCTTTAAATACTAAAGAATAGGAAAAATAACAAAGAATAATATTAACAGGTTTAATTGTAAGAAGTTTAAAATTTTACACCACAGCATAAAACATGTAAAATAAAAGTACACAGGAAAAATATTTGTAGGACAAAGTTAATTCATGTGTAAGAACTCATAAAAATTCATAAGAAAATATCAAGACACTAATATGGTATAAAAGATGAAGAAACAGTTGATAATTAGTAAACAAACATATGGGATAATGTTCAAACTCACTGGTTATTAAAAGAAGGTAAATTTTTATGTTACCCTTGTATATTATTAAATTAGTACAATTTTAAAGTAATGTTATAACCCCATGTTAATGTCAATTTTTGCAAAGTAGTATGAATTCATTCTTTGCTATTGGCAGTTTAATTTGAATAAGTGTTTCAGAGGAAAAAAATGTTACCTTATGTTTCAAAAGCCATAAATATGTCTATACTCTTTAACCAAGTATTCTTGAAATTTATCCCAAGGAAATAATCCTAAAGGAAAACAATATCATATGGATGAAGTTGTTTATCAACATAGCAAATTAAAACTGTAAATTTTTAAATGCAATGAGATTTTAAATACCTTTACATTTTTATCTTTACTTATTCTACTGTTGTGCTTGAATTTTAAAAAATAATCAACTGTTTTTTAAAGCTTAATGTTTTTAAAATAAGAACCTTCATTTTCCTTCTATCAAAAAATATTCAAGATCATTTCATTTTATTGTGCATCATTTTGCTTGAAAATAAAGTGAACAAGTAATATATTATTGAAATTTAGCTTAGACTAGTGCTTTGATTTTAAATGTCATGATGTTGAGAAATATACTAGCTGTTATTTCTTGAGCTTAATTTATATATAGCATTGTTTTGCTTTTAAACTGAAACAACATTGGTTATTCAGTATAATACTAGGACTCATTTTAGATCTCTAATAAGATAAAGAGAAGAGGCTTATTTTTAATGATCTTTTTATTATCAAAGAATAATATGTATTCACAGTAGTAAATTTGGAAAATAGAGAAGAGCATGAAGAAAAAAGTAAAATTTCTAGCTTCTCATTACCCAAAGATACCAACTGTTAATATTTCAACCTCCATTCATTCTGCATCCAAGAACAAAAATGGAATCATAATGTTCATATTGTTTGTAAACCTCTTTTGACTTTATATAGTATGATACATTTTTATATTTCATTAAATATTTGATTTCATCATACTTTTTAATATTGCATTGTGTTTAAATCTGCCTTATTTTAGTATTGATTGTTGAATCATATCTGTTTTTCTAAAATGAAGGCCAAAAAAAAGAAAAGTCATACAAATAATTCATAAAGAAAGAGAAATAATAATAGCAAAATATATTTTGACAAAGAATACTTCTTTTCACTGAATTCCCTATCAGTCTGCTTTATGGAGCAGATGCCAAATGTTTTTGTTTTATTTTGGTTTTTACCATAGCTCAAAAGTCACTATTGTGCCATTAGATGTGAGTTTGCATGTGAAGAATAGGAAAGGAACTTAACTAAGAAGCATTGAGCTTAGGGAATTGAATTTGCATCTAATTCACTGAGCATACATGTTTACATGACCTTTAGTAAAAGGAATTAAACCAGTTTTTCACTAGCTCTAGGCAATCCACGTTAAAGAGATGATTGAATCAAGAATCTAAAATACTCCTTACAAGATAGCGATGCTAAACAAAAAACTACTTTAATTCAGATATATTTCACTACTACATTCATAGTGATTTAGCCTGGCATGTTGATGCTAATAAGAAACTAGAGGTGTGAGTTTTAGTTCTAGCTGAGTTGTTACATGACCTATATACTATTTTACTAAGCACCAAAACTAATTTCCTCTAGACATGTACGTATTTCTTTTCCCTAAGAATAGGAGGAAGAGCTGAGATATATAATTAGTAAAAAGGAATGAATCACTAATTTGGAAAGAAATCAGAAAAAAAGAAATAAAAGCAATTAATAAATAATCCCACCTGTTCTAAAAATTTCAAATGCAATATTTTAAAATTGTATTTCAAACCCTCCAGATTTTCTTTTGGCAAAATTCTGAATCAATTCCAGATTGGTGATTAATGATAATGTTTAGTATAAAATTGATACAAAGTCAGGAAGCGTGCATGGGTTAGGGGCCAGCTCCATCATTAAATGTCTATGTAACCATAAGCAAGTAACTTAAGCTTTCTAGGACTTACTTTTACTGCCAGTAAATAGAAATATTGGGTTATATAATCTTCAAGGTTCCATATAACTCTAATACCTTGGGACTCTAATTCCTATTACCCACCCTTTCTGAAAAAAATATCAAAGTGGTATCAATATGAGACAAGGGACGTGACATACATTGCAGCCTCAAGAATGGAATAAAATAGCTAAACTTGATGTTGTTCTCAGGCTTCTATACTAACCCTGAGGAACAGATAACTAAATATTTAGTGAATGAAATGAATGAATGTATGAGTAAACTGCTATAAACATATATTTAGGGAAAGGATTAGATTATTGTGCCAATACAGTTTTATCTATTGCCAGCATTGCATAAAGTACAGCTATATTGAGCTGGCATATACCTATGTTTTCATTACTATATAACCTTCAGCTTGTATATACAAAAGATTCTAACTTTAAAGAAAAGGCAGCAAGAAGAAGTATAGGAGGCCAAACAGATGAGAGAAGAACAAAATATACCAGTTGTTAAAAATTTTTCCAGTATTAGTCTTTTTAAAAATCCTACCTTAATTTCCTCTAGACATGTATTTCTTTTCCTTAAGAATAGGAGGAAGAGCTGAGACATATGATTAATGAAAAGGGCTGAATCATTAATTTGGAAAGAATTCAGAAAAAAAGAAATAAAAACAATTAATAAGGTCCAGGATTTTCAGAAAATATGATTAAGAGAATTTTATATAGGCTGACTGAGCAGAGACTGAGGAGTATAGCAGTGCCCATCTAGCAGTACCTGAGGATTAATAATGTTTCTGTTATATAGGCCTCAACTCAATGCATTTGCGTCACAATCAATGCTAACCAAGGCTGAGCAAAAAGCATGGAATACCTTAGGAAAATAAATATAAATAATGTTTTTATAATTAAGGGTTAATGGATATGCTTATGGAAAGAGTAGACTGAGAAAGAATAGACTCTTTTTCAGACCAAAGGAAGTCTTTAAATGAATGTTGAGGAATTGAAATAGAATTTTCTCTCAATAAAAATTTCTTTGGAAGCAAGCAAGAAAAGCCAATTCTGAGTAGATTTTCAAGAAATATTTCAACAACTATTTATTGACTATCAAATATGTGCAAGTATTACTCTAAGCTCTGGGACTATAGCAGTAGATAAAACTGAGTCTTGCTGTCATAGACCTCACACTCTAAGAGGAAGAGGGGAAAAGAGAAACAATAAACACTAGTCACCCCTTATATCAGATGATAAGTATATGAAGAACAGGATAGATAAGACAGTGGAAGGGTTAGGAGTTTTTTTATACAGAGTTCTGGAAAATTATTTTTGTTAAGGTGACATTTGAGCACAGACCTGAATGAAATGAGAAAGAAAAAAAAATATGACTCTCTGTGGGAAGAGCATTCCAAGAAGAGAAAAAAGCAAGTGCACAGACTTTGGGGTAAGGACATTTTTGGCATATTCAAGGATGAGTGAGATCAGTGAGCAAGATGTAGAATGTACTAGGGAGATAAAAGGAGGAGAGAAGTTTAGAAAGACAGCAGAGGGCAGATCATATTGCATGCATAGGTCAAGGTAAGAATTAGGGATTTTGCTCTGAATCAGATGAAAAGCTATTGAAGGGTTTTAAACAGAAAAGTAACATTTATAACATATTTCAAAAGCATCTCTCTGATTGCTTTAGGGAGATGAATTGTAGAGGGACATGGACCAAAGCAAAGAAACCAGTTAGATTATTGATTATTTCACCTGGGAAATGGTGGTATCTTAGACTACAGTGGTGAGCCTGAGAAGGAGAGACGTGTTTGGAATATGCATAATGTTTGAAAGGGAAAGACAAAAACATTTGTTGATAAATTCGGATATGGGATGTGGGGGCAAAAGGGAAGATAAATATAAAATCTGTGATTAGTTTTAAAATATAAATACTACAAAGGAAAAAATCTTCACCTATTTTATTCAGTGATATGTTTCAAAGCAATAGAATAGTGCCTGAAGCATAGCAAACATACTCAAAACATGTGTCAAATGGATAACTTTTGATCTGAAACATTTGGAAAAATGGATTTGCCATTTACTGACAAGGGAGAACACTGTGGTGGGACCAGGTTGGAGGAAGAAATAAGTTCATATATATATATGTGTGTGTGTGTGTGTGTGTGTATTAGAGATGTCAATTAGATGTTCAAATAAAAATGTAGAATAGGCAGTTGGATGCACAAGTCAGTGCGCAGGGCTAGAGAAATTAATTTGCACATGCTGGTATTTGGATCTATAGAACTATATGAGATGACTTGGTAACTGATTGTAAATGGGAGGAGAAAAAATACTTAAGAATTGAATACTGAGCTATCACACCATTTAGAGTTTGAAGAGATAAGAAAGATCCAGCAAAGGGTCCAAGAAAGAGGGCCCATGAGATAGAGGGCAATGAAAGCTGAAAATGCTGGAAGCCAAGTGAAGAAAATGTTTCAAGAAAAAAGGATCAACTAACTGTGTCAACTGTTGCTGATAGGTCAATTAAGATGAAGACTGAGAGCCACTGGATTTTATCTTTAGTGACCCTGAGAAGAACTATCTGGCTTGGCACAAAAGATGGAGTAGATTCCATAAAACATGAGGGAAAAAAGCACGTGAAGTGACAGTGAGTTCAAACAACCCTTTCAAGCAGTTTTACTTCTAAAAAGACTTTAAAAAATGAAGAGAGATGAAGAGTTAAGGGAGGATTTTTATAAAGTGGGAAATACTGGAACATGTTTGTGTTTTAGTAACCTAGTAGAGAAGTAAAAAGCAATGAGTCATCATTAGATATAGGATAATAACAGAAAAAAATCCTTAAGAAGCCCCAAATAAATGAGATCCAATGCATAAGGGGTGGGATTGAACTTGGAGCGCAGGCAATTGAGAAAGAAGTCAAAATTTATGAATATAGATGCAGATATATTTAGATATTTTTCCTAGGAGAATCAAGTGGATGTTTGGAATAATTCTTTATGAAATAAGAATTCATCAGCTTATTCATTAGCCAATAATGAAAAGTCCATCAGCCAAAAATGAAAAATAGAGAGAAGTTATTGTGAGTGGGAAGGGGGGAGTGAAATAGCTCTTTATGTGAATAGAAGGGTGATTGACTTAAAGAGATGTATAGTAGGGTCATAGCTAACACTAGGAACCATTTAATTTGATAAGGCTTAAGAATTCTACAACCTATAGTCATAAATTTAAAGTGAGAATAGTCAGTGTGATTGTGTTATTTTCCTAGCCATGTTCCGCAGCTTAGGTGAAGAACCTAATAGGATAGTTAGCTTTAATCAGGGTTTGGGGGTTTTCCCAGAAATTTTTAAAGAAGGAGGGAAGGTCTAGAAGTCGAAGGTATATAAGGGAGCAATTATACTACTGAATGAAGAGATCTGAGCTATATAAGAAAGAATATGAGGTCTTGGGTGAGGAATGAAAGACAATGAAAAAGTCATAGAATCAAGGAATCAGAAAGTTTCTGGGGGGTTGTTGGAATTAAGGTACAAGGAAGGTGCACTAAAATTTAAAAAGGATGGTTGTCAGAGATCAGAATGCTTGAACTTGAGATGATGGGGTTCATCTACTAGAATCACCATGCAAATGTGTGGTTGACCTAGAATTGAGAACATTTGGGAATCTAAAATGTCTGGTGGTGAAAGGATACCCAGATCAATACTGAAATCACAGCAATTATGACAGAAGTAAAAGCATACAGAGATTAAGATGGCTGGTAAAATATTCAAGTAATGAGGACAAGAATAAAAAGAGATTTAGTGGGAAGACATGATGTAGTCCATCCTTTAAAGGAAGAGTTAAATAGTTAAAACTTGAAAAGATCAGGATGTGAGCAAAAGGAATCTAGAGACCTTTTCTCTAAGGTATTGCTATCAAATGTCTCAGCTGCTACCACCCTTCATTTCTGGTTATCCCTGCTAGATATGAAAATACTAGGAAGAGCCTCTGCTTGACCAGTTTGGGTAAGCAATCCATAACTTAGATCAACAACAATGTACAGCTTGGTTAAGGAGTCAGTAACAATGGGCAGAGTAAGACCCTAACTATAATAAAGTAAAATAAAAATAAAAAAAACCTCAATGTACTAGACTCTCTCCTTGGCCAAGGATATGGGGATCTGAAGCCAGACGTAGTCTAGGAATAAATGCTGGGGTGACATACAGAACTACCACTGTAGAAGATATCACCCAGTGTGAGATTATCTAGAGATGGCAAAATACCCCCATTGAGGCAAAATAATTCTTATTAAATGACAGAAGAATGTTCAGCAGTTGCTGAGAGCTTTGAGACCTTCAACTCTTGGAATAAAGTTGGAAGACAAAACTCTAACTATACTTTCAACTACAATCTTGCCAATAAATACTGGTATCATTACTATTGCAATATTTGAAAGGTTTCTTATTCATGTCATTTCTGAGACCATTGCCACTATTTGCCTGTACTGTTTACCTACAGAAGAAAAATTTAAGGACCAAAGCAAACATAAAAGCTACATTTTCAACTGAAAACAAACAAACAAATAAAAAAATAATAAGTATTTATTAAGCTCCCATTGTTTTCCCGATATTGAGCAGCAAATGAAATGGGAAGCTGAGTAGCTGACATCCACTCCACAAGTAACCCTAACCTTGGAGGGAAGAAAACATGGCAAAGAAAAGATGGCAATAATTGGTAATTGCATATTTTAAACACACACACACACACACATACATACATGTAAACACATATGTTTACTGTAAAAAATGTAGATGTCTATGGAGTAGAAAGTAAAAATCATTATTCACCACCTCCAGCTCTTTAACACCTCATTCCTCTCATCACTTCCACTCTGCCAAATTCTTCATGAATATGATTTTATACAATTTAAATGTTTTATTCACTCTAATGTATCACTCTCCTCCTCTGGAGCTTTCTGTTTTCTTTTTCTTCTTCTTCTTCTTCTTCTTTTTTTTTTTTTTTTTGGTCACTTAATTGAAAAGGACTATCTTACCCCAAGATCATAAAAATATCCTCTAATGTATGATTTTTTCTAAACTTTCAGTTTTGTTTTGTCATTGCTGTTATTGTTTTATTGTTTAGATACTTAATGTATTTTTATGCGTGCTATATTATAAGTTAAAGTCTGCTTAACTTTTTTATTTTTAAAAAAGTCCAATTTTCCCAACAAAATTTATTGAATAGTTCATCTTGTTATCATTGATTTAAAATGCCATCTTCATCATGTGTTGGACAGCTGTTCTTATATCTAGCATCACATTCAACTATCTTCTATTAACAATAGTTCCACCTTCTTTGGAGGAGAACTATCAATCCTTCTTCCATACATTTCTCAAAGGGTTGTCAATAACATAATTCAATCCACTGCCACAAGATGAATGATCAGATCACCCAGGCCAGGTCAGTCTGATTGAGTCCATCTGAAATTTGAATACTAAGACACTGTGAGTAAAGACAGCACCTAAAGATAATCCATAAGGGTTTTTTGTTTTATTTTGTTCTTGATTTTGCTTTATAAATGCTGAAAACCCCAGAGCTTTCCTGATTCCTGCCTTTCTTGGGGCCTATTTGTTTAGAATATTCTGTGAACTACTAAGAAAATCTCAGAATTAATCAGCATTTATTGCTGTTGCTTACAACCAATGAACCCTAACTTACACAGTCATATGTTAATTCTTACCTACATGGGTTATATGTTGTATTCTCCAGTCTAGACCATAGATTCATTCATCTACTCGAAGACCAATTTTACAAAATTTGTAATATTATGATGTAATAGTAGTGAGCTTTCATACGTGAAAAGTAAATCCTCCCTCTATCTTCTTTTTTATTTTGTTCTAAAATTATCTTTGCTCCTTTTGTATAATCTTCTAGATACACTTAAATGTTAAATTTCCAAAAAATAATTCTATTAGGAATTTGATTAGTATTTCAAATATTTTCAAATAATTTATAAATTAATTTTGGAAGAATTAACATATTTACACAATTAAGTCGTATCATTTATAAATATGGATCATCTGTCTTTTCATATGTTCAGATCTTTTTTTATGTCCTTTATTAAAGTTTCATTCTTTTCAGTTTGAGTTTCTATGTTTTCCACAACTTGGCTTACATTTTAAAAATTAGAGAGAGGTTGGCTGAGTCTCTAGGGGCTCTTGGAATGAAGAGAAGTTAAGCATATACTTCTGACTTGGGCCTGAAAAACAGACCTAAAGCTGAATAGTAGAAAGTTCCTTGCCAGCATTCAGTATATTGCATAGTTTGTATTCTCTTCTCATTGCCCATAAAATGAGTTATTAGGACCAAAAGTCCAAACTTCCTGATACATATATTATCATATATTAAATTCTGAAGTCCATAATAAAAATGTAGTCAAGACAGATTGTACTATAGTTTCTGAATATATTGCAATCCTGTTTCTATAATTTTGCTGATTTACAACTCAAAGTATAACTGAAGATGTTATCTTTGAGTAATGAAGTGTTATGTGACTTGGGTGTTTTTAGAAATCGTTTTTCTCCCACCCAGTTAGATCATTTGGAGCATTCTAGCTAATGGTTGCCAAAATGGGGTCATGTGAGACCGTACTTATAAAACTAAGCCTCGGAGGCCTCCATGTATGGTTATGTTTCCAAATGATGCTTTTCTCTCTGAAATTACCTTTTATCCTGATGCAAAAGTCTTAAAATGTATTGCTTTCAATATTAATCTCATGAGCCATCTTGTCCTGATTTTACAGAAAAGTTTTCTACCTTTCTTGGTTTTACATAATATCCAGGACATCTCTCTCAATGTAGAAACCACTGAAATGACCAATAGGTATTTAAGGGTAGAGATGGTCATTTTATAGCCTCCCTGTCTAACACGGTACCTGACACTTAGAAGGCACACAGGAGTATTTGTTGAAGGAACTAATGTATGCTTTAAAATATAGCTTTTTAATGAGTTATATTCTTTTCAGGCATTGACCAAACATTTCTTGATGATTTACCATATGTCAGACACTATATTAGATGCTACAAATAGAGCAGTAAAAAACACAAAGTCATGCCCTCTAAGAAATTATATTCTAGTGAGAGCAAACAATAAGTTCCCAAACAATTACATAAGTAAGATAATAAGAGGCGATAGAACAGAAATGAAGGCCAAGTTCAAAGCCCCAGATAAAATGTAGAAGAAGGTATGAGGATGGAAGCTAAGCACAGGGCATCGGGAAAGGGCTGCTAGTGAGGCAAGTGGCACTCTAGATGAATGCGGTGGCGTGGAAGACTAGAGAAAGGGGTTTAAGGAAGGAGTATCTATATCATATGCTGCAGAGAGATAAAGTAAGAAAAGGAGAAGAATGGGCAATGACTTTGGCAAAACATAGGTCATTGGTGACTATGACAAGGTAAGTGATGTGGTGAGAAAAAAAACACCAGATTGGTGTAGGTTAAAGAGAAAATGGAAGAGGAGAGAAAGACATCAAATATAGACAACCGTTTGGGGGAGTCCTGCTGTGAAGAGTTACAGAAAACAATGGGCAGTATCCAGAAGAGATTTTAGCTCAAGGGAAGTTTTGTTGTTTTTCTTTTTAAGATGTACAATATGAAGGTATGTTTGCATACCAGTTAGAATGAGCCAGTTCAGAGAGAGAGATAGATAATGCAGGGGAGAAAGTATACCATTCCAGGAATTCCTTCCCTGATTCTTTGGGAAGGCAAGATGGAAAACAAGGTTTTTAACAAGAGAAGGGAATTTTTTTTTATTTTAATGAAAAAGTAGAGTATATGGTTTAAAATGCAAAAAGAATAGTGGAATCAATACTGGAAAGATAAGGTATTTCTCTTGTCTGATTTCGTCTATTTTCTTCTCTGAAGTATACGATGAAGTCATCACTTGAGAATGAATAAGAAATGGGGAATTGGAGACATTAACAAAAAAGGGGGAAGGATGAAATAGTCTTTTCAGATCAGAAACATGAGATAAGTAAAGGGAGTTTAATGAAATAAGATCTCTGGACAGTCCCTTAATGTGTGAAGTCAGCCCACTCAGTACAGATATGTGAATTTTCCCCTCAGTATTTAGCTTCTCTGGTAAAGAATTGAGAACATGGATAGTAAGAGTTAGCACATAGTTAAGCTTGGGTATTTTTCCAGACAAAATGAGAGGAGAGTGTTAAAAAAGAATCAAGGTTATTTGCAAGGATATGTTATATGCTGAATTACATAATTTAGGCTGGGTAAAGAGAGGATTGAGGATAAGAGGAGAATGACACAGAGTGAAAAAAATAGTACAGTCCATAGGTTGAAAATATTGATGACATCTAAGACTTTCTGTAGGAAAAGGGCTAAAGAAGGTGAGAAGGAAAGAGTAGTAGTGAAGGCCAGAGGTTAGGATGCTTGACCTAGAGTCTTTGGATTTGCTAAAATAATGATTTCGTTAGGAAAAGGGCAGGGCAACTTGAGTGGGTGGCTGAGATCATTGGAACTAAAAGGTCACTAATTAAAGAAGTCACACAGATGGGTGGGTTAGAGAGTGTGAATATCCGAGTCACTAATTATGGTACTAGTGGCATAATGCGGAGAGAATCAGTGAGCTAGATACGGATGAAACTAATCAATGAATGAGGATGACATGGGGGGGGGGTAAAGGGTGAGACACACTTCAAAAAAGTGCTAAGAAAAGAATAAAGAAGGAGAATTTGATAACATCAATATGGAGGTTGGAGGACACCCATGAACATTCTGGCATGAAGGATGTAAGACATAAGAGAAAAATCAAATTCCATTTAAGAGACAGGTGGAGAAATAGCACATTCAGTGTACAACTATATTTTAGTTAATGGAATGGATGAAGGGCATGTTTATAAAATAAATAGATGGTTAAAGTGTTTCGTTGATAGTGAACCATGAGTTCCTAAGAGCCAAGCAGAAGAGTGCTGAGAAGGGGGAAAGGATTCCAATTAACAGCCATACAGAGAAGTAGGAGATGAGACATTTTTCTTTCATTTTCACTAGAAATAAATATTGGGATCTTTATAGATTCACATCAAATGAAGTCACTGTAAATATCACTTAAACTATTTAAAATTATCATTTTTATTATAAATATATTCGTGCTTATGAATAAAAAAGGCAAATAGCATAGAATATTATAAGTTGAAAAGTAAATACCCTCTTTTCTTCCAACTCACCCTCAGATATACTCCCTTGAAGTAACAATTGTTAACATTTTCTTATTTATCATTACAGAAATATTAAATCGAGAACTATAAATCCAATAATATCATATATATTGTTCTATATGTTTTTATTTTTATTTCTTTTATTTAATAAGATTCTGGATAACTTTCCCTAAAAATATGCACACACCCACACACCTCATTCTTATAAAGGCTGCATAGTTTTCTATTATGAAAGTTACCCTATAAAAGGGTCTATTTAATCTTATCATACTGACCACCATTATTCCTGAAGATTTAGAAGCATCAGAGCTAATCCTGATTACAAGTGTCAATCAAGTCTCTTAGGAATGAAGAATGAAGAATGGAGTTCTTATTGAAGAACTGACTCCGAGCAAATAAATGAATGACCAGGCTGCAAGTATTGCCTTGCAGCAAGCATCTAACCTGTGTCAGTAATTTGCCAGGTTTCCCTGCCACTGTCACATATTAGAAAAGCAGAGGGTCAAAGCCTTGACCAGGTTCAGTAGTGCAGCCATTCTGAATGCAGCACTTGCACTGATGTTAATGAAACTATTTTTTTACTGAATTAACTGAGAATGGGAATGATGATTCATCTGTGAACTGTGATCATCCATTGGTCTCCTAGTGCCCTAGGGAATGGTATACTATTATCCACTTTTTATGAATAATTTCTATTTGTCTTATTTAGCTAAATTTATTTACTTATGTAAGTATTCACTGCAGTGAAAAATAATAACAAAAATAAAAACAGACATTCCATTGTGAAAGGCTCATCATTTGGTACATTCTAGAACCGACATTTTTACAAACAAGTTTCTATAGAAGTATTCTTCAACTTAAACAAGAGATACATTCCTGAAAAAAAAATTTTAAAGTGAAGCCTCCTTCCCCATTGAATTTATGACAAAATGGAAGATACATTGCCTCATAAAATTCATACATTCACTAATTTTTTTAATCATAAAAGCAAACAACTAATTTTTGGTGATAGTATAGACTATTTTGCTAGGGCTTGCAGCAGATCAGCTACTTCTCAACTCTAGTATATCTCTCTTGCAACCTTTCGGGTTCTCTTTGGTCTTTTTATCATGTTTTAGGAATATTCCTTTAGCTAGAAATCCTCCAACTCCACATTTAGTTTCTACAGCTTGGCTTCTCTACTTCCTAGAACAGAATATTTTTTCTTGGTAGAACACAATACTTTTTTCTTCCTATATCATAATATTTTTTGCCTGCCCAGCATTTAGTCATGTTTTTTAAGATACTTCAAAGTTTTCTTTGAACCCTACCCAAATTTCTCAGTCCATGAGTTCGGGTAGGTCACTTGTGCTGCTCACAGTGGTGGAATAAGTGCCTCTGTTTTGGCCAATCAGGGCTCCGAGGCCCCCTAACTATATTGCTGGGATGAGGGTAGTTACGTGGTTGGTTCAATAATGAGTTCATCTTAGAACCTGTGTGAAATCTCCTGGGAAGAGACCTTTCTTTTTCTTTTGGCTTGTAGCTAAGAGAATGTTGGCTTGAAACTGCTGGTGCCATTTGGCCACCACATGGAAGCTGATGAGGGGCCAACGTGCAGTAAGAGGTGGCCAAAGATAGCAACCAGGTTAGGATGACATCACTTGAACCCCTGAACTGCTCCCCTCCTGAAGACGACATGGGTCCTTTTCTGTTATGTTAGCCAATAAATTCCTTTTTATCATAATTATTGTCATTATTGTTTGTTTTAGGCCACTTTAAGTAGTGCTTTCTGTCACTTGCAACTGAAGTATTTATAACTAGAGGAAGGGCATGAAAAACTTCCGTCTTCCTTAGTGCACATCTACTGTACCCAGTGATAAAGAAGAAACATGCAGCCTGAAGTCAGGCTCGTAGGACCTCACAAGCCACATTAAGTACTTGGGGTTATGGTGTTGGTAGAGTAGGAATTTGCTGAAGAGTTGGGAATTGGGAAGTGATATAATTGATACAGAAGAGTGAGGAATATGGCTGTAGGGAGACCAGGTAGGAGACTCTAAATAACCCATGTGATAGATGACAAAGGCTTGAACCAAGTATGGAAGTGGAGTTGAGGAGAAGTATTAATATATGGATTTGAAATATTTTGTAGAAAGATTTATAGACCATAAATCATAGGCTTTTCCAGCTATAACATCGAACCAATTATTTGACCAAGCAGTACAATTGCTGGTATTAATTCAATATGCTTCCTTGATGTTCTGAGGATTTTTTCCCAATTCACTTTTTATTGGGCCCTGGACATACACTTGAGTATCATGTATCATTCTGTTTTTCCCTCCCATTATCATTCCCTTGCTCCTTTCTCACCCTTCCCTTCCTCAAGGGAATGTGATAGAGAAAATAATAATCAATGAAATTTGTACTTTTTCTCCCAAAAGCCAGTTAGTATCATCTCGTAATTGCTGCAATGGGTCTTTTATTCAGCACCGTGTTCAGAGAGATGAGTTAATCCAGCTGCAGAGATGACATGAAGGGAGACATGAAAGTTATTGCTTTGGGTGCTGCTTCAGGCAGTACCCTTTCATTTTTCCTTGCTGTCTCTATATCTTTTGGAAAGGGAAAAAAACATCCTTGCTGTTCGCTGATCTCTTGCACTGTCATAGACAACTAACCAAGAGATAATATTTTTCTAGGTAATGTACTTTCATGTTTGATTTGATGGAATTTCATGAAGTCTTGACATGGTTTTGAAGTTCTCTTTAAAGATTTGGTGGTTTTTACATTTACTGAACTCTGCCTTACAAAAATGCATTTTTTTTCAAACTCTGAAAAAAATCTGTAATAGCGTTTATCACTTTACTTCCCCTAAACCTAAATAGACCAACAGAGTAAATGTGAGCAGTTTGGTAAAGTGTGAGAACCTATAGATTTGCCTTACTTTACAGAAAGATGCATTCCTGAAAAGTTAATCAGTTTTAAAATAAATCCAATCCTATTTTTAAAACTCTGGGAAGTGAACTATTTAAAGGAACTCAGAAGCTAATCCTTTCTTGTGTGAAGCTGTATCCTTTTGTAATGCAAATATTCATGACTAAATTTATCTGCTTCATTATCTAAGAGATTTTTATTTGATTTTCATGAATGGCATATTTATATTATTACTTTTTAATGGCCAGTAATTATAATGACAAGAATCTCTTTCCCAGTCAGGCACACAAACTTAGTACCAAGATATAATATTTATATAATATATAATATTTAATTCTGAAGAATGAACCACTGCATATATACTTCTATTTTTATTAAAAGAACATCTCTACATTAAATTATCCAAGATGGCTAAAATGTCAATAATATTAATATCTACAAGAATAAAGAGGTAATTAGCATGTTATTTACAGGACTACTGTCAAGTATAATCACTTGTTTTTTACTCATGTGTTCTTTTCATTAAACCATTACTCCTTCTAGGGAAATGAAATAATTGTTTAAACGTAAGTGGTTTTTTTTTCTTTTTTCTTTTAATTGTGCATGTCCTATATTTGAGAACAGGAATTAAGACTCTTGACAACATGTCCCTGTATATACACTCATAATCAAAATGTTCTGGCACTATTTAGATAACAAATGTCTAGAAAGAAAAGAAAACAGACATATGGAAAAAAATCTTGTGCAGTTACAAGTTATAGGAAATATGTTTGTCATATCAAGAGTTGTGAGGATCTCATAGTGAGCAGGTACCAAGAAAGGGCCGCCTGAGGTTCTCAGGAACCCAGGAGTGAGCTTTCGTTTCATCATGAACAAGAAGCTCCTCCAAAGCAAAGAATGAAGAGTGGCCTTCATAGACCAGGGAAAAGAAAATGTGTGCAAGGGAACATGATGTGAGCCCATACATTTGGAGTTCCTTAGATAAAGAAGAATGTGCTGGGTTAGATGAGTCAAGAAAAGTAAGCAAAGGGCTAGGCAACAACCTACATGAGTATATTGCTACTGTAATAAAATTCTCTAGCCTTAGACGGTGATATGGGGATGGGATAGGTTCCCGAAGGGCTAAAACAAAACTTCACAAAATTAAAGGTTTGATTATTTAAGATAATCTTTCTGAACAATGTTTTCCCTCAAGAGTGAAATTTTAGGGTTTTGGATTAGAATAGCAAAATAAAGAAAGATTTAAGAGGTAATAAAATAATTCCACTAGTGCTTATCTAATGGGTCTACTAATAAATAGGTCTAATACTCAGCTATCATAAAATCATCATGTGTTCCTAGCACAAACATATTGGATTTTCTTTCAACAAGAAGACACTGAGGAGATTTCAAGTAATCCCATCCTGAATCTCTTCGATCTTCTGATGCATGAGCATCTTCTGTTGTGCTATTGTCGCCCCAGGAAGGATTTTTTTATCTTTCCACTGAGCCCCTCTGGCTCTTAGTTGGCCTCACTAAGCCTGTACAAGGCTTATGAAAATTTAACATTCCATAAAGTGGGACTGAAAACAGGAATGTTTACCTGTTTAAAAATGTTATTTTAGACATATTTACAATGTTTGTCCCAGTTAACTTAATGGATATACTCCAACAATGTCAGATATCTATAAAGTGCTTCTATTAAGTCCCATGACCAAAATTTTTACTCCACACAAATCACGTTCAGTTTCTTCATATTCTTTGGCATATTCTTTAAGAGCATGAATAGTCATTCAAAATATGTTTTATCAAACGACACAGCTAATACAGTCAGTAGCACTACAGTACAAAGATTAATAGAACATAGATCGTGTTTCAAGAAGTTATGGTCTGAAGAAAAAATAAGAAAGCAAAATAAACAGCAACAATATAAATAATACAATGATGTAAATGCTATGATGGCTGTAGGTGTAGGTCACAGATGGTCCTCAAAAGGGGCTCTATCCAGCTATTTTATGTGGAAACTGCTTTTAGAATTGAGAAACCTATGGTGTCTATCATTCCATGTTAAGTAGCAATGACGTTCAACCATTAACTGAATTTTTCATTTTCATTTGAGGCAAAAAGAAAAAAGTAAAATGAAAACAAAGAGGATAGGTAAACTTAACAGGTGAATTGATTAGAAAATTTTGCCTATATAATTCTTACTCTTGGGAGTTCCTTTAATACTCAAGTGGGAATATTTGCAGGGATTGTGACACTGAATGGCTTATACCATATAGTAAGCGATACCTGGTATTGTTTCTAAAGGGATCACATTGAGATAAGAAAACAATAATTAAATAATCAACTTGGGCAGGAATAAAGGTCTTCCTTTCATGTTTAATGAAAGGGAAAGTTGTAATATAGAGCAAATAGAGACTTGGTATTAGACTCAGTGTATTCATTTTCTTACATCTATGTATTTATCCTATGTTTCATTCTGCAAATGACTCTTCGAATTTCATAAGCAGAGCAAAGAGTTTTGCCATCATGATGAAACTGATGTGGTTTTGGATTAGAGGTGTTTAAATAGATTCAATGCTTGATCATGATAGGGAAATTACTGATTATAAGATTATAGTAGACATAGAGCCAATCACCTTAATTATGCAAATAGATTAATATGAGAATATTGGATTAATTGGTTTATACGCATACAACAAAGTGAGATGATTTTCATATTACTGGTGTCAGTGACCTAAAACTCCAGAAAATTAAATATAATTAAATATAGAATATGTATAAAATATTCACCCTGAGGGAAAGATTGTCTTTTAGTTGTTAACTGGTAATATGAACTTTAGTGAAATTGATAACTTTCATATTAGGAAAACACTAGTGACACTTTTTTTAAATCATCCTAGGAAAATAAAATGCTCAAAAACTAGATCATGATTCTTCTTGACTCTTCCTTTTACTCTTTTTTTACTCCATCACAGGTCCTGATGTGATATAACATGTTTTGTTAATTGATTTTTTTCTTCTGTCTTCATCTGTGCTACATACATTATCTTAAACATTATCTGGAATATGTCATGGCTTTTAACTAGTGTGAACTGCCTTTTATGACAGCAAAATGAGCTGGTAATACCTTTGCATATGGTTTAGCTTGTTCCAGAATAATCCACTTACTTGGTTTGTTAAAGCCGTGATACTACGATCCTTACAGACTCAAATCTCTGATTTACTAGCTGTATAAAAGTGATGCTGTTCCTTCAGTGGAAAGGTTACCCTGGAGGATGTCTGTAGCTTGGCACCCCTCCCCAAGGAATGCTGTAATGTTAACTCACACTTCCCTCAGAGGGAAAGCAATTCAAAAGTAAACAATCAGCTACCTCTCCCAGACATCTGACACATTATGTACAAAGTACCCTCAGTCCTGGGGGCTATTTTGTCAGCCTCAATCTTTAAAGTATATAGCATAACTATTTAAAAGAGACACCCGACAAGGGCATGGACATGCCTCAACCTTCACTTGGCTGCATTTCAAAGAAATTGCACTGGCCATCTGAGCAGCTCTGCTTTATATTCTACAGAAAAGACAAATCTTCTAAGCAAGAAAAAAAAATCTTACTACAGTAGAAAACATTATGGCCAGCATGGTTGTGTAACACACAGCACATCCAAGCAGTAATGATCCTCGTTCACATAATATGTAAGTGAGTTTTTGTTTGCTTGGTTGGTTGGTTTTAACCTGGTCTTCCATTTGTAGCAGCAGAGTCTGGTTGTGGAGCATCAACTTGAAAGCATATGGCATGTTGCCAAAAGTTTATCATTTTGGACAGTTTGATAAAGATCTGTTCTTAATAGGCTGGTATATCATCTTATTTTCTTACATTGCAATGCACAGTTTTATATTTTAAAATCATCCTTATCTGTGGCAATTGCATTGTAAGTGTTTCCATTTGTGCCAATGGCTGGTTTCTACAGGACTTTTTAAAATTGTTTATGAGGGTATCAATAGCATTTGCAGTTACCCCCATTATGTAATTGCAAATAAACACTGTGAGCCTTGAGTCTATTTTTCCACACTGCAGTTTTCGTATCTTTGGACATTGACGAGTGCTTCTATAGGATTTCACTGATGAAGAAATATTTTGGAGTAGACTATGTTTGAAGAGCCACATTGAACAACACAAAATTCTGGTGTTAGTCTCTAGCTCTTCAACAAAGAGGCCCTGACAACCTTCAGCCAGTACGAGCATGCGTGTTTTGGCTCCACTGAGTCCTCCTTTGTGTTTTCTATTTAGCTCTTATTCCATAGTATTTAGTCTATGTTACAATGGCTGCTTCTTGCTTCAAGGCCATTTGTGAGTCTTGGTTTTAACACAAGCACTTGCTTTAAAAAAAGTTTTTGCATATGAAGTCTACATACATCAATGTCAATGGAAAACTTAGCTATTATCAGAAATTTGTGAAGAATTTTGAAAGCAAGACATTGAAGATTCTTGCTTCCCTTTCCTAAGCCTTCTTCCCCCTGTAGCCTCAATTCTCCAAACTGGGCCCACAAAATTAGCAGAAATCCATCATTAAAACAAATACTAACACAACTTCCTCATGGGATGCAAAGAGGTGCATTGAAAAACATGTGGGATTTTGGTTGCTAAAGATTTGCCTCAAATTTCAGTTCCTTGCTTGCTATCTGTGGTATCTTAGACAATGCATGCATTAGATATCTGGGATCCTCTTTAATAAGAATTAGGAGCTATAATGCATTACCCAAGTAGCTAGCACATTAAGCAATTTTTAAATATGTGGCATTTGTGGTAGTGACTTAAGAACTGAAGAACTGGCAATAAGTGAAGCAAAGTCTAACTACTCAAGAAAGGAAAAGGAGATGGAAACTCTGCTTAGGTTTGCTGAATACCTAAGTAGCCTCACATGAAAGCATGTATCCTAGACAAGTGCTATCACTCACATGAGGTGTTAGTCCTCAAATTCATAGGTTGAGCTGGGGTTAGCCACATGCCTGACATTCATGATTCCCTACAGCCACTGTTGTTCCGATAACACATCTCATCTATTCTACTTCCATTTGTAACTGGGTGGGGTCTAGGGCTATAGGTCTAGGAAAACAATTGAAGAAGTGGGTATAGTTGATTTTTTATACACCTTCACACAACCACCCTCTTGTCTTTGCCTATTCCCCTTGTCATACATCTCTACTATTTCTTTAGCTCCCTAATTTTTCCTCTTAAAATTCTGCTTTGTTTAGTGTCTTCATTTATGTACTTACTGCTTTGTAATATTTTTGGAGGAGTATCAGCTATAGTTCATTGGCTCTTCTTCTCATTCCCACTTCCTTCACTATTTCCTATGACCATCCTTTCTTCACAACTTTTTTCTCCACTTTTAATTCCATTTTTAAGCTTTTATTGAACAGGTTTATGTGTCAGTTGCACACAGACCAAAACCAGACATGTCTCTTGCCCGTGAGGAGCTCACATTAAACATAATACAGATGATTTAAATCTATTAATTGATATTATATCTACTAATTCACAAACTGTGGTTTGAATGACAGGTGTCAATTTTTTGTTTTATCACTGGTAAGCAAAATGAGCTTGTCTCTGTAATGGATTTACAGTATAGTGTATGGTGTATATAATTGCAAACTCTGATTAGAGGTATAAAGAAGTAACAAATACTGTTAGAGAAATTAACAAGGAAACAGAAAACTCAGTTTTGCGTGTCTTGAGATCTGCTAGGAAACACATGCAGGCAGATGGTCAACTGCAGCCACAGGGGTAAGAGCCGTGATGGGTAAATAGGGTATGCATTGGGAGCATGAGAATGGAGCATCAATCCCAGATGGACTGAGGCCAGGTAAGGCTTTCCAGAGAAATTGAGATCTAAACTAAAAGAAGTATAGGAAACTTATGGAGGCATTATCTTATTTAGTACCCACAAAATCTCTATGAGGTAAGTACTATTTTAATCTTCATTTTATAAACAGGAAATTGAGGATCAAAGACTTCATGAGTTAAAAAGAGTTTTTTAAAATACCTGTAGCATGCAGTAGGCATTTAATAAATACATGTGAAATGAATAAAGTAAGTCCAACCAAAGACTACAAACATGAAAGTCTATGCAATTACCCGCTATACTATTTTGCCCCAAACACACATGATTAATTCTGAATGGAGTTTGGGGAGATTTCTTTTTAAATGTCCTACCCCAAACAGCTTTTTAGTAAAAATCTTTCACTTCTTCCTACAGCCTAAAGTGTTTTCTCCTTCCTCCATTTGACAGCCCACAGCTTATAATATGAAATGAAAGAAAATGTAAGGAAAAGAGCAAATCTGGAAAATGAGGGTCTTTGGAAAAGCAACTATAAATGTACATTGCCATATTGATTCTATCTTTATATTGTAAATTCCTATGGGCAGCAGTCATGGTTTTGTTTATTCTGTGCTGTACTTGTCTCTCCTGGAGAAGTGCCTTTGACTTTTGAAATGACCTTCCTCGAAAAGCTTTTTACAACCCAGGTAACTAGACATGTTTGTATGAGAGTGTCTTCACTGGTGTGAGGAAATATATTCTTTGCCTCAAATCTTTTGCAGGTTTTGTATGTTCTTATTTTTCCTAGATTTGTGAAATTTTGAAAACTGTAGAATGAAAAAATAAAAAAAAAGAGCAAAGAGGAGTGATCCAAATCAAGGAAGGCTTCCTGAGAGAGGTGATGCTTGAGTGAAATTTTGAAGGATGAGTGAAGGTCAGCAACACAAAAGTAAGAAAAAGAAATTCCAGGAAGTAGGAAAAACATATGCAAAAGCACAGAGGCATAAAAGAGCAAAACACACTTGAGCAAGTACAAGTAGTTCCAGATGTCCAGAAGGAAAGCTCCAGGTTGGTAAATGGTAGAAGATTAGAAAAGAAAAATAAAACATTAGGTATATTTCTGCTATACAGCTATTGTCAAAAGCCCAGAAGGGACAATTGATCTGCATAAGAGAAAAGGGTATTCTAATTCATTTACATATATTTTCTCTAAATTCTACATTCATTATCACGTTATATCATTGGAAAACCCTCAATGTGCATCAGAACCATCTAGGAAGCCCTTTTAAAAGGTGAATTTCCTGGAGCTTGATCCTGTCTAAATGAAACAAAATATTTTTTGATGGAGACACATCTTAGCTATTTGCCTAATAGGAATAAATGAATATATCTACATATTATGCTTTTACTATACCTATGTCTTTTATTGAAAATTCACTGTTCTATTTACAATTCTATTATAACACAGGTTCCTTCATACCTTTCAAGGTGTGACAGATAATCTGATAAACAAATATGTTCTAATGTGCTAGAGATAGACAGAAAGCTTTGGTGAATATACACTTTATTTACAAAAGCATTCTGAAAGCAATGTCTCCATCTTTGTTGTCTAACTGAAGAAAGTGACTACTAACACTGTAAACTTTGGGTGAAATATAAAAGTTGATGTTATGACATTTAGTGGAGTAGATATCTGAGAACAGGTTGGGTCCTTGAGTCACCCCTAAAGTCATTGCATGTAAGACTCTGCCCACTGTACCTTTTCATAAGGCAAGCTCTCTTCTTTGAAATTGAGAACTTTTCCTAAAGGCAGTATTGTCCCTGAGTGCAGCAACAGGTGGAGAAGTCAGCAGTGCTGAAGACAAGATGCATATCTTTAGCCCATTCTATATTTGAGTTACTCAGAGTGCCTCTCTGCATAGCTTGGAAATTTGTCTTCAACAATTCATTGAACAGTCTCGTTAGAGGCTTTGTCTTAACTGCCATGGGCTCTCAGCACATGTATCTTAGCTAATGAACATCAAAAATTCAAGAAATACCTGATGCCAGGATTAAGTGAGATTTTCCTATGGCTAGATTTATTTATATCAATATTTTATTCCATTTTGTTTCTGTGAGGACAGGGATTATATCTTACTCAATTTCGTGTCTTTAAGGCCTAAGACAGCACCTCATTTTCAAGGTATTCAATAACTGTAAGTTCAATTATTTTGAATCATTTTAGAAGCTCAGAAAAATGCTACATAAAAGTAAAAAGCAAAAGACTTTCACATATGGTAAGTAATATTCAACCTAGTTTTCAAAGAAAATGGATAACAGGAATATAGGAATACATCATTTCTTTTTGCTTTTCCTATTACCGTTTTTAAGGGAATTTCCTATATATTACTCCTTTTGTTCTTCAACATGAACACATAAAGAAACTTGTTTAAGGCACAAAGCTAGTAGATAGGAAAACTAAAATTGAACTTAGGAGATTCTAGATTCCAAATGCAGTAAATTACAAAATACAAATTTTGTTATTCTTCCCACTGAAATATAGAGCTTATTTCTTTTCATTTGAGCTGGGCTTGTGACTTATTTTGGCCAACACAATTCAGTGGAAATGAAGCTACATAACTTATAAGGCTAGAATCAAAGCAGCCTATAAGTTTTCCATTTGGGTCTCTTGGAATTGCTGCTCTTGGGACCCTTCTCCTTGGAACCCAGTTATGATGCTGGGAGAAGCTCAAGATATTTTGACAGCCTCAACTGAGCTGTCATTGGTAACAGCCAGTTTTAACTTCCAGCCATGTGAGTGAGCCATCACGGACAGCCATCCCAGTCCAGCCTTCAGATGACTGAAGCTCCAGCTAACAGCCGATGACAGACACATGAAAGATCCCATAAGAATCACCCTGCTGCTTCCAGTCCATCCATAGAACTGTGGTAAATAATATTAAATTGTTGTTTTAAGCTAATAAGTTTTGAGAGATATGTTATGCAAAATAGATAACTAGAATAGAATTTGTTACCAGAAGTAAGGAGCTAGTATAACAATCAAATGAAATATGTGGGGCTGGCTTTGTGACCAGGCAACCTGTGACATCAGATGATGCAGATACACTTGATACCATGTGATAGGCTTGGAGGTTCAAGTTAGAAGGATACAAAAATATTACTGGAGTCTGGTGGAAAGATAAACTTTGTTATGTAGTGGCAGAAAGTTTAGTAAAAGTATGGCTAGCAGCAATGTGAAAAATAAAATAAAAGAACTGAATGAACTAAGAAACTCATGAAGGAGATTTTCAGGCAAAATATTGACTGCTCCAACTGATTTCTTTTAGCTATATATGATAAGTGATAGAAAAAAATGTGATAAAAGGCATACCAGTTTTCAAGCAGGATTTAGAGGAAATACAAAGGTTACTGGACTTCCTGTGTTTGAAAATAAAACTGTTCCTAATCACCAGCCTCTGCAGATGGCCAAGGCTCCAAAAATATAAAAAGAACCTCAAGGTAAAGATTATCTCAAAAGTGAGGAGGTAAAACTCTTGGCTAAAACTTCAGAAAGATTTAAGGGTATGCTGATAAACCCTCTTGAGTAAACAAAAAGGCTTCAGATAGTTTTAAGGACATAATTATATGGTACTTTCATTTTTTGCTTAAATGTTTAAAGGGAATTTGTCTTGAACAAATTTGCAGATGTATTTATTGTCCAATGGGATGAACCACAATAAATTTCATAACAAACCCACACAATATGAAGAGAATTGTATTGGCAAAAGCAAAATTAACTTGGATTTTTTAAAAAGGGAAAGAGACAGTTCAAAATGAAAAGAGCCTTTAGGAGCTTAAAAATATATGGAAGGAAAGCAGACTAAAAGGTATTCAGCTGCAATTATAGTTCCTTTTCCCTTTTCCATCAAAAAAGAAGGGTGACTCAGAATATATAACCAAAGAAAGCCCAATGGTGGAGCCAATTGCCATAGAAAACAACTTCTAGGAAGTAAAACTGAGCATGGATCAAGGAACTGGTGACTTGTACAGAGTTGAATTTCAGAATTGCTTTAGATCAGTCACTACTACATGACACCTGTTCCTTGCCCCTAAATTAAATGGGAGTATTAATGGCCAATAATGAATGTTTAGAGAGCAGATTACTTGTCTGTTTAGATCAGAGTATTGAGATTAGTGCTGCATATTCAGTCTTATGCACACTTGAATCTAGTTTAGATGAAAATATCCTGGGCGTGGAGCCTGAAACTTTCATTGTGATGGATAAGAGTTTTAGAAGCCTTCTGAAGGGTGACTATACATACTTTGTAACCACATGAAAGTTGTAATAGCATATTCTTTGCTAATTTTCATATTGTGAAGTGAGATCTAATTTTTCTGCCCTTGAATCTAAACTGACCCTGTGAGTTGCTTTGACCAATAGAATGCAGTAGAAGTGATGTGACGCTCATGATCCTAAAGGTTTTCCCAAATGTTTACTAGTGCCAGTGGATTTATCCAGAGAAAATTTTGCTATAATCAAAAAATTTGGCAAATACTATTATACAAATTACATGGCCATTTAGAAAACTCACAATGCATAGCAACGGTCAGAAAAGTTCTGCATTAATAACTCTCTTTAGTTTAATGTAAAATATTACTTCCCAAATATTTTTGGCCCTAGGACACATTTTTGTCCTGATTACTATAGACCTTCCACATAATATATTTTGATAAAAGTGATCTAAGGAATTCTTATGCTACTCTGCAGGAATAGTTCATTATTAATTCATTAGTCTTTTAAACAAAGGCTTATTGAGTTTAATTTGGTATAATGCTAAGCTTAAGGCTACAAAATCTAATAAAAAATATTTGATTTTAAGGATATCAATGATGAATAGAGCAGAAAAAACATTTAAACATATAATTTCAATATTGTTAAAATAGTGTTATGATAGAGTATCTAATAAGTACTTTAATAACAAGTAGGGGAAAGCACACACTCTCCTTGTTTGTAGAGTTCATTAGCAAAGATATTTGAGCAGGATTAAGAATTTGTCATGGATGAAGAAGAGAAAAGTGATGATGGGAAAGCATATTCTCTTCAAGTCAGAGACCAAAAAGTCACAGGATAAAAGAGAATGGCAAAAAATAAAATAAAATAAAATAAAATAAAATAGAAAGGCATAATTAATTAGCACTTTAGATATTTTAGAAATTAAAAGATTTAATATTTAATGTAGAAAATTTGGTGCTTATGAAAGTTTCAATAGGAATGGAAAAGAAAAACAGAGAGACTACCAGTTTTCAGGCATGGTATTATAGTAAACTGCTGGTGATGACACTACTATTTTGATTGATTCATAAAAAAGCACACAGAGTCTCTTACAGAATATCACATCTACTAAAGTCCACACATGTACCACCATTGCATATTATAATCAACTTGCTGAGAACCAGAGGTAAACGGAAAAATCTTAAAGTAGCCAAAGAAAAGGATGAAAAAAGTTAAGAATTACAGCATTCATCTCATCAGAAACAATGAAAGCCAGTGAACAATAGAACATCTATAATGTATTGAAAGAAAAAATATATCAACCAAGAAGTCTGAACCCAGAAAAAATATCTTCCAAAACATACGTAAAATTGGCCTGGTACAGTGGCTCATGCCTGTAATCCCAGCACTTTGGGAGGCCAAGGCAGGAGGATTACTGGAGGCTAGAAGTTCAAGACCAGCCTGGGCAATGTAGCAAGACCATATTTCTACAAAAAAAATTTAAAAATTATCTGGATGTGGTGGTGCATGGCTGTAGTCCCAAATAGTTGAGAGGCTGAGGTAGGAAGATCATTTGAGCCCAGGAAGTTGAGGTTACACTGAGCTATAATTAGGTAACCTCACTCCAGCTTGGGTGACAGAGTAAGACCCTATCTCCTAAAAAAATAGATAAAATAAATAAATTTTCAGATAATTTGAAGATTAGCTTATTATTAGTGCACTAGAACTGCAACAAATGGAAAAAGAAACTGCTGGAGGAAAAGTTATACACACAGACACACACACACACACACACACACACACATACACACACACACACACACACAAGCTCCCTCCCTCTGGAAAAGGCAAAGTAGAAGAAAAATAGGAAAATATACATATAAAAATATCTTTCTTATATCTTAAATTACTTTAAAAGATAATTTATTATTTAAATAAAACTTGTAATAATGTGTTACAGAGTTTATAACAAATAAAATTATAAAATATGAAAGCAATAGCACAAAGGCCAGGAAGGAAAATAATAAAGCACACTATTGAATGTTTCCTGTACTATATGTGAAGAGGTATATTATTTGAAGATAGATTTTGAAAATGTTTATGTAGTATAAAACTTAAAATAATCAGTAAAAACTAAACATAACAAATAAATAATGAAGCCAAAAGGGAGATAATAGAAAATCATAGAAAAATAATACAAAGAATGCAGGAAAATAAAAGAAAAAAATAAGCCTAGAAAGAAAAA
>VBSM01001124.1:56034079-56054010 GCA_008086735.1 Cheirogaleus medius | reverse complement strand
GGCTATATTAATAGCAGATATAGTAAATTTCAGATAGATGAATATTGCTGTGGAAAAAGTGTATCATTTCATAATGATATCATTTCTTCAAGTGGACAGAGCAATCCAAAGAGTTTATACACTTGTAAAAGATCTTCAAAGTGTATGAATCAAAACCTGAAACAATTAAAATATGAAATGAGATAAAACCATTATAATTAGAGATTTTAACACTTATCTCTCAATTATTGACAGAAAATCATCAAGATTATTGTCTAAATAACACTACCAGAAGAACTAAATAACACTAACCTGACCTAATTGGCAGTTGTAGAGCATTTCACCCAACTTCAAAGATATGATATTTTCAAGCTCACCAAAGCACATACACACATGTGCACACATGCACACACAGATACACACACATTTACCAGGACAGACCATAGTCTGGCCTTCAAAATACGTTTCAATACATTTAAAATTATTTGAATAATTAAAGGTTTGTTCTAAGGCTAAATCAAAATTAAATAACAAATGAATAAAAAGGATAGCTATAAAATCTCTAAATATTTAAAAACTAAAAACTATGCTTACAAATAACCCACAGTTCCAAGAAAAAGTAGAAAGGAAAATTGAAAGATATCTTGAACTGAACTCAACTGAAGAATGCAATTAAAACAATGCTTAGAGAAAAGTTAGTATTGAATGTGAATGTTTGAAAACAGTGAAAGTTTAAAACAACAGCATAAGCTTCCATTGAGAAACTCAAATAAAAGATCAAATTAAAACCAAAAAGGACAGAAATGACAAAGAGAAGAACTGTATTAAATAAAAAACAGAAACATAATACTAAAGCTGGATCTTTAAAATCATCAATAAAAACAATGAGTCTCTAGCCAGACTCATTAAGATTAAAAAAGAGATTTATATATGAGCTACCAATATCAAGAGTGAGAGATATAAAAGTACTAGAGATTATATTAGCATTAAAATTACATAAAATATTAACAACTTTATGCATTAAATTCAACAACTTAGATGAAAGACACAAACTCCCAGGTGACATTTCTGGAAAACATTTAAAGGCACGGTTTGGCTGTAGCAGACTGGGGCAAGGGACAGTCAAAACAGGCAATAAACATATTGAAGAGCCTGGGAAAGAAGAGATTGAAAAAGGAGATATATGGGCCATATGAGATTTTAAAATCTCACAAAATTACTGAGGATTTGAGAAGGCTACACATTTACCCATGGCTGTATGCCTGCTCAAAAGAGTCCTGGGACAACCCTATACTTCTAACTCTGGCTAAACTCCAACCTCAGTGCAAATAGGGGGCAAACACTAAGCCAGAATGTTAAATGGCCTGGTTAAGGGTTAAAGGAGTGACCTAACACAAAGCCAATTTGCAAAATCTAGAAGGGTATATTTTTCTTTTCTTTTCTTTCTTTCTTTTTTCTCCTCCTCCTCCTCCTCCTCCTCCTCCTCCTCCTCCTCCTCCTCCTCCTCCTCTTCTTCTTCTTCTTCTTCTTCTTCTTCTTCTTCTTCTTTTTCTTCTTCTTTTTTATTCCAGGTATTTAAGGAAACTACCAAAACACTAGATGACTACTAACCCAATGAGACACAGACTTTGGTAGTGATACACAACAAAGAATGCAGAATTAACAAAACTGGTTCTGATAGTTCAATTAAATAAGGCAATACCAAACCACCACAAGCAGCAACAATAAAACACAGAGGAAAGGAAATCTGATTTCCAGACTTTCCACATGAAAATATTCAAAATATTTAATTTTCAACAGAAAATTATAAATGTCTTATCACATTAGGAGGCATGCAAAGAAACAAGAAAGTAAGGCCCATGCACAGGAAAAAAAGAAATTAATAGACACTGTGAGGAATCCCAGGCATTAGACATACATACAAAGACTTTAAATCAACTGTCTTAGATATGTTTGAAGAGTTAACCAAAACTAAGAGAATGAAGTCTCAGCAAATAGAGCCTATCAATAAAAAGATAGAAATTATTTAAAAAGAACCAAATAGGAATTATGGAGAGAATGAAGAACAATGAACAAATTTTAAGAGACCCATGGAACACTATCAAGCATATTAACATAAACACAATGGGAATCCCAGAGAGAGAAAGAGTTAAAGGAGAAGAAAAACTATTTAGTAAGATAATGACAAAAAAAACTTCCAAATTAGATTTGACATGAATCTATGCATTCTAAACACAAGATAAACTCAAAGAGCACCATGCTAAGAAACATTATAGTCAGATTGTTGAAACACAAAGACAAAGAGAGATTCTTGAAAACAGCGAGAAAGAAGCAATTAGCAACTCATCACATACATGGGATCTTCAATAAGAATAATAACAATAATAATAGCTGATTTGTCTTCAGAGACCATGGAAGCCAGTGGGCAGTGGGAAGATAAATTTACAAGATCAAAAGAAAAAAATGTTAAGCAAGAATTCTATATCTGAATACACTATCCTTCACAAATGAAGGAGGAATTACAATAGTATCAGATAAACAACAAATGAGGGAGTTCATCATTTATAGATATGACCTATAAGAAATGCTAAAGAGAATGCTACAAGCTGAAACGAAAGGACACTAGACACTACCTCAAAGTTACACAAAAAAATAATGAATAATGGCAAGGTTGTTCTATAAATGAATTTAAAAACAGTAGTATTGCATTCTTATGTTTGTAACTCCTGTTTTTTTCTATATTATTTAAAAAGACAAAAAATTATAATTAAAAATTTATACTAATGGGCACACAAAAATAAAGATTTGTGACAATAATAACATAAAGGGAGGGGCAGAGTTGTATAGGAGCAGAGTGTTTTATGCTATTTAGATTAAGTTGATATTTATTCAAACTTGATTGCATTAAAGTTAAGCTAGGAATAATTAAGGAAAAACTATAAAATACATAGAAAAAAGAAGAAAATCAAATGATACACTAGAAGAAAACTAATCACAAAAAAGTCAGTAATGTAGGAATTAAGAGACAAAAATTGTATAAAAAATAAAAAAGAAAAAGCAAAATGGCAAAATGTTCTCCCTTATCAGTAATTACTTTGACTGTAAATTGTTTAAATTCTCTCAATTAAAGGACTGAGAGAGGCACAATTCATTAAGAAAACATTTACCAAATATATGCTCTTTGCACTTTAGCTCTAAGGACACAACTAGGTACAAGTGAAAGAATGTGAAAAGATTTTCCATGCAAATAATAGCCAAAAGAAAGATAAGTGGGCACAATATCAAACAAAATAGAATTTAACACAAAAGTTGTTACAAAAAACAAAGGAGGACATTATATATTGAGTTTTAAAAAGTATAGCCCATCAAGATGAATAACAATTATTAATATATACACTTAACAACATAGACCTCAAAATGCATAAGCCAAAAGATGACAGAATTGAAGGGAAAATAGTTCTATAAATAGTTAGAGACGTTACATCCCCACTTTCAGTGATAAATACAATAATGCGACATTATCAATAAGAAAATAGAGGGATTGAACAATACTATAAACCAAGTAGATCTAAAAGACATACATGGAATATTTTACCCAATAATAAAACAGCATACATTTTTTTTCAAATGCACGTGAAATATTCTCAATGTTAATCTGTATATTAGGTTACAAAACAAGTGTCAATAAATTTTAAAAAATTAAAATCATGCAGAACCTCTTTTCTGACCATGAATAACTGAAAGTAGAGATTTAAAAAAACAGATAGAAAACTGGAAAATTAACAAATATGTAAAAAATAAGCAATACATTTTTTTAAATGGTCAATGATTCAAAGAAGAAATATAAGCACAATTATAAAATCTTTTAGTTGAATACAAATGAAAACACAATATGCTAACTAATAGATACAGTGAAAACAGTGCTTACTGGGAAATTTATACCTCTATACATTTACATTAAAACAATGAAAGATCTCTCAAATCAATAATCTAACTTTACACCTTAAGGACCTAGAAAAAGAAGAGCAAAATAACTCCAAAGCTAGCAGAAGGAAGAATATAATAAAGATTACATATGATACAAATTAAATAAAGAATAGAGAAGTGATAGAATCAATTAAACTAAAAGTTAGTTCTTTGAAAAGATCAATAAAATTTACAACTTTTAGCTATGCAGACCAGGAAAAAGAGAAGACTCAAATTACAAACATCAGAAATGAAACTAGGGATAATGCTACTGACCTTACAGGAGAGAAAAAAATATTTTAAGACAACATGATGAACAATAATATGCCAAAAATTAGGTAACTTATATTAAATAAACAAATTCCTAGAAACACATACTTTAACAAAATTGATGCAAGAAAAAATAGAAAATCCTATAAATAAACAAACAAACAAAACTATAATACATAGAAATCTATTAAAATAAAAAACCTCCCAATAAAGACAAGCTCAGGACAAAGATTGGTGAATTGTACCAAATATTTCAAGAAAACTTAACAATCTTTCTCATACCCTTCCCAAAATAGAAAAGGAAGAAACACCTTCTGACTCATCCTATGAGGCCAGAAATACCCAGATACTGAAGCAAAAGAACATCACAGTAAAACACAACTATAGAACAATATTCTCATGAATATAAACACAAAATTTATAGAGAAACACTAGAAAATTAAATTTAGAACCATGCTAAAATGATTTATACACCATCAAAATGTAGGATTTTTCCCAGGAATGCAAGAATAATTCAATATATGAATTAATTAATGTACTATACCACAATAATAAAATGGAGAAAAAATATGTGATCATTTCATTTGATAATTAAATAACATTTGAAAAAAGGCAATATCCTTTAATGATAGAAACACTGAATAAACTAGGAATTGAAGCAACCTTCCTGAATATAATAAAGGGAATTTATTAAAAACCCACAGTTAATATTATATTCAATAGTGAAAGATTGAGTGCTTTCCATGTAAGATCAGGAACAAGATAAAGAAGTCCACTTTTACCACTTCTTATGCACATTTTACTGGAAGTTCTGACCAGAAAAATTAGGCAAGAAAAATAAATGTAACTTATTCAAATTGGAAAAAAGTAAAAAAAAAACTATCCCTACTCACAGATGACAAGATTTTATATATAGACAATACTAAAGAAGCCACATACACACACAAATTACTATTAGAGATAACAAACAAATTCAATAATATTGTTGGATATAAGATCAACATGGAAAAAAACAGTTGTATTTTTATATACTAGCAATGAACAATCTGAAGCTAAGAAAACAATTATATTTACATTAACACAAGAAAGAATATTTTAATAAATGAATAAATTTAAACAAGAATAAATTTAGCGAAAGAAAGAAAGGAAAAAATGCTGAAAGGATTTAACTACCCAAAGTGATATACTGATTCACTATAATCACTCTGAAACTTCCAAGTGTTTTTTTTCTCCCTTCAGAAATGAAAAGCTGATCCTAAAATTCATATGAAATTGTATGGGACCCCCAATAGCCAAAGCAATTATGAAAAGCAAAGCAAAGTGGGAGGACTCACATTTCCCTAATTCAAAACTTAATACAAAGCTATATTAATAAAAATAGTGACTTAATGGAGTAAGTATAGATATGTCTATGAAGGAAATAAAATTGAGACTTATGAATTAAGCCCATATATCTATGGTCCATTAATTTTTGACAACAGTGCTAAGACCATTCAATAACATTCAATAAGAAAGAATAAACTTTTCCACAAATGGTGCTGGGACAACTGGACAGCCATATGGAAAATAATGAAGTTGAATTCTTACCTCACAATATATAAAAAAATTAATTCAAACTGTATCTCATATTTAAATGTAAGGGCTGAAAATATAAAACACTTAGGGGAAAATCTAGGGACAAATCTATATTCTTTTGAATTTGGCAATAGATTCTTAGATATGACACCAAAAGCACAAGCAACAAAAGGATAAAAAAAGAGAGAGATTAGATTTCATAAAAATTTTAAATATTGAACATCAAAGAACTATCAAGAAAGTATAGGGGAAGAGACAAGATGACTGACAAGAGACAACAGGTGCCAGATCATCTCAGAAAGAAGGAAAAGTTTTAGATGAAAAAGAAAAAGCAAGCAACCAAACAAACCATCATAGATGGGGTTTAATTTTGAGGCAAAAGTGCCAGAACCTAAAGAGATTCCATGGGAAGAAGTTGGGGAGCAGAACAAGAAGGAGCAAGATATCAGCAGAGGACAACTCCTGAGAGGCTTGGCATCTGGTGATAAGGGTAGTTGAGGTGATTTGTTTCTCCCTCCCTCACATCTCTGGCAGTCAGCAGTCCCCCAGATATTAGAGAGTCTTTTTACTTTCATGAGCCCAAAGGCTGCTGCCACTAGTGAACTGGGAGCTTCTTAAGGACAAAGCATCAGCCTGCCAGCCCCCTTGGGACACTTTCTCTCACACAGACCTAAGCCAAGATGGCAGGCACCATATGGCTTCTCCACCCACAGTGCACCTTTGTCCTCCTCAGGGGGGTTCAGGCCCTCAGTCTTCATCTTGCTCGTTCTTACACAAACATTTCCCAACTCCAGCCCAAACTGCAGAAGCCACAAGGAGCTGGTGGGTGTCAGAGGATCTGTGTGATCCCAGAGCCTAGACTTTCTGGGCAGGCTGCATTCCAGAGAAAGAGACAGAGATGACCAGAATGTCAACTTTCCACCATCTAGACTTTTATCCTCTCCCTCCTCTTCCCCCCACCTGCAGCGGCCAAAAGAGATTGTTGAGCTGGGTCTCTCAGGAACTGCTACTTCTCTCCTGTTGGTGCACACACCTGGGCTTCCACAGAGTGACTCAAACCTTTCTTCACAAAGTCTGCAGAGGACTAAGTGATGTTCAGACTGTGAGCTCCCTCCCTGCTCATCAGCCCTCCCCAGCACTGCTTGCCTGACTGCCCCATCTGAGCACAGTGCACCCTGAAGCAGAGGGACATCAAACCTCCTTGAGCACCCCATAGGCAACATGGGACCAGCATGCTTTGTTACAGTCATGGATTGATCTTTGGGGACCCAGGGATGGGCCTGCAGGCAAGATTACATACCCTCAGGTCTCAATCATGTTACTCAGGGGAATGGTGGGGGGATTTGTGAACTAATCTCAGAAGATGAGAAAGTCCACATGGACAGGACTGAAAAGAGAGCACAGTGTGGGTCCAAGCCCCCCACAGGAAGCTGTGCTCTTGGCCCAGGGAAGGATCCTGGACAGGAAAGCTCCCAGCCTGCAGTGCCATAATGAGGGAGCTCAGCTAGTTTGAGATCCTGCCTGCTGGCAGATACCTGAGGAAGACCACCAAGGAGAGGGGGAAAAAGAGTGAAACCATCTCCTGACAGCCAGATTGTGAATCTCAGATGGCCCTACCTTCACAAGAAGAATTCCTGGGTTGGTGGGGTCACTTCAGCCTCTACCTGGAGGCTTTCCCCAGAAGCTATGAGCAGACCATTGACTCATCCTGAAAAAGCTACCTTATCAGCTTCTGTGGTGCCTAAGGGCAAGATCACCCCACCCAGCCCCACCTGGCCTAACTCCCCACTGGCCTCAGCTGTGGTGGAAAATAAAGATTTACCTGGAAATTCCAGGGCCCCACCAACCAACTGGGGCATTTGAATGCTTCTCCTGAGGGGCTAGAGCCAGTCATAGGTACCAAAACAACACTGCAGCTTGTTCCTTCCACAAGCATCACCTACTGATAGGGAGGATAATTTGGAAAGCCCTTCACAGCATTTATTGACTCAATCATATAGGTGTGGTTGATTCTTATCCACAAGCACCACCCACTATCTCTGAGATTGGCACACTGGGTATGCCAATACAAATCACACTGTTAAGAAGACCACAGGGCTGGAGAAATAGAAAAGATGTCAAAGACCTCCATCCTCACTCATCAAAGAGAGATGGAATCTGCCTACACACCTAGCTCACCACTGCTATAGCCTACAAACAACTAGTAACTGAGAGACCCACCACACTAAGGATATCTATAACCAAGGTATCCATCCAGAATCTAGATCAACATCAAAGCACCTGGAAGAAAAGCCAAAAGTCTTACCTAATGTGTGCTACAGATACTCCTTTACAAGTGAGGGTGGGGGGAAATACCCCATCTAAACAATAGGAAACCAAAAATAAGAGATGACAGCTGCCCAGATGAGAAGGAATCAGCAAAAGAATTCCAGAAGCATGAAAAATCAGAGCAAAAGGACACCCCCAAAAGACAACAGCAGCACTCTCGCAATGGATACCAACCAAAATGAGAATATTGAAATGAAAGATAAAGAATTCCAAATATGGGCTTTAAGGAAGCTCAATGAAATCCAAGAGAAAATGAAAAACCAACTCAAAGAAACCAGAAAAATAATTCAGGATGAATGAAAAATTCATTAAAGAGATCAATATATTTAAAAAAACAAAACAAATAGAACTTCTGGAAATTAAAAATTCATTTAAGGAAATACAAAACACAGTGGGACTTTTAAGAATGGATCAGAATAGGCAGAGGAAAGAATCCCAGAGCTTGAAGACAACTCTTTGTAATTAAAAGAGTCAGTCAAACATAACAGATAATTAAGAAAAATGAACAAAGCCTATAAGAAATATGGAATTATGAGAAACAACCAAATATAATAATCATAGACATTGTTGTTGGTGAAGAAGAAAATGCACAAGGAACTGAAAACCTTTTTGAGAGAATGATTCAGGAAAACTTCCCTGGTCTTAGTTGAGATGTAGACATCCAGATACAAGAAGCTCAAGAAATGCCTAGGAGATTCACTGCAAAAAAAAGAAGCAATCTCAAAGACATGTAGTCATCAGACTGGCCAAAGCCAAAAAAAGGAAAGAATTCCTGTGAGCTGTGAGTTGAAAACAATGAGCAAATTACAAAGGCAAACACATTAGGCTAACAGCAGACTTCTCAACTGAGACCTTACAAGACAAAATGGATTGGAACCTCATTTTCAGTCTTCTTAACCAGAACTGCCACCCTAGAATTTTGTGTCCTGCAAAACTAAGTTTCATATATTAAAGAGAAATAAAAATTTTTCCAGACAAGCAAACACTGAGGGAATTTATAAAGCCAGACCAGCCATACAGGAAATACTCAGAAGCACCTTATACATGAATCAGCACAGTAGGCACCCACCAGTATAAAACCTCCTCAAAACTAAGGCTCAGCACTCATATAAAACCACAGTACAAGAGATAAAACAAAGCAATAAGGAACTACCGAACAGGATGAACAAAACAGCATCCCATATACTAAATCTATCAATCAACATGAATGGTTTGAATGCCTGAAGAATGCTTGAATGCCTCAAGAAACATAGCCTGACTAAATGGATAAAAAAAAGTATAAGCCAAGTATGTGTTGTTTCCAGGAAACACATCTAACCCACAGGGAATCATACAGACCCAAGGTGAAGGGATAGAAAAAAATATTCCATGCAAATGGAAACAAAAAGAAAGCAGATGTATCCATTCTCATATCAGATAAAATTGACTTTAAATCAACAATAGCAAAGAATGACAATTCCAATTCATTCAAGGAAAATCTACTAAAATTCAGCAAGATAAGTAAGAGTTTGTGGCAATAGAACAATGACCTGCTTCTTTCCTCCTTGCATCCAGCTCAGTGTGACAGAGACTCCACTCTAAAAGATGCAACAAGGTAAAAGTGATCTCTGTCAGCTCCCAGTTGAAGGTTTTAGTATCTCCTTCCTAGGCAGATCCTTAGCATTACTCAAGTCCTGAATATATGTATTGAAGAGGCTAAGACACAGGCAAGTACAACCAAGAATTCAGTGGTTTGCTTCCCTTTATCCAGTCCAAAATTGTAGAGTGAAAGCTCTACATTAAGCGCAGCATGCTTAGGTTACTGGGACCCAAGTTTCCCTTACTCCAGCTTGCTAATAAGGCAGAGGGTCCATGTCAGAAGAGGCAAGCTGAGGAGAAAATAGGATATAACCCTGCACAGTTCCTTGTTCATAAAGCAGGGGTGCCAGTTCAAGAGAAGTAAGAGGTTGTCCCTGTCACAAGGTCTACAGCTGTATCTAAGATATTTTGCCCAGAGGCAGAGGCAAGCCAGAACACAGGGCTCTGAAGCTCTTCCCAAATAAGATTACTTTGTTTATACTAGAATGTGGGGATGTTCAACACTAAGGGCTGTCTTAAAAACAATTGAGTTTGGGGTTTAAAACAATTAAAGGAGGCTGGATGCTTTATGATAGCAACAAGCTACATCATAGATCAGCTACTTTGTCAAAGAGAGCTTGAGAAATGATAGCTAATAAGAGCCTCTTTCATACAAAAGCAATCCTCCAAGACTTATCTCAAAAAATTATTCTGCAAAAGGACACAAATTTGGGAGGATCAGACTATGGGAAAATTTATGTCCCAGGGTATGGTTGAATGCAATATAGTAATTAGCCAGCTATTAGTGGAGGAAAACAGCTGATTATGATACTAAGAGAGTGATATAATACAACCTAACAGAAATCAGGCAGATCAGACAATCAAAAAAGCCCTGTTAAAATTGCTGTGAACCCATGTGACTATGCTCATGACACAGGCTATGCTCTCTGGGAAGAGACATTAGAGTCTTCACATCTGGGGGAAATAGACTTTACTAAAATTGTCTGGCCATTCATTTAACCAACAAATAAGCAAACAAAGCCTCAGAGAGGGGGATATTGGCATTTAGATTTCCTCCAATATATTATTTTTAAAGTCCATTCTTCAATGAAAACTTACGAGGCTTGTGAAGAAACAGGAAAGTGTGGCCCATATACAGCAAAATATGGCAGACAACAAAAAGTGCCTTTGAAAGAGCCTGATTGTTGGATTTAACAAACACTTTTAAGCAGCCTTTATAAATATATTCAAATAACCAAGAGAAACCATGATTTAAAAACTATAGGAAGATTTGATGATAATGCCTCATCAAAGTGAGAGCATCAATAAAGAGAAATTGTATAAAATAAAACCAATGGAATTACTTCAGTTAAACATTATAATAACGGAAATAAAAGTTCACTAGAGTATATTTGAACAGTAGTTTTGAGCTAGTAGGGAAAATATGAGTGGCCTCAAAGGTAAATAAAAAGAGATTATGCAATGCAAAGAATAGTAAGAAAACAAAATGAAAAAAGAAAGAATAGAGTCTTAGAGAAATGTTACACCATTAAAAGAATTGACATTTGTGTAATGAGAATACTAGCAAAGAGGAGAGAAAAAATATTCCAAGAAATAATGGCTAAAACCTTCCCAAATTTTCTGAAAAGTGTTCATCTATGCATCCATGTATTTCAACAAACTCCAAGTAGTAAAGTTAAAGGAATTCACACAGAGACACATTATAGCAAAGAGAGCTGAGAGAAAAAGAAAACAAAAATCTTTAAGTAGTCAGAGAAAAATATCTACTCATGTACAAGGAATCCAATAATATTAACAGCTGAGTTTTCATCAGAAACAATGGAGGCCAAAGAGCAGTGGGGTGTCATATGCGAAGTGATGAAAGAAAAAACTATTAGCCAAGAAAATGGCTATTAGCCAAGAAAAGAATAGAAGGTGGAAATGTAAGTATATTGTGGTTACATTTTTACATTATATGAAATGCTGTAATATTACTCAAAGATAGATTTCAATAAGTTTTTTCATATTAACTGAATATTTGTATTTTAATATTTTAATTCCTTAATAATTTTTCACTATATTTTCCAAGTTATTTTCATGGTAATTGCTCCAGGGCTTCCCATCCTTTATGCTATTGTTATCGATTTTAATTCTAAGTTATAAGAATCACAATGAATTTATATTTTTTTGCTTTAAATAATCCATCATTTTAAAAATAAATTAGAAATTAAAATGGGAATATATTTATATTTCTGCCATCTTTACTATTCACACTTTCTATTCCTTTTAATACTTTAAAGTTTTCGTTTGGTTTATTTTCCTCCTATTTGTAGAATTTCCTTTAAGGCTTACTGTAGTTTAGATCTGTCATCATTGAATTGTATCAGTTTTTTTCAAATATCTTTTATTTTGATATGTTGTACTTTTATTACTATTCAATCTGAAGTATTTTATAAACTAATTTCTTCTTTGACTCATGTGTCTGTTAGAAGTGTATTATTGAATTTACAAATAAAAAAAGTTTTTTGGTATTTTCCTAGATATTTTATTGGTTTTGATTTCTAATTTAATCATCTTATGATTAGAGAATATCCTTTGTATGATATCATTCCCTTCAACTAACTGAGAATTGTTTATTGCCGTTCATATGATTTATCTTAGTGACTATACACTGTAGCCTTGATATGACTGTTTTCTGTAGTTGCTATGTTTAGTGATATAAACATCAATTAGGTAGAGGAAACTGATGGTGCTCTCATATCATCTGTTTCACTGAACATTTCATGTAGATATTTTCTCAAGTGGTAAGGGGGAATGTAAAAAAACTCTTACAATAATTTTAGAACTATTTATTCTTTCAATTCTATCCATTTTTGTTTCTTATATTTAAACTTTGTATTTAAACACATTCATCTTTACAGCAGTAATGCCACTCTGATGAATTAATCCTTTCTTTATGAAATATTATCATTTATTTTGGAAAAACTATTTTCCTTAAAATCCATCTTTCTAGATGTTAAAATAACCATACCAGTCTTCTAAGATTGATTGCATTGTACATCTTTTCAACCCACATACTTTCAGCCTATTTGTATCTTTTTAGTTAATTACATTTCTGGTAAAAAGCATACAGCTGATTCTACTTTTGATACGCTCTTATCATTTCTGTCTTAAAATGTGATAATTATACTCCATTAACATTTAATATAATTATTGATGTGGTTAGATTTGCTTAACTATTTCCTTAATGGTTACGTGTTTATCCCTCTGTACTTTGTTACCTTGTTTTCTCTCTTCATGTCTTATTGGGATTATTCAAATATTTTTAAAAGTTTCATTATATCAATTAGCTTTTTAGTTATATCTCTTTGCATTGTTTTAGTGTTTGCTCAAGGGATTATAATATATAGCCTTAACTTTTCACAAGGGATTATAATATATAGCCTTAACTTTTCACAATCTAAATGCAATAAATATTATACCACTCATATAAAATATAGACAGCCTGTTTACTCCCTTCACCTGAAACTTTCTATTCTATAGTTGTCATATGTAACAAATTTAATATATTATGATCTTCAAAAAAGAATATATTATAAATTTTTACTTTAAATAATTCTGATATTTAAACAAATTTAGACTGAAAATGTTCTTATATATTTACAAAGACCTTTGCCATCACCAAAGTTTTTTGTTCTTCTATGAAGATCCAACTTTCCCTCTTGTTTCATTTTCTTCAGGTTAAAGATATTTTTTGTCATCTCATATAGCAGTTGTCAATCTGTTATTGACAACTTAATTTTCTATTACATGAAAATGTGTTTATTTTGCCTTAAATATTTTCATGGATATTTTTGGAGGTTATAGATTTCTGGGTTGTTAGATTTTTTTCCCACCACTTTAAAAATGCTGGTCCACTGTCTTCTGGCTTACATAGGTTTCAAATGAGAAGTATTCAGCCATTTGAATCATGGTTTCCCTGAGTGTATGTGTGTATGTATGTGTATGTGTGGATTTTCCCTGGATACCCTCAAGAATTTTTCTTTATCTTTATTTTTCATTAGCTTGAGTATAATTCGCTCAATCATGGTTTCTTCTTCCTAATCATATTTGAGGTATGCTGAGTTTCTCATGACTGTAAATTTAGGTATCCCGCCAAATTTGGAAAGATTTTGCAATTATATATTTAACTATTTTTTCTGCTCACTACTTTCTCTTCTTTTTTAAAAATTCCAATTATACATGTCATAATATTAATATTTGGCATTCTTCTATTGACTTAAAACTTGTTTTTGTTTTTTAATATTTTTCTTCCTTCCACTTCAAATTACATAAGTTTTATTGATCTCTTATCAAGTTCACTGACTCTTCTTTCTGTCATTTTCATGCTGTAATTGAACTCTCCTATAAATTTCTATTTAATAAAGAATAGATTTTATTTCTAAAATTTCCATGTGGCTCTTTTTCATATTTCCTGTTTCTTTACAGACAATTCTTAATTTTTCATTCATTACCAACCTATTTTCCTCAGCTAATTGACCATAGTGAGCTGCTTTAAAGTCCTCATCTGATAATCCCAATGCTCAATTCATCTTGCTTTTGGCCTCTGTTGATTGCCTTTTCCTTTAAGAACACTTCACATTTTCTTGGTTCTTTGTATGTAGAATAATTTGGGGCTGCTCTCAGACATTATGAATGTTATGTTGTGGAGATTCAAAATTTGTATTTTGTTATAATACCCTGAAGAGGGTTGATATTTTTGTTTTAGCAGACAATTTAGTCCCTTTCACTTAAACTGCAAACCCTTACTCTCACCTCCAATGAGACAATTCATATTTCAATTACTTTTGTTTTGTTTTGTTGTCATTTTTTTTAATTTGAGGTGTTTGAAGTCTGTCTTGTACCTATGTGGTTCAGGTTAAGAATAGAGACTTGACTACAGTTAACACACATTATCTGGGATACCCTTCTAGGGATTTCTCTTTTCCTGAATTCCTCCTTCACATTTCTGATGCTATGACCAGACCGAGGTTTTTTTCTTCTGGTTTCTCAAGCCAGTAGTATGAAAGATTTTCTATCATATATTCAGCCAAACCTCACACACTGAGACTGCAATACACTCTCAGGCTAAAGATGTAAACATGTTGAATTCTCCCTGTGCCAGGCCCTTCTTCCAAGTTTTTACTCCTCTCTAAAGTAGTGTGCTTTTTTTCTCTAACCTCTTAGAAAATTTCTTCTTTATTATTGGTTTTCAGAAATTTGATTATTGATATGGATTTCTTTATACTTATTGTAGTTGATTGAGACCACTGAATTTCTTGAAACTGTGGGCTTATATTTTAATCGAATCTTGAAAATATTCAGCCATGAATTTTTAAAATTTTGTGCTCTTTTTATACAACTCTAATTACACATATGTTAGCCCCTTTCATGTCATTTCACAGCTGATATTTAGTTCTTTTTTTCAATCATTTTTATTTCTCCCTTAAGTTCATTTTGGGTAGTTTCAATTCTTATGTCTTGAAGTTCATAAATCATTTTTTCTACAGTGTCTGATCTGCTATTAAAATTATCTAGTTTTTAGGTATTGTAATTTTCATCCTTTAATAATTTGTTTATTTTTATCCTCCATCTCCCTAGTCACTGTTTGTTTTCCTTTAAATACTATAATATGATTATAATAACTTTCTAATGTTTTTGTCTAAGTCTTTCTTTTCTATATTTTTTTATCTGATTCTAATGAGTGGCTTTTTTCATCTGGCTGTATGTCACATTTTCCTTCTCTGAAAGGCTAGTAATCTCTCATTGCATGCTGGGCATTGTTAATTTTTAATGTTACCTTTCTGGATTTTGTTGTCTTTCTTTAATGGTTGTTGACTTTGTTTGGGTAAACAGTTAAGTTCTCACAGTTTAGTTTGGTCTTTTGAGGCTTATTCTAAAACTTTGTTTGTGTGGGTCTTTAGTAGCCTTTACTCTTGGGATAGTTTAATCCCTTGATGAGACTCAGCCCTTCTATAGATTCTACTCAATAGATGGAGAAAAAGCATTTGACAAAATTCAGTACCCTTTTATAATAAGAGCGCTTAACAAAATAGGCATAGACTGGACTTATCTCAAAATAATAAAGCCATATATGAAAAACCCACAGTCAATATCATACTGAATGGAGAAAAACTGAAAGCATTGGAACTGGAAGAAGAAAAGGTTGCCTTCTATTACCACTTCTATTCAACATAGTGCTGGAAGTCCTAGCCAGAGCAATCAGACAAGGAAGGAAATCAAAAGTATCCAAATGGGGACAGAAGAGGCTAAATTATAGCTTTTTGGGGACAATATGATCTTATATCTAGAAAACCCCAAAGATTCTGTCAAGAGACTCCTTGAATTGACAAATAAAATGAGAGAAGTCTCAGGTTACAAAATAATGTACACAAATCAGTAGTATTCATATATTCCAACAGCAGTCAAGCTGAGAACCAAATGGAAGACTCAATAACTTTCACAATAGCAATAAAGAAAATAAAATACCTGGGAATATATTTAACCAAGGAGGTGAAAGATTTCTACAGGGAGAACTACGAAACACTGAGGAAGGAAATAGCAGAGGACAAAAACAGATGGTAAACCATACCATGCTCATGGTTCAGCAGAATCAATATTATTAAAATATCTGTACTACTCAAAGTAATATACAGATTCACTGCAATCCATATTAAAATACAAACCTCATTTTTCTCAAATCTGGTAAAAATTATTCTACACTTCATATGGAACCAGAGGGACCCTGTATAGCCAAAGCAATCTTAAGCAAAAAGAACAAATTGGGAGGCATCAATTTACCAGACTTCAAGCTATACAACAAAGCTAGAGTAACCAAAACAGCATGATACTAGCACAAGATCATAGACATAGACCAATGGAATAGGATTGAGAACCCAGATATAAAACCCTACTCATATTGCCATCTGATCTTTGACAAAGCAAACAAAAACATGCACTGGGGAAAAGAATCCCTATTCAATAAATGGTGCTGGGAAAATTGGAGGGCCACATGTAGAAGACTGAAACAGGATCTACACCTTTCACCTCTCATAAAAATCAACTCACAGTGAATAACAAGACTTGAACCTAAGGCATGAAACTATAAGAATTCTAGAAGAAAATTTTGGAAAATCTCTCATATACATTGGCCTGGAGAAAGAATTTATGAAGAAGACCCCAAAGTCAATCACAACAACAACAAAAAATAAATAAATGGGACTTAATCAAATTAAAAAGCTTCTGCACAGTCAAGGGAACTATCATCAGAGCAAACAGAATGGGAGAAAATATTTGCGTGCTATACATCTGACAAAGGGCTGAGAACTAGAATCCACATAGAACTCAGAAAAATCAGCAAGAAAAAAATCAAATCAAATAATTCTATTAAAAAGTAGGCAAAGGACATGAACAGAAACTATTCAAGAGAAGATAGACTAATGGCCAATAAACATATGAAAAAATGCTCAACATCTCTAATCATCAGGGAAATGAAAATCAAAACCACAATGAGATATCACCAAACTCCAGTGAGAATGGCTTTTATCAAAAAGTCCCAAAACAGCAAATGTGGGCATGGATGCAGAGAGACAGGAACATTCATACACTGCTGGTGACACTGCAAATTAATACAACCTCTATGGAAAGCAGAATGCAGATAGTTCAAAGAACTCAAAGTAGAACTACCATTTGATCCAGCAATCCCACTGCTGCATATTTACTCAAATAAAAATAATAGATTCTATAAAAAAGACACCTGTACTTGAATGTTTATAGCAGCACAGTTCATAATTGCAAAGATGTGGAAACAACCCAAGTGCCCATCAATATATGAGTGGATTAAGAAAATGTGTATACCATGGAGTACTACTCAGCCATGAAAAGAAATGGTGAACTACCTCTTGTATTATCCTGGATAGAGCTGGAGCCTATTCTTCTAGGTGAAGTATCACAAGAATGGAAAAACAAACACCACATGTACTCACCATTAAGTTGGTACTAACCGATCGACACTTATGTGCACATATGAAAGTAGTATTCATCGGGTGTTAGGTAAGTGGGGATTGGTAAACTTACATCTAACAGGTGCAGTGTGCACTTTCTGGGGAATGGGCACAGTTGTAGCTCTGACTCAGGAAGTACAAAGGCATTTTATGTAACCAAAGTGTTTGTACCCTCGTAATATTCTGAAATTTAAAAAAAAAAACATCTAGATGATCATGGAGAATTCTCTATCTCCATTCTGACTGGTTGGAACTGGAATAATTCTCTGAATATTTCTGTGTGATCTGATCTCTGAAAGCAAATCAATTCACAGAATACCAGTCTTTATATTGCACAGTATTATAGATTTTGCCCTAAATATATGCATCCTTGTAGTTCAGGAACTTTATGGAACTGGACTTTTTTTTTCATCATTCCCTCCTACCCAGAACTTTGCTGCTCAACTTTCCACTAGCTCCGACTTGCTGACTTCTCAACTTCCGGACTTCTCAACTCAAGATAATCTCTATTTTCTACTTAGGATTCTCTTTCCTTGCTCCCCAGCCTAGAATGTGCTCTAGGCAGAAGTCCAGGTTGATCATAGGTTTTACTTCTTTTGTTTCCTTCCTCTCAGGGGTCAAAGTCCTGCATCACCTGTGTTTAAAAGTCTGAAAACAGTTGTTTTTATATATTTCATCCAGCTTTCTAGTTTTTCAAGATGAGAGGTTAAATATAGTCCCTGTTACTCCATTGTCACTCTAGGGTTTGTACTGTTATTTAATGCAAAAGACAAGAGGGATAGCAAACATGGCAATATAAAGAGAACACATGCTGTTATTGAGACTCTACTATGTGTCAAACCCCATATTTGGTCTTTGATATCCCATCTCATTCAATTGCAAAGCAGAAAGATAATTGTTCAAATATATTTTTTACTAACTTACTGGTATCTTCTACTTATAAGATCATTAACAAATTCCAAGAATCTTTATGTTTAAATAGGATGTCAGTTTTGATCCATATAATGCTGGAAGAAGAAGAAACCAAGATGTAGATCATCATAGTATTTAAATAAAATAGACAACATTTAATAAATATCCTTGACTGCTTGATAATGACTAAGCTAAATAATTAATTAATTTTACTTTCTGCCTTAGTAGCTTATTGTAACTACAGATACCAGACTTAATCAAGAAAAAGTAGAAAATTTCTATTGGATATCCGGATGGAAGATCCCAGCTCCATCTTGCCCCCCCACACAAAGTTTCCTTTTAGTCCTTTTATTAAGAGCCTTGAAAAGTTTTGTAAGATAAATGTGAACAACTTTAAACAGCTTTAATCACACATACAAAGGTAACATAAGCTAACTTATTATGGCGCTTTTATTTATTTTAAGGGATCGTATAATAAATTTATTGGATAGCCATATACATACATAGAATTTAAAATGTATGACTTTGGAATGTTAATAAAATATTTTGATCTTTTTATTTTACATGAACTGTGGAATTATTGCAAGATACTTTTATTTTTTAAGGCCCACTTAACACCAGGGGTTAGCAAATTACGGCTCCCAGGCAAACATTGCTTGCTTTCTGACTTTATAAATAAAGTCCTATTGGAGCTTTCACTAGTTCCTATTGGAACTAGTCACTCACATTTTTTAATGTGTATTTTAATGCTTTTATGCTACCCTAGTAGAGTCGACTAGTTGTGACAGAGACTGTACGGCTATCAAAGCCTAAACTATTTACTATGTACCACTTACTGGAAAAAGATTTGCCAAACCCTGACTTATCCATGTGCGGTGGTAGAAAGAGGAATGGGAATGGGAAGGAAATGGTGGGAAATGAGCAGTTCCAATTATCTTTTTGGTCCCCATCGAAAAAAGTAGAGGAGAAAGTATGAGGAGAATTGTGTCCACATGGTTACTATACATATTACTCTTTGATCCTGTGCATTGCTTAAAATTATAGATTTAAGGATAATTTTTAGCAAATGGAAGAGAATCTAGAGGTCATTTATATTTTTAATAAATCTCCTAAATTCTGTTGAGTTCCTATTTCACTCATGCTAAATAATCAGATTAATATAAGGCCAAGATGAAATAAATAGTGAACATGATAATGTTTTTTAAACCCCAATGTTTATCACTGATAAGCTCTCAATATATTCTTTTTGCATGCATGCTAGTTTCCTAGACCTCCTCACTTTACAGAAGAGGAAAACAAGGT
>VBSM01001124.1:56017482-56029295 GCA_008086735.1 Cheirogaleus medius | reverse complement strand
AAAAAAAAAAAAAAAAAGAGTGGCTCTATAAGCACTCTGCCTGATGATACATAATTTGCCCAAAAAGAAGGCTGAACCAAAGAGCTTAAATGACTTCACAAAATCTTTGTTGATGAAAATAGTTACTACACATCTCTGAAATAGGCACAAACATGTTAGAGACTTCATCTTACTAACTCACTGTTGTTCAAAGGTGTTTAATACCATCAGAATAAGATGACGCTGCATTGTTCATCAAAGAAGTTAAAATTGAAGAACAGATAAATAGGCAAAATTGGATGGACAGTGAAAGAAGAGCAAACAGTCAGATAAAATATAATTGGAAACATTGAGAGAGCGGGTGGAGCTGGTGTGTGTTTCCTTTAGTGTGATGGTGTGATTGGGAGGAGTTATCTCATGACCATTTTTAGCAAATTCCTATATGCAGACTTTTGATGCAGGAAAATAAGACATTCAGTTTACTCTCTGACATTTCCAGTTTTTATCAAAGTGTTTTGGTTATATAGACATAGTCATAATCCTATGATTTTTTTATGACTAAAATAAAATACAAACTCTAAAAATATTTTATGGAGCAAAAGTCCATTTCATCAGTGAGCAAATGAACAAAGCTTACTGAAATGTCAGATGAATTACTTGGGGTGTTCTTTCACTAGTCAACTTAAAGTTACTGTATGAATGCATAGAAATTTAATTATTCAGCTATGAACATTTCCTCTGACTTTCTGGTTTTAAAATTTTTTTGATAAACAGATTGTTTGAGAGAAGAGTCCACATTTTCCAGGGAGAAACATTCTTAATGTAGTTATTTTCTTCCACTCTCTTTCTTATCTTTCTTTTTCTTTTCTTCCCTCTCTCCTTTCTTTCCTTCCTTTCTCCTTTCCACTCACTCTCCCTTTCTTTCTTTTTTCTCTCACTTTATTTCATTTTTTCATTCTTTCTTCCTTTCTTTTTCTATATTTAAGAAAGAAGGTATAATTTTCTAAACCATTACAAACTTTGCAATGTATTTGATGCATGATGTATCAAAACATGAAATGAGAGCATATAAAAATTCCAACAAATATGAGTTCAAAGTGGGAGAGAGAAGTGCTGCCAAGATTGTCTCTTATCTTCCTATGGGTTGATTTGATTGATTGATTGGCCGTTTCTTTTTAACAAATATCAGAGCATGGTTCACAGCCAGTTACAACACAACTTGTAACTATAACTGCACGTTAAGAAGTAAATATAGTAGAGATATAAAGAGAAATGCAGTGGTTACTTTTCAAACAAAATAAGCAAATATAAGGAAATATGAAAATTCAGATAGCAGAACAGAACTTTTAAAACACATTTTTAAGATGTCCTCTTTACTCAGATTTGCAAGAAACTGGAGTATGTAAACCACTTTTAATAGAACAGTTTCTCTACTACCCAAGGAATCAAATCATATTAGCATGTATTTTAACTCTGCTCCTGCATGATAATGTATAAGGAATGGTCTTAAAAGGATATTAGTAAAAAAAATTGAAAATTCTTCTCATCTTAATTCTACATGCAGTATCTAACCTCTAAATCCATAATGGAAATGTTACTTTCATTTGGTTTTCCTCCTTCAGAAGAAAATAATTTTAACACTTTTTTCAAAGATCCCCAAATGCAAACCATACTTATTAAATGTGAACTCTTACTGATCATAAAATAGTACATGCACCAAAAAAAAGATGAAATGAGGCTTTTTGGATTTTTGTGGGTATATGTGTTCATAACTGTAATATTAATAATTCCTCTTATGGAGCTTGTTTGTTGGTCTCAGTAAAGTCAATTTCATAGAGTCATAGGCTGGCAAATCATTCTTTCATTCATGGCTACTTCTCAAAATGATATCTATCAAATATATATGTAACAATGGCAGAGAATGTGATTCCACATCTTTTTTTACAAATCCAATTCATAAGTCTCTAATCAGCAAGTTTTATTAAGAGGATTACCTAAAGAAAACACTTACAAAAAATCACAGTCTCTTATCATTGTTTTGAGTGGAAACAATAAAGTTGCTTAGCTTTGTTTTTCTCAAATATTTGAATATTATTAAATGTCAACTATCAGCCTTCTCCAGGTTATATGACCAACATTCTTTTTTGCTTATTTTGTCACTTGCACTTACTCAGACAATCCGGAAAAGATTAAAACATCCTTATAGTATAATACTGACTTTTAAAAGAAAAAATACATTATGAAATTAATTATTTATTAGATGAAATCATACTGTTGCTGGGTATATAGTGTTTACTTATTTAGCAAACATGTACTGAGTCATTACTATGTACCAGGCACTTTGCAAGGATCTAGGTATAAGAGTTATAAGACGTAGCCCTGTCATTTGTACAGCAAATAATTACACTAGAATCTGACAAATACTTTAATAGGTTTGTATAATATGCTTGTTATGAGAATGTAAAGAAAGATCTTAGTCCAGAAGAGTTGGAAATACTTTTACAAAGTAAGTGACATTTGAAATTGAGTAGTAGCTCTCCATATGCAGAAGTGAGTTTCATGTGCAAAGATGAAGAGTTGTGAAACAGCATAGTTAATATGAAGTAGTCAATAAGGCTGAAATATAGGGCATATGTGTAAAAGTTTTTGGAGTAAGGGCTAAAGGTTATATCAAAGACTAGCGTTGAAGATCATATGCCTTATAAAGCATTTAAACTTTATTTGTTAGTTCAATAATATATGTATTCATTCAAAAACATCTTTTAAAAAATATTTATTGAGTACCTACTCTATGCCTAATAGTATGCTAAACATAAGAGGCACAGCAACAAATGAGACAAAAATCTCTGTTATTAAAGTATTTGGGAGTTAGAGTAACAGATCAAATAAACAATATAATAATAATAACAGTTTATTATATTTAGTATGATTTTAGGTATTGTAAGTGTTATAAAGAAAATTAAAATACCGTAAGGGAAGAGAAAGTAATGTGGGAAAGGAGATTGACCACAGAAATTTCTCAAAGAAGATAATGTTTGAAACAGATCAGTTTATCAATTTGAGGGGTGGCAATGAACCTTGTAAAGCATCTGAGCAAAGATTATCTCGGGCAAAGGAAATAGAAAATTCAGAGACTTTGAGAAATGAGAAATGAAAATTTAGGTGATAAGAAGCCATCATTGAAATTCAAATAGGATAAACCACGAAGGACAGGCACTATCTCACATCTTCAGAAAACCCTAACATTGGTCAGAAGGTGAATACATTCTTCTTTCTTAGGGAAAAAATCCTTTACATAATAGAATTGAAATCCTTATAAATTATTAACTCTAAATTCCTTTTTTATGCTATCATTGCCTCTCACCTAGATCGAAGATGTTGGCATCTGAGTGTTTTTGGAAAGACTAATTTAAATATTGAATATTTGCCTATATTTTTAGATCTTAAAGTTTGCATTGGGATCTACTGAAATATCATCTTCTACATGGCTGTGTAAATGTTAGTGAATGGTGGTATTGGTGAATGCCACACATTTTGACTTGAAAACCAGGCTTTCATTGAAATGGTTAATGAAAACAATTGAAGCAAGAAGTGTGATAGGGTAAATAAAGACAATTCAGAGGTTAATAGGTTCCTGAGCATCCCATTCTTTTGTTTTTCATGTGAAAAATGCTGTTCCTCTTACTGTTATTCTGAGCATTTATTACTAAGTTCGGATGCTAAGATATGGAGTATTAGGAGATTTGGGGTTTTGAAGGGTAGTTTCTGACAGCAGCTTAAAGCTTTCAGTTGCCTCTGTGCTTCCAATTGGATTTAGCTGCAACTTATGTTAATGTCCGTGCATGTCTAGAGACATGACAAAGACAGATAGATTGATTAAAGGGACATCAAGGGCCAAGATAAGTCACCAAAGCAAGGATCTTAAAATTCCCAGGCTCACTGTAGATTTTCAATGCCAGCAGAGAGTTTTATTTGCCACCTTCTCAGAGCTTTGTTTTAAAGCACAGATACTTCCTTTCTCCATCCTGAGAGATTCTTTGTTGCTTTGAAATTCATCTGCAGGGGACAATATTTACCTTGGAAAATGTCCTCAGATTTTCACTGCATTTGATTTTATGACTAACTTTCTCTTCTGTCACCTGACATTTGCCCATAAATTTCTGTTCATAAGTAAAGTCTTAGAAAGAGATTTGACAGATTCTCCCCACAGCAGCCCCCTGTCCTAAATAAAACAAGTGATGGTTTCCCATATGTTTTATGAAACAGCACACAAGCTGTCTAATGACAATATGTCTTAGTAGGAGAATTTCAAACTCAGATACAGAGAAAATGGCTCATCTTCTAGAGTAAAGCAATTCCCCAGAATTTCTATGGTCTCCTCATACACCCAAAGCAGGGAAAGGGGTAGCTCTGATTTCCTGTACTATAACAGGTAGATAAAGAAAAGGAGTAGAACCTAATGTGTTTGAAATCAATTCATAATGAGTGGGCAGGGTAGCAACAGTGGCATGTCAACTCTTGTGTGTCCATGTTTCATGTAAATTTATTTTGAGTTCAGCCAAACTTTTTCCTCCCCTACTCTGGCTCCAAGGGCAAGCTATAAATCTAGTCTCGGCACCTTAATTCTTTCTGTATCAATAGGATGTAGACAAATCTATATTTGTGTTTTATGAGTTGGTTGAGTTTACACTGTCATAAGAGAGTTATGGCAACTGATAGTTTGAAATATTTACTTTGGAAATAACAGAGTTTGAAGAACCCAAGTTCACCCTGACAAGAAGCAGACAAGGACACATGGAATATGAGTCAAAGAGAGACAGTTTGTTCAGTTCCACACCCTTTGCCACTCTTTGTCTGTCCCATGGTCCATTAGCCTGAAAGTGAGATGCCTGACTAGTCAGGGGGATGCAACCTGTGGTTTAAGATAGAAAGTACTACACGAGCCACTTTGATATTCAGAGACTATTTCGAATTAGTCTTTAAAACTTTTAATTAGATAGAAAAATAAAGTTTCTTTGTCATTGCCTAGCAAATAGCTTATTTCAAAGGAAATAAATATTGACCTCAAGTGGCCAAATGAATTTTTATATTTTTTATTTCAATAATTAAAATATAGGTACTTAAAATATTCACAATTTACTTAAATTTAATATTTTACCAGTTTCAGTAAAATGTAGAAGCCTTATGACTATGTGAATCACTTAATCTTTACCCTTTTATGTGAAAGCTATATATTTCAGCAGCATGCAATGAAAAGCCATCAATGTTATAAATTTTCTTTCAACGGTAACATATATTTTTTTAAAAGTTAAGAGGAGAAAGAGAGTTCATTATATATTCCCAGATATTTATCATTCCACTGGCTTTTCCTTCATTCCCAAAGTCCTGAGTTTTCTCCTAGTGTCATTTTCTTTTATCCTGACAAACTGCTGTAACATTTCTTTTATTTGCTCATGACGCATTTTTAGTTTCCCTTAAACTAAGAATGTCTTTATATCACCTTCATTCTTGAAGGATATTTTCATTACATATGGAAGTCAGGGCTGACAGACATTTTCTTTCACCTCTTTAAAGATATTGGTACCACTGTCCCCTGGCCTCCATGACCTATGATGAGAAATCTAGCACCAGGGATATTTTCTCTTTTAACTCATGACGTTAATAAGAAGACATAATAAAAGAGACAGGAAAACAATGAACCGGGAATGAAGAGAATGTTTGCCTAGAAGCACTGAGGGCCCATGAAGCACTTCATAATTATGAGTTTAAAATAAGCTATTCATCCAGCAATCCCACTACTGGGTATTTACCCAAAGGAAAAAAGACATTCTGTTAAAAAGATACTGGCACTAGAATCTTTATAGCAGCACAATTCACAATTGCGAAGAAGTGGAAACAACCCAAGACAACCCAAGTGCCCATCAATACATGAGTGGATTAATAAAATGTGGTATGTGTATACTATGGAGTACTACTCAGCCATAAAAAATAGTGAACGAATATCTCTTATATTAACCTGGATGTAGCTGGGGACCATTCTAAGTGAAGTATCACAAGAATGGAAAAACAAACACCACATGTACTCACCATTAAATTGGAACTAATTGATCAACACTTATGTGGACATATGCAAATAATATTCATTGGAAATCAAGCAGGTGGGAGAGAAGAGAAGAGGATGGGTAAATTCACACCTGATGGATACAATGCACACCATCTGGGGGATGGGCACACTTATAACTTTGACCTAAACAGTACAAAAACAATTTACATAATCAAACTGTTTGTACCCCCATAATATTCTGAAATTTAAAATAAAATAAATAAAATAAGATATTCAGACAGTTTAATTACACAGTGTACAGAAAGGAGAGAGTTGAGAGTTAACCAGTGTTGTGGGACAAAGGAATATCATAAAGAGAACTATTAACTTCTTTGAAAATAATAGAGAATAGAGAAAAACTATAAAATGACATTTTTATAACTTTTGTTTAATTGTTTAATATTGAGATCATTTAAAGGCTTGTGAGCTCTAGAACAGTACTTAGTTCCCTCCTAGCTAATGTATTTAAACCACACTATTTATTCATTAATTCTAAAACTATGTATTGAGTGTGTATGATACTAAATACCAAACACTATACTAGGCATCGGGAATAGAAAGATGATCTAATATGGACATTTTCTGCACCTTCCTGTAGCTTACAAACAGGTGATAATTATTTCAGGTGATGAAATATTCTCCTCTTGATTCTGGAATGGAGGGCTTCGGAGAGAAAAAAGTATATGTGGTGGGGGGAGAACATGAGGAAAAAACGATATGATGGTATATTTGAAATTTGATTAGATATGTAATTATGACAAATAGACATAGAAAATTATAAAAGATTAAAACAAAGAGTTGTAAAAAAAGGCATATAAACGTAATACCTACTTGACTCTGAAGCAAATGATATTTATGTGGTCATGAATACGCAAATACTGATTATTGATTTACCTAAAATATTGCTGTAAGTAAAATAGGAAGAATGGGAAAAAAGATGAGAGCTGGCAGAATGATTTAAAAAAGTCAAAGGACAATATCAAAATATGCAAATTAAGAAATTATAACTGTATTATTTAGAAATATGAACTAAATTCTAGAAATGAGCATCCAAAGAGTTAAATGTTTTATTGTACCTTAGGGACAGGACTAAATAGAGACAGGTCAAATAATATTATTTTTAATAATAAGGCTTTGGGAACAAATTGATTTTTAAAGCATGCATACATATTACTCTGACTAAAATTAAAAGAATATTAAAATCATGCAACCTTCCTGAGACCTCTTTCATACAACTCTTCTTTTAAGGCATCATTAAGCCTGTAAACATCTCTGTTGAACAGAGATGCAGAGTATAGTTTATGAACTCTTTTATAAAATATTTCAAGCAATATTTGCCCTCTGTTATATTCAATGATCCTTATCAGTTTAGTAATTTATAATAAAAATAATAGCATGACTACAAGACTTTAAGAGACTTTTTATCTACCAAGTGTTTTGCAATTATAAATGAACATCTTAAGAGGTAATATGCAGAAGATCATAAGTATTATAGGTGATCTATGTGTATGTTCTAATACTAGAGAGGAGATTTTCAGAAGGAAAATGAAGCAGTAACTAGCTGTATGACTTTTCCTACGTAAATTGCAAATCACCTCATATTTCCTAGGAAATATTTTTGGAATAGAAGCAATACCTCCTCTGTTTCTCACTATAACTTTAGTGATAACTCATGGTAATGAATAAATGTTCAAAATTATAGAAAAAATATTTAAGCAGATTTCTAAGCCATTCTACATTTTTCTATTTAACCAAATTCATGAGATTTCTTTCAATCTCAAATACTATTAACCCGATGCAACAGAAAATGACTAAACCTGGCTACAGAAAAAAAGAGATATCTAAGCAGAGTCATCTGTGTCATTTATTGCAGAATAAGTTTAAATAAAAGGTGAAGCAATTCAATTTTAGAATTATAGCTTGTTGCTCAGACTTTGCAATCTAACTGATCTCAGTTCAAATCCTGGTTCCACCTTGAGCAAATTAATTTAGCCCTAGTTTCCATATCTATAAAATGGAAAATAAAATGACAACATTATAGTTTTGTGAAAATTATATAAAATAGTGCCAATCAATCATGTGGTGACCAAACACAGTAAACCCTCTGTAAGTATTATTTTTTTCCCTTTTCCATGAACTCAATACTATGACCACATCACACTATTGCATGCGTAGTACAATTTTCAATAATAATGATAACTGCCACTCAATGAGCTTTCTATTCATACTCAGTGCTTTATACAACAGTCACTAATCCTCAGGAAACCCTATGGGATTATCACCCATTTGACACAGAGTAAACATAGGCCCAGAGAGGAAAAAAGGAACTTGCTCTAGGTTATATAATTAACGTGTAGGAAAGGTTGAATTTGAACCCAGAAATGGATGATTCCAAAACACAGGTGCTTTACAGTGTTACATCACCAAGAATGTTGCATTTCTTTCAGATCAGAATTATTAAATTAAAATACTGCACTCAAAACAGATAGAGGCCTCACGAAAATGCAAAGCAAGCGTAACTATATCTGATATTATTAACATTAAAACAACCATGCTTTCTCAGAGGGGAAATTTTAAATCTGTGTCCATACAAATTAATTAAAGCAGCACAACACCTGTCTACTTAAAAAGAAAAATCATGGCCAATATATTGAGCTTTATAAGGGAATTACTTATTTGAGCATTAAGATAAAATTTAAAGTCTACTAACATGAGTTTGTAGCAGTGTAATATATTACACAGGTATCTAGGTCTTCTGACAGCAAAGTAATTTACATACATTATTTTAATAATCCTCATAATTTTTCTGCTGGGAAAGTAACTAGCAATTATTTCTCAGATTTTACAGATAGTGGAACAAAAGCAAAGTGAAGGAAAATCTTTTATATGCATCTCTCAATAGATTTCAAATTTTATTTTTAACTTTGGGACCATTTGCTGGATTTAAGGCTCATTGTAATAAATTTGTCTCTGTTTTGAGTGGAAAATAATAATGACTAAATTTAGAATTATAACAAAAATAATGACTAACTTCTGAGTTATAACAAAAATTGAGAAGAAGTAAATTAATTTATGTGTTCTTTCTGTAACTATAGAAAATATCCAGTGGTACTGGCAAACTATTTTGATAAAAATAACAACTATTCTTATCAAATAAGTCATTTTTCAGCATCATCCAGAGAAATTCAAGTGTTAGAACAACCATATTTAAAAAACAATAAGCCTGTAGGGTAGTATAGGCATTTGGGTAGTATAGGCATTTTAACAATGTTGATTCAGCAATCTCTATTAAGATACCAACCTCATTTTTCACAGATCAGGAAAAATAATTCTATGCTTTCTATGGAACCAGAGAAGACCCCTTATAGCAAAAGCAATCTTAAGCAAAAAGAACATATTTGGAAGCACCAATTTACCAGACTTCAAGCTATACTACAAGGTTATAGTAACTAAAACAGCATGTAATTGGCACAAGAACATAAACATAGACCAATGGAACAGAACTGAGAATGCAGCTATAAAACTATCCTTATATAGCCATCTAATCTTTGACAAAGCTGACAAAAATATACACTGAGGAAAAGGATCTTTATTCAATAAATTGTGCTGGAAATATTGGATAGCCACAATGTAGAAGGCTGAAACAGGATCCTCACCTTTCACCTCTCACAAAAATCAACTCACGGTAGATAACAGACTTAAACCTAAGGCATGAAACTGTAAGAATTCTAGAGGAAAATGTTGGAAACACTCTCATAGACATTGGCCTGGAGAAGACCCCCAAAGCAATCACAGCAATAACAAAAATAAATAAATGAGACCTGATCAAATTAAAAAGCTTCTGCACAGCCAATGAAGCTATCATCAGAGCAAACAGACAACCTACAGAATAAGAGAAAATCTTTGCATGCTACACATCCAATAAAGGGCTGATAACAAGAATCTATATAGAAAATCAGGAAAATCAGCAAGAAAAAAATCGAACAACCCTATCAAAAAGTGAGCAAAGCAACCATGAATAGAAAGTTTCAATAGAAGATAGACTAATGACCAAGAAACATATGAAAAAATGTTCAACATCTCTAATCATCAGGGAAATGCAAATCAAAACCACAATGTGATATTACTTAACTGCAGTGAGAATGGCCTTTATCAAAAAATCCTAAAACAATAAATGTGGGCACGGATGCAGAGAGATAGGAACACACATACACTGCTGGTAGGACTACAAAGTAGTACAACCTCTGTGGAAAGTAATATGGAGATACCTCAAAAAGATACAAGTAGAACTACCATTTGGTCCAGCAATCCCATTACTGGGCCTCTACCCAAAGGAAAAAAAAGGACATTCTATAAAAAAGACATTGCACTAGAATGTTTATAGCAGCACAAGTCACAATTGCAAAGATGTGGAAACAACCCAAATGTCCATCAATACATGAGTAGATTAAGAAAACATGGTATATGGATATCATGGAGTTCTACTCAGCCACAAAAACAATGGTGATCTAGCACCTCTTTTATTATCCTGGATAGAGCTGGAGCCCATTCTACTAAGTGAAATATCACAAGAATGGAAAAGCAAGCACCACACATATTCACCATCAAAGTGGTATTAACTGATCACACTTATATGCACATATAGTACTAACGTTCATCAGGTGTTGGCAGGTGGGAAGGGGTAGGAGAGGATGGGTATATTCACACCTAATGGGTGCAGTGTGCACTATCTGGGGGATGGACATGCTTTAAGCTCTGACTTGAGTGGGACAAAGGTAATGTGTATAACCTAAACATTTATACCCCCATAATATGCTGAAATAAAAAAAATTAAAAAATAAGCCATCAGATTTTTCATACACTTTATAATGTAAGATGCAATGCAAGAATATTCCTTGGGATATTTATTTGTGATATCAGCACTGCAGTCTTGAAATAAAAACTCAAACTATAGGGGGCAAGAAGTCAGCATGGAACTACCACAAGTTTTATTTGAAAAACTCATCATATGGTTTTTATAAGTTTTCAAACAAACTAGAAAGATGAAAACAAAATGGAAGCAAGGAAATCTGATATTCCTCATGAGTCAGTTTCTGTTTGCCTGACTGTGCCAAGTTGTGCTTTATTGCATCTGTGATGAGCAAATGGCAATTTAAGAGGCCTAATTCATTGCAGAATTCTCCTAGTAGTAGTTTATTTAATAGTAAGATTTGAATTAGTAGTCTCTGAATAGTGAATGTTGATACAATTTGATAGAACATTTGTTCTTTTGTTAATCTTGCTTTGGTGAGACACAGAAAATTTTAATAGTATGGAAGAAAAGCTATAATGACTTATATTGGTGCATTGCACGTAAAAGGAAGTATAGGAAATAATAAAACTTAGTAAAAAAATATAGAAGTAATCTCAATTTTCTGTAAATCCCACAAATATTGATGAACACATACTATATGTCAGGCACTTTCAATAAAATGATGAGCAAAGACAGATATAGCCCCAATGCTCATTACAGTCTAGAGGACACAGATATACTTCAAATAGTTATACAAATAAATGTGAAATTATAAATGAGGTAAACATTATGAAGACATGTTATGAGAGTCTTTAACAGGGGATCTGACAACTTAACCACTTCGGTACCAGCGCCGACTATAGTCGACAGCCACAGATGAACGCACACAGTGACTTTAGCTGACAGCCGTGATATGACTTTTCTAATTTTTCATTTATC